>CM074739.1:425000-810000 GCA_037367245.1 Phrynocephalus guinanensis
TTGGGTCACTAGGAGTCCCTCCCCCTGCACGCTGTGCCCCCCCACACACACACACACACTTGTTCTGCCCAGGGCGGGCCCAAAGGTGGGGCTGGGCTTCTGTGGCTTCACCCACCTGCCCGCCCCACTGGGCCTGGGGCTCCTAAGGTGGGAGCCCAAGCCCCCCCCCCTTCTCAGTGCCTCTGCTGGGATGGGAGCCCCCCCCCCCCCCCGCTCACCTCCATGGCCTCCTGGTAGTCTCGCGAGGCCTGCAGCTGTTGCTCCAGGTGGGCCTTGCGCTCTGCCCACACCTGGCTCAGGCGGTGCCAAGACAAGTAGAGCTGGGGGTGGGTGGGTGAGAGGGAGGGAACCGGGGGGGGACGGACAGGACGGGACATGGGGCAGGGAGAGGGTCAATCGCCAAAGAGTGGAAGACAAGCCACAAGAGCACCACCTCCCTTCCAAGGCCTCCTGAGAAGGCAGCAGGGAGGCGGAGGCTGGCAGCCCCCCTCCCCTGGGCAACCTGGGCCAGCCACATGCAAGCCGCAAGGGGCGGCCACCGCGGCCCGCTCTGGCAACCCTTCGGCCAGGCAGGCCAAGAGGTCATGGGAGCCCCACAACAGTGCCTGCGGCCACAGAGCTCTTCTTCAGGCCTGATGTGGCAGGACCCTGGTGAAAAGGGGTGATGCCCCCCCCCACACACACACATGTGGCCTGCCTTGTCCTTGAATACGTGGTCCAGGAGGGGCCAGCAGAGCCCCCACCTGAAGGGTCCTCCGCCCCTTTGGGCCCACGTGAATCAAAGGGTCTGGCTGCCAACGGAGCTACCAGGCTTTTCCTACCCAAGGCGTGAGCCCCTGGCTCCTCCTTGCCACTTTCCGTGGTCCCGTTTCAGTTGCCCTCGTAAAGCACAGTGCAGGTTTGGGACCCGAGACCACTCTGTGTCCAGAGAAGCCCACTGCCCACAGCCCCGTGTCTTTCCTGAAATGATGGCTCCAGCCACACGTGCCCCTGGCTGGGACAGAAAGGACCTGTGGCCTGCCTCCCACTTTCTGCCCCCCACCCCACCCCTCACCCCGGGCTGAGAAAGGCCTCTGGCCCTTCCAAGGTGGAAAGGGAGAGAAGCCGGACATAGGCAGTGGGTCTTTCTCCTCATCTTTCCTTCATCTATGTATTTCTTTAGCTCACTATCCTGCCTTCCTTCCATCATCTTTCGGGTTCATAAAACCAGTTTAAAAGAAAAGGGGTGGACGTTTTCACCCTATAAGTCCTACCCAGTCCTGCTAAAATGCATGACTCAGATACCCTATGATGTTTTCCCTGTAAAATGTCCCTTCAGCTGGTAAATTTTGTTGTGCGACCAGCCAGTCACAAAATACGTAGGATGTTGTTTTTTATCCCTGAGTACTCAAAAGTACTCTTCTCACTGCCCATACTTCCCCTGGTGTTATCAAAAATTGCTGGCGGGGTCTTCTAGTTGGCAGAGTATTTAGTCTCTATATTAATTAACTAAGCACGTCCTGGTAAATTCACACGCCTCTTGCTAGCAGGCCATAATTGGTTCATCCATCCTTGAGGGCTAGAATCTTAATTTGAGATGGTAAAGTCCTGCCTTGTCCTAGTTAGAGGGGTTCTTCTTAAAGCTTACTTTCGTTCCATTTAATACTAAAATCATTACTTCTGGTGGCAGAATTCCAATGTTGCCACAGCGCACATCAAAAAAGGGGTGCATAAGTTGCTTTAATTTATCCCCATTGGATTGTTTTAAAGGTCTAACTGTGTGCCTATAAATTCTCCCACAACACCAAACGGAATCGCACTTAATTAATCACACCATACACACAACACGTGATACTGACGCGGCCTAAGTAGGTCGCCCTAGCTTAGAAATCGCGCGTCCAGACTCAGGTCGCCAAGGGGTATGTCCTAGTGATCACCCCGGCCCACGTATACACATCAATCACTGATTCCGTTTGATTCACACAAATCACCCACAATATTTCCCCCAAATAAAACCTGCCATATGTCCTCTGCCTAGGGAGAAATCTCATTAACTATCTAAATTCAAACGGAAGTGGTGTTGCTCCGTTGGTGATGGTGGGGCAAAGATTGCCAGTCTTTGCCGCCGCTTAGACACAGAGGATGGCCATTTCTTTCTGCTGTTACTTAGGGTATTTGGACCCTTAAAAAACACACATAAACATACATGAAGCTTCTTGTTCACAAAATTCAAAAGTGGAATCATCATCCCACATACCCACACATTAATATATCTTTAAACTTTCTCAGGATGTTAGAGCAGCGCTCTTCTCCTCCTGTTTCAAACACTTAGGGGGCGAACTCTAGGGATGTTGGATTTTGCAAAAATCCCCTCCTCCCTTGGGGATTTCAGGGTCTTATTGTCCATCAATTTTCCCTGGTTCTTGGGATGTTAAGGTCGTATCCGACCCTCCTCCTCCCTGTACCCCCCGGGGGATGTTGGACCCGCAATCCTCTCCTCTCCGTAGAGATGTTGGACTCGAATCCTCTCCTCCCCCACAACCGGTTGTTTTCTTACCAGATTTCTTCTGCGCAGTCCTTCTCAGTTCTCCCCCCTTCGGCCGGCATCAATTTTCTCTCAAGTACGGTATCTCATTCAGTGCTAACAGAGCGATCCTCCCGCACAAGTTGGAGGGTCCGGACTAGGATCAGTCAGTAATCAGCACGAACTTCTTACCGTGACTTGGGTCAGACTCTGCAAGCCTCCTAGCAGCGGCAGGTCCCCGGCATCTCCACCAAATGAAAGGAATAGAAATTTCTGGGGTCCGTTGCCGGCGTGCTAGAGCTTTACAGAATGCAATGAGCAGTCTGAGTCTTTTGTAGACAGAAAAGAGATTTATTGGTTGTCAACCAAGGGAGCCCCCACTCAATACAGAATCGGGTGGGAAGTCCACCCAAGAAACGAAAGGTGAAATATTTTATAGGATCTTCCAGCACTCTTTTCCCTCCGCCCATCCGAATTTACGTCACATACATTTGTTACATGCATCAAACATTAATTGACATCTTTGGCCATTTATTTTGTATTTCTGACACCAATTAAATGTATTCCTGGGTTCTTAATTGCTGTGGTGTTTGATCTGACTTACACGGGCTAGAAGTGCTTGGGAGTACCAGCTCCTTTGACAATGATGTATGCCAAGAGCTCTCACAACAAAGATAAGGTTTTCTTGGCTGGCTCATATGCAATTAGCTGTGTTCAAACCTACAAAAATAATTAGATTGCTGGCTCAGCCAATTTTGTAACGGAAGTCCTTCCCTCTTAGTGGCCAGAAAGGCTTGACCAGAGTTTGTTTGCATGACAGGATATACATGTAGATACAATTGGAGTGATTTCTACTTCTAAGTATATAACTTGTGTGGCTTATATTGTGCAGGGTACCACTTGGGATATGCTAGGGGTTACTAAAATAGCTATATATGTGTGATCCATACCCTTCAGGTCCACCCCCGGAGGTCACTCTCAGGAGCCCCCCCTCCCCCCCAAGACTCCCACTTGGAATTTAGGAGGGAAACAGGGCCCTTTTCTAGGGAAAAAAAGGTGGGGTTAAAATGTTTTAAATAAATAAATGAACAATTCATCCCTCTCCCCCCCCCCCTGTCCTGGGGTGTGGTTGGGGCTGGGAGGAAGGGACCACCAGGGAGGCTCCCTGGGCCTATTCTGCCAGCCCTGCAAGCTTCCCGCCTCCCCTACGAGACACCCCCCCCCCAGCCAGAGTCCTCCTGGCACAGGGGCTCCCCCTGGTCAGTTTTGGCCGCTGCCCTGCTCCCGGGCTCACCTCATCCAGCCTTTTGGTGACGTCCGGCTTGTCCAGGGGGCCACAGGAAGAGATCAGCTCCACGCTCAGGGCCCCCAAGGAGTCCAAGTTGCTCTGCAGAGAGTCAATCTCCTCCCGCAAGGCCTGGGGGGGGAGTGGGGGGGGGAGCCAGGTGGGCAGAGGGTATTCCTGGGTGGTGCCAGGCTAAGGCCAGGTGGCGGATGCCGCCCCGGGGGAGCCACAGCCACGGGGAAAGGATCTGCGGGGGGGGGGGGGAGGCCTGGTGTTGGCACAGGGCAGCAGCTGTGGGCCAAGGGAAGGGGCGGCGGTGGGGTTTTACTCTGGGGTCTGTGGGTGAGGGAGGTGGGCTGCAACTCAGGGTGGCTCCAGACTGACTCCGTCTGCAGAGGCCACCAGCCCTGCAGGGCCTGGGGGAACTGAGAAGGTGGGACACACACACACACACACACACACACCATGACTTGTGATGGCGGTGGGGGGGGGAGAGCACGTTCAGGGGCCCCTGCACCGGTCCAGCCAGAGATACTCTGGGGGTTCTCGATGAGGCTTTTCAGGGCTACTCCAGAGTCATGCCAGCCCATGAAGCAGTACCAAACCCTCCGCCCCCCTGCCCCTGCCCCTGCTCCCCCCCCCGGGGGCAGGCCCCAGTACCTGCATGGCCTCCAGCTGGGCCTGGATGGCCTCGGGGTCGGTGGTGGCCTCCTCCAGCTCCAGCACCCCCTGCTGGGTGTCACTGAGGGTGGCTGCCAGATCCGAGAGCCCCTGCCAGAAGCGGTCGGCCAGGGTCAGGAGGCCCTGCAGCCGTGCCTCCTGCTTCTCCCCCTCGGCCCACAGGGCGTCCCACTGGCGGAGCAGCTGCACCACACGCTCCTGGATGCCTGTCACCGGGAGACAGAACACTGAGCCCATGGAGGCCATACCCCCCCCCCACACACACACACCTTGGTCCCCGGTTGCCCAGAAGGGAGGGCTGCACCTGACAAATACGGGTCTCAGCATCAGCCCAGCACCCTTGGGGCCTGGGGCCAGCGGAAGGGCCCCAGGAAGGAAGGGAGGAAGGGGCAGTGAGCAGGGCCCGGGGCCAGCTAGCCGGCTACTCGGAGCAAGCCAGCGGCACCTGCTCCGGGGAGGGACGCCCTCGCTGGGCGCCAAGTGTACCTTGGTTGGTGCCTGCCGGCAGGGCAGCCAGCAGCTCCTCCCCCTGCCCGCGGAGGGTCTCGAGGGCCACGCCCAGCCGCTCCAGCTCCCCCAGCTGCAGGCTGTTCTCCCGGAGGCGCTCCCGGAGCCAGGCCGCGTCTCCCCGCACAGCCAGCGGGTGCTCCAGGCGGCCTCGCAGTTGCCCCAGGCATTCCTCCATTAGCTCCATCCGCTCAGAGAGCTGCAAGGCACAGGGGGAGCAGGGCGGGTGAGGCAGGAGAGCAGGGCCCAGGCGCCTGTGGCAGCCCCCACTGGCTACCGGCTCCCCATCTCCTCCTACTCCTCCACTGCATGGCACCAGGGAAGGATTGGGAGAAGGACAGCCTCGCTGGCTTCAACACTGGGTCCCGGTGGGAGGGGGGAGGGCCTCTTGCTGCATCAGGCAAAGACACGCGTGGTATGAAAACTACACGTGACCAAAATGTTGTGGCACCGGAAAGACTACGTTATATATTTTAATGTGAAATTTCGCAGATGTCCACAGTAGAGCGAGATCACGTGAATGGGCAGGAGGTGGATGCAGTGGGGCACGGAAAGCTTGGGCACCGATCCTGGCTCAGCCATAGAAGCTCACTTGGCTGTGTGTGTGTGTGTGTGTGTGTGTGTGTGTGTGTGTGTGTGTGTGTGTAAAACCACTCCTTAAGCACCCAACCTACCCTGAAAGCCCCGCTAGGGTCCCAGCCGTAGAATCCTGGAGTGCGAATGGGCCTTTGGGTCCAAGGCTCTCCTCAAGGCAGGGGTCCGAATCACAGGATCCCTGCCAGGTGGGTGGCCTGCATGTCTCCTGAATGCCTCCAGTGTCGTCATTGGAGCACCCACCACCTCTTGGAGGTCACACACCCCCATGTCACACGGCTCTAACACTTGGGAGGTTTCTCCTGATGATCAGCCAAAATCTGGCTTCCTGTCCTTTGAGCCCATTGTTGCATGTCCTGCACACAGGGATGGCAGAGAGCAGGTCCTGTGAGCCAGCTCTGACTCAAAAGCACCTCAGGATGTGAATGGGGCCAAGCCAAACCGTGGCAGATCCTGCACTGTGTCACCCTCAAGTCCAAAGCAGTGAACCTGATCCACGAAAGCTGACATGAGAATACAGCTGGTGGCCTTTATGGTGACGCAGCTAATGCTTGGTCCCTGTTTCTTTTTTCCTGGGGGTGTCAGATATGCTTGCGTAGACTAACATGGCCAGTTGTTTGACAGCTAGTCCCACAGTGGTATAAAACTTGCCACTCGTTTGATGGGTAAACTTTTTCTTGCCTTGGGGAGAGTCCGGCTTCCTTTAGTCCCTCGGGCTGCCTGCTTTGGCACCCGTCCTTCTTGCTTCCCTGGCTGTCTTTCAAGAGGTGAGCCTCAAGCATGCAACCAACTCCGTTTGTGCGCTTCTGACTGCAACTAAAGTTGGCGAATGTGAGTAAACAGCGCTTCTTTCCTCTGAAGGTGCTTCTAGAGCAGTCTACGAAAGGAGTAGACTGTCTATCCCGGGTGATGGGGGGAGAGAGATGAGGCCAGGAGGGTTGCAAACACTTCCTTTGTCTTTTCTGCCTTGTGCCCTACGAGCAAAAGGAAGGAGCCAACACCCCCTTTTCCCTAAACATTTTCCAGAAGCATCCCAGCATAAGCCAAGGGGCCCTTATTGCCCTGGATGTGTCCTCAGCAACCCCTGGGCTGGGCTGAGGGGTTCCCTGATCCCCCTAACCGACAAGGCTCTGGGCCCTTAGCAAGGACCCCAGGGGCCAGGCAAGCATCTTTGGTCCGGCGTTGCATCCCTCCCCCTCCCCCTCTCCCCACCATAGCAGTGGCTGATATGAGCCCCTGGGTCGGCCTGCCTGCTCTTCTGGCTGGCGGGTGGGCGGGGCGGGTGGTGGTGGGGCTCTGGGACTCACCTGGCTGTACCGAGGGATGGCCTCCTCCATCAGGGCAGCCACCTGACAGATCTGCTCTCGGATGCGGTGGTACTCTTCTGCCACCCGCTGCCAGCCCTCCTGGAAGGGGGCCGCCTCCCTGGGGCTGAGCTCTGCCAGCTGAGCCACCACACGCTGGAGCTTGGCCAACAAGGGCTTGCGCTCTGCAGCCGCCTCCCGGAGGACCTGCAAGGGGCGGGAGGCAGAGGTGGAGGGGAGTCCTTGTGGGTCACCCACCCCCACTCAGGGGCTCTCGGCCCTTCCTTCTCCTCCTCCTCCGGGTGGCAGGGGCTCACCTGCAGCCTCCCCTGCTCCTCCCGGAAGGTCTCACAGCTCACGTCCTTGGAGGAGAAGAGGGCCACGGCCCGGGGCGCCTCTTCCAGCCACGGCCCGAGCTCCTCCTGGGCTTCTGCATACTGGGCCAGCAGCAACTGGGACCGCTCCAGCTGCATGCCGTGGGCCGAGCTCTGGCGCAGCACCTGCCCCATGAGCTCCTGCAGCTGCTGGGCCAAAGGCTGCGGAGAGGTAAGACCAATCATTTGGGGCACGCAGGCATGCCAGGTTTTGGGGGTGGGGTCGGCAGCCACCTCCTCCCCCACTCAGGAGGCAACTGGCCAGAACATTGTCAGGAGGCACGCGGCAAGAAGGGACCCCCACCCACCCTCTGCCTCTTCCCACTTCCTGCCCTTCTTGACCAGGCACCCCTCCCCCCCTGCTGTGTGAGGCACTTGGGGGGCTCAAGCCTCTTGACGGCTGAGCAGCAACCTCCCCCCCCCACCACCACACACAAAAAAAGAAGAAGAGATCAGTCCCTGCTTGCCAGGCCCACCAGCAGCCCTGCCTTGGGTTGGAGGGGCTCCTGTTCTCTTTGCCTCAATGAAACCTGGGCACGATGGGGGGAGGAGGGGAGGGGTGCTGCCCGATCTCAAAGCTTGAGCTTTGGAATGACAAAGGCCCGTCCTTTTCTGGAGGTTCAGGATCCGGCCAACCCAGCCTCCCTCTGCACAGCCTGCAGGATGGCTGGATCCTCCTGCCTCTTACTTTGAAGGCCACAGCCGTGTCCTGAGTGCCCCTTACCAGCGGGCCCCTTGCGACCCGAGACCAACCCCTGTGGCCGGATGGCACAGCCGTGGCTCCTGCCCTGGAGGAGGCCGCACGACAGGCAGGAGGGGCCCGATTGCCCCTTCCCAGAGGCAGGGTCCTTCTCAGGCACATGAGCCCCATGCTCAGCCGGGTGGCCTCACCTGGATTTGCTGCCGCACGTCTGTGGGGCAGAGGCCGAGCAAGGCGTCTGCAATGGGCACCAGTCGCTCCATGATTCTGTGGTGGTGCAGGATCTCTGCCGAGAGACCCTGGGGGAGAGGAGGAGGAGGAGGAGGAGTGGGAAGAGGCAGAGGCTGCCACCACCACCAGACCATCCCCCGTGTGGTTGGACCACGTATCCCTCACCATGGCACCCAGTTGAGCTCCAGCACCACCACCACCACCACCCCAATCCCTGGAGTGTCACTTCTCTTTCCTGATGGCACCCTGGCCTCCTTGCCCTCCTTCTCTCCACTGCCCATCTGAGCAGGCACCACATTCGCCCCCCCCCCCAAAAAAAAGCCAAGGAAGGCAAGTCGGGTTGGGCTTTGCTGTGATTAGAAGGCAGCCTCCCACCTCCCTCCCCCTTCCCCAGACAAACGTTAAGGTATCAAACTGGGTGTGCCCTACCAAGGGTTCCCCTTCTTTCTTTCTTTCTTTCTTTCTTTCTTTCTTTCTTTCTTTCTTTCTTTCTTTCTTTCTTTCTTTCTTTCTTTCTTTCTTTCTTTCTTTCTTTCTTTCTTCCTTGAATTCTACCCTACCTTTCTCCTTGGAAAAGGACCCAAGGTGGGTTACAATAATGAGGGACAATATACAGTCCAGAACATTTAAGACATATATTCCAGCTAAGAACAGGGATTTTTGAAGAGGCATCTTAGAACATTAAAAGGTAACATTGGAGCTACAAAGAGCACACAAGAAGAAAAGAAAAATCCATTATGAGGGGTGGAAAGATACATGGAAAACACACAAGTGTCCTTATGAAATCAGTCCCTGCTCTCATTGTGCATGGCAATCCAGACAGAAGTCCCATAGGAGGAAGGAAGCACCCACCTTGTGATCAGCCAGCAGCAACGGCAGGGCCTGGCCGTCTAGGCACACAGGACCCAGCTGGCCCAGCTGCACACTGAAGCCAGAAGCCCGGTCCATTTCTGACCGCAGAGCCTGCTCAAGCTGAAAAGCAGAAGGAGAGAGAGATCAGAAGAACAGCTGCCGTGGGCAGAAGGGAGGCTGATGCCTGGGGGAGGGGGGAGCACCCCCTGCCCACTCCCCTCGACTTTGGGTTAATGGCATCTGGTGTTTCCAAGGTGGGTGCTGCTGACCAGATGCTTGGCAAGGTGAGGGGGGGGGACCGGGCCGTGCATGCAGGAAACAATGTTCCTCTGAACACCATCACCTGCTTTCATGTTTCCAAGAAGGGCACTTGTGAGCTTAGCCGTCCACACCTGGGGAGCTGCAGCAGCCCCCTTCCATGGGGTGGGGGTGGGACTGTTGCCCCAGAGGGCTTTCATCAGCCACCCTGGGACCCAGCCCCTCCCAGGACCCCCCCCCCCACCTACCAACCCCCTTGGGCCACTGGCAGGAAGCGGGCGGGGACGCTATACCTTCTCTGTGTCTGCAGGGGCGACCGTGCCAGGGCCGCCCTCGGGAGGCAGCTCCTTCTCCATGCGGGCCAGCCAGAGGGCCAAGTCTTCCTGGGTGGCGCCCAGGCGGGCGGAGGCCTCCCGGGCCTGCTCCAAGCGCTGCCGGATGTCGGCACTGCTCTGGCCCACGATCAGGAACGGCCTCCGCAGGGAGTCCATCTTCTCCTGGACCAGCGGGGCCTCTTCCTCTGCGGATGGGACCTCCTGCGCTCAGCATCTTCCCAAGCCCCCCCCCACACACACACATGGGGCACAGCGGGGGCGGAGGTGCTCCCTGGCCCAACCCAGTGCCCAGAGGTGGACTCTGACCTTCTTGCTCCCCAGGGGCGCTCAAGGAAGGGAGGAGCACGGGCCCCTGAAAACCGGCAGCCAACCTCGGGCAGGGGCCTCGCCGGGACCCTGGCCAGAAGCAGGCCCTTGCCGCTGGTTCACTAGCCAGTGTCTGACCACCACCACCACCACCACCACGGCTGGCCGGCCGGCCGCTCCCTGAGCCTCAGTTTGGCCGCCTCCGGGCCCTCTGCCCTGCCACTTGCCTGGCACCACCTCCAGCAGGCGCTGCCCGTGTCCCAGGGCTCCTTCCAGCTCAGCCGTCTTGGCACGGATTTCTTCACACAGCTCCTAGGCAAAGGCCATCGGTTCATGAGCTAAGAGCACTCCCCCTCCCCAGCAAACTGCCATGCCCCCCCTCCCCAGGCCAATAAGTAGACCTCCCACTCGCCTTCAGGAAAGCCTTGCCACCCCCACCAGCCCACCCGGTACCCCCAGGCTCCACCAGTGGCATCACGTGCTCCTCCACTGGAAGCCTTTTGTTCTGCTATACCAGGGGAAGCTCAGAAGGCGTGGGCAAACCTGGGGGCAAGGCCTGTGGGGTGGGGGCTTCCTACCTCCCCCCCCCACCCCTGACCTGCACGGTTCCCATCCAGCTATGACCCTGACCCCAGTTGCGCGGCTTTCCACTTGAGGATGAAATGTGGGCTCCCCCCTCCCCTCCCCTCCCCTCCCTCCCCCCACCCTGGGAACCTGAGGTGGGTTTTCCTCAAGCACCACATGGAGCCCCTCCCTGTCCCCTGTCCCCTGCCACCGCCCCCACCCCCAACCACACACCCCCAGCCTCCCAGGAGGGCAGAAGGGTGTGTGCCCCCCCCCTGGTCCCTTGGCCAACCAGGGCTGCACCTGGACCTGCTGGTGGGCCTCCCGGCTGGGGTCCAAACTCCCGCTGGCTTGCCAGAGCTGGGAGAGTCTCCGCTCGGTGGAGCCCAGCCATCCTTGGAAGGCGTCGGCCGATGCCTGGAAGGTGCATGCCAGGGGGAGTATCCTCTGCAGGGCCGTGTGCCTTTGGGAAGAGGGGGAGAGGTGGAGAGGAGCCGAAGGGGAGGCAGGCCCCAGGAGCACACAGGGGAGCCACCCCCGCTACCCCTCCCTCTCAGGCACAGGCACTTCCCCTGAGGATCAGGTGGCCTTCCAACGACCCTCCAGCCGCCTGATTCCTGGAAAGGGTCTTGATGGACAAGGGACGAGAGAGGCCCCCCCCCAAACTGAGCCAGAAAGAGGAGCCGAAGCCAGAGGTCCCTGGGACACCAAGGAGTGGAGGGAGCATCTTGGGACGGGGGGGGGGGGTCTGGGCAAGGGCAAAGAGGGGCCAAAACTTCCAAGAGGGTTTGGAAACTTCAGCTGGTCCAGACTGCTCTGCGGAGCCCCTCTGCGGTCCAAAGGGAAAGGGTGCAGGGCCCGGCACCCGCCTCTTTCCCAATGGGAGGGGGAGGAAGGGCCCAAGAGCGAAGCAGAGATCCAGACTCAGAGCAAAACCTGCTGCTCACAGATGGCTTCTTCAGTGGCAGTGTGTGCGAAAGCTATCCCGCAGGGCTGCCCGCTTTCCCCTTGGCAGCCGGGGTGGGGTGGGGTGGGGGTGCTCCCAACTCACCTGCCTTCGGCTCTCTGGACCAGGGCCGCCCATTGCTCCTGAAGGCTGGAGAGGCCCCTCTCGCCCCCGTCCGGGGAAGGTTCCGGGAGGCCCTGCTGCTGACGCCGCTGCTGAGGCCTCCCCCCTTGCAGGAGCTGCTCCACCAAGGACCCCCGCTCGTCCAGGAGGCGCTGGAGAAGCTGTGGGAGGACCAGGGCAGCCGGCGGTCAGTGGTGCCCCAGGCACCTTCTGCCTGGTAGAGCCACGCTCTCGAGGGAGGCTGGGCTAGTGCCACGGCCACAGAGGGAGGGCAGGGCCCGGGTTTCTTTTCAGTCTGAGATTGGCTGGACGGGTGGCCGTCCTGGGCCTCGCTTTGCTTTCCTTTCCCTTGCTTTCCTTTCCCTTCCTTCCTTCCTTCCTTCCTTCCTTCCTTCCTTCCTTCCTTCCTTTTGGAGACAACAGTACTTGATTACTCCCATCAGTCCTAGACCACAGAGTCACGGCTGAGCTTTTGTGGACCACGATAGGCCCCTCCCTCGGGTACCTCTCGTGGCCAGACACTTGCCTCTTTTTCTAAGAAATGAATTAAGCAACTGGTCCCCCTCTTCTCATTTCAAAAAGTCTGTCCCCCCCCCCCCCAGAATCTTTGTTTTCTCATCCTTTCATTCAGGCAATGACAGGGGTGGGGAGTGGGGAGTGTTTGTGGGGGGGGGGGAATGTTAAACCCTCTCGTGGGTGGCCACACTGAGCCCCCGGGAGGAAGACGGCGGAAGCCAAAAATCCCTGGAGGTGCTGGTGAATGATCCCACGGAGGAGGAGGAGGAGGAGGAGGCCGTCGACTGGCCCATGCCTGCCTGCTGGCCAGCTGGCCAACCCACCCTCCCAAGCACGGAGCAGGGGGCAGGTGTACGAGGGTGGAGGCTGAGCACGAGCGCCCTCCCTGCGGCCCTCTGGCAGGTGAGTGGCGGGCTCTTGGGCCATGCTGACCTTCTGCCCTCCAGGAAACGCTGCAGCCGGACTGGCAGGGGCGCTTGGATGCGAGGGAGGCCCCACTCCCCGGGCCTCAAAGGTCCCAGCCCGCCCCCGCCCCTTGCCCCTGGGGATGCTCACCTTCTGCTCCTGCAGTTGCGCTCTCACCACCTTGGCCTCTGAGGACGGAGGCTTCTGGCTGGCCATGAGCTCCTCCATGTCTCTGGTCCAGGTGAGCAACTTCTTCAGCGTCTCCAGGGCTGGCTCGCTTCCCCACATGTGTCCTTGGAAGGAGCCGACCTGGGGAACAAATTATGGGAGCCCCCCACCCCCCAAGGAAGAAGGTGACCACTCCCAGCTGAAGCTTCTGGGAGAGGCCCCGGCACAAGAGAGGAGCATCCTGCCAGCCGACTGCTCAGGGGCCGAGCCCAGGCAGCAGCACCACCACCACCACCACCACCAGCAGCAGCAGCAGCAGCCTGGGCCTGGGCCAAAGGCCTGTGGAAGGGGCCCCCCGCTGCTCACGCCCAAGAGAGCTGGCATCTCCTGTTCCCTCGGGCCAGCCCAGCTACATGTCGGATGCCCTCAGAGAAGGGCTGGGAAGCAGAGACCCACGGCTCTCCAGAGCAGCAAACCCAAAGGCCGAGGGACCCACGGGCCACCTCTTGAAGAGAGCTCACTCAGGCAACCTCGCAGGGAGTCCTAGAAGAGGAAGAGGGCACTGGAAAGGGGCTCTGAGGACCACAAGTCCAAGAGCCTGCTCAAGGCAGGGATGCCACACAAGGTATCTCCGAGGGATGGTGGTCCATCTTTCCCTTCAATGCCCCCCCCCAAAGCGCTGGAGCACTCCCTTCCAACACTTTATGTGGGGCTACCAATGAAAAGCCTCAGGAAACTTCATTGGGTCCAGAACACAGCGGCCAGATTGCTGACCGGGGTGGGTGGGGTGGGATTTACAGGGATCGCATCACACCCCTATTAAAGCAGCTCCACCAGCTCAAATCCTTGTTCTCAATACTTGCACATGTCTTAATTGCACTGAACTGTATATAATCCCTCATTACTATAAGCCGTCTTGGGTCCTTTTTCGAAGGAGAAAGGCGGGGTAAAAATACTCTAAAATAAATAAATAAACACCCAGTCCCTGGGCCCACGGCTGTTGCCTGCTGCTCTGGCTGTTAAAGCAAAGTATTCTGCTTATATATTGTCCCATAACACTTCAAGTAGTTTCTGGGCAGTTTACAGTTTTAATGGCAGTAATGCAAGCTACACATCCCCCCCCCCCCCGCAAGCTGGGTACTCATTTTACTGACCTCGGAAGGATGGAAGGCTGAGTCAACCATGAGCCGGCTACCACTGGAATTGAACCCCAAGTTGTGTGAGCACAGTTTTACCTGCAGTCCAGGCATTTAACCACTGCACCATGGGGCTCTTAAGACATTTCCCCCAACATCCAGCCCAAGTCTGACCTCCTGTGGCCTGAGCCCATGGTTGTTTGTCCTGCACACGGGCATGATGGGAGGTGGGGGGTGGGGGTGGGGGTAGATCCTGTCCCTCCTCCTCTGCAGGACTGCCTTTCAGGTATCTCAAGCACGCATGCCATCCGGAACACAGCTGGGCACTCTGATTCCCCAGCCCATTTGTGGCTCATTTGTGGCACACTCAGTGGCCCATGGTGGTGACACCGCATCTTTCCCCCTAAAGCCACCTTTTGGTTCTTCTGAAGGCTCTTCCACTGGAGCCCCCGGGAGACAGACATTGTGGGAGGAAAGGCGGGGACCCAGCAGGGCAAATGCAAAACAGGACGGAATCCGGATGGCTCCTGCACCTCCTCATGGGTGTGCGTGCATGTGTGCTCGTGTCTACACCAATGGACCCCCCCTGCAGGCATGTACATCATCATCACCTTTCAGGCAGTGGAAGCAGGGAGCCTGATGGGTGGCACATGGCCAACACAGGACAGGGACCAAGATCAAGGGGGCTTCCACCGCTCTCCTGCATGCCCCAGAAGCCCAAGCTCCCCAGAGCTGTCCGAAGCACCCCCTGGAGCACCCCCACCCCCGACCCCGCACCCCCTGCAGCCCAAAGCCTGTCTTGCCTGCTTGCTCTGTTGCCTGCTCGTCATCCCAGGCCAAAAGCGGAGGCCATCCCTCGGAAGGCTGGGCCTGAGGAGCCGGCCTGGCCAAGGAGGGCACCCCCCCTGCCTCCAACATCCCACCCCAGGGCAAAGGGAGCGCGTTGCCAATTGAGGGGGCAGGAAAAGATGGCAGGAGGAACAGCAACCCCTCCCTTGAGAGGAGCTCTACTTTTCGCACAGAGCGACCCTCAGGTATATTGCGGTTGGGGGTTGGGGACTTCACTGACTATGGCCCTCAGGAGAAAATCTTAAAACACACAGAAGAACAAACCTTGCTGCGAGGAAATCAGCATGGCTTCTGTAAGGGTAAGTCTTGCCTGACAAATCTTTTAGAATTCTTTGAAAAGGTCAACAGGCATGTAGATTTGGGTGAACTGATGGATATTGTCTATCTGGATTTTCAGAAGGCTTTTGACACAGTCCCTCACCAAAGGCTGCTGAGAAAATTGCATAGTCAGGGGATAAGAGGGTAGGTTCTCTTATGGATTGAGAAATGGTTCAGATCCAGGAACATAGAGTAGGTGTCAATGAGAAATTTTCACAGTGGAGAGAATTGAAAAGCGGTGTGCTCCAGGGATCTGTCCTGGGACCGGTGCTTTTCAATCTGTTCATAAATGACCTGTAGACAGGGATAAGCAGTAAGGTGGCCAACTTTGAGGATGACAGAATACTTTTCCATGTGGTGAAAATCAGAGAAGATTGTGAAGAGCTCCAGAAGGATCTCTCCAAACTGGGGGAATGGGCTGAGAAATGGCAGATGCGTTTTAATGTAACCAAATGTAAAGTAATGCATATTGGGGCAAAAAATCCAAACTTCATCTATCAACTCATGGGCTCTGAGTTATCCGTGACGGATCAGGAAAGAGATCTTGGTGTGTTGGTGGACAGCTCCATGAAGGTATCTCCCCAATGTGTGGCAGCGGTGAAGAAGGCCAATTCCATGCTAGGGATTATCAAAAAGGGGATTGAAAATAAAACAGCCAACATTATAATGCCATTATACAAAGCAATAGTAAGGCCGCACCTGGAGTATTGTGTACAATTCTGGTCACCGCATCTCAGCAAAGACATAGTGGAACAGAAAAAGGTGCAGAAGAGAGCGACTAAAATGATTACCGGGCTGGGGCACCTCCCTTATGAAGAAAGGCTAAAACATTTGGGCCTCTTTAGTCTGGAAAAAAGGCGCTTGAGGGGGGATCTGATTGAGACATACAAAATAATGCAGGGTATGAGTAAAGTGGATAGAGGGAAGCTCTTCTCTCTCTCCCAAAATGCCAGAACTAGGGGACATACACTCAAATTGAGGGCTGGGAGAGTAAGAACTGACAAAAGAAAATATTTTTTCACCCAGCGCGTTGTAAGTCTATGGAACTCCCTGCCACAGGATGTGGTGATGGCATCTGGCCTGGATGCCTTCAAAAGGGGATTGGATAGATTCCTGGAGGAGAAGTCCACCACAGGTTACAAACCATGATGGAAATGTGTCATCTCCAGGCTTAAAACCGGGGTACCTCAAGGACCAGATGCAGGGGAGTGGTACCAGGAGAGAGATATCTAGTTTCGTCCACTCCCAGATGCATCTGGTGGGGCCACTGTGAGATACAGGAAGCTGGCTTAGATTGGCCGTTGGCCTGATCCAACATGGCTCCTTTTATGTTCTTATGTAGGAATGGGATGGTGTTTGGCCTCAGGAATGGCCCTGGAGAGGTCCAGAGGAAGGGGGAACTTGCCCTGGGAAACACGATTCATCCCCGCAGGATTGGCACCTTTCAGGATGCCCCTCCCCCCCCGCCCACCGTCCCCGAGGTTGCCTTCTGCCTCAGTCATGGAGATGAACCCAGGGGGCTGCCCTGTGAAGCCTCTCCCCTCTTCTGTGGGGGGGGGGGAGGGAGCCTGGATCTTGGCCCTTTCCCTGAGCAGGCCGCCCTAGCCCCATTGCAACCCACAAGCCCTGTCCTGCCTTGGGGTTGGAGGGTCACAGGCAGGGCCCCCGGCAGCCTCGCAGGGGGGCTTCTTGCACCCATGTCTTCCAGAGAAGGAGGGCTGGGGATCCAAGGGGGTCAGCCCACGGCAGGGCCGAAGGGAAGGAGAAGGAACCTGGGGGGGTGGAGGGGGGAGATGGAGGGAGGGATTGGGGCTGCTCCAGGGACACAGCGCCCACAGGGCAGACCATTAACCTCAGGAACGGCTCCTAAGCACTCCGTCAGGACCTTGACTGTTCTGGTGACAATGGGCTGCTGGCTCTTGTCATGGCTGCCAGGGTAGTCTGTCACCTCCACGATCTCTGTCACGATGGTCTCGGTCACTTCGGTCACCTCGGTCACCTCCATGGTGGTGGTGGTGGTGGTGGTGGTGGTGCCGCCGAGGGAGGGAGGCTTCCACACCCAGGGGCCCCTGGAGTTGCGGAGGGGGCTCCCCCGGGCCCCGGGCTTCCCCACGGCTGCCGTGACCTCCACGTGCGCCTTGAGCGGGTGGCACGCCAGCCCCCTGTTCTGCACCTTGACCTCCGCGTTGTTCTGCTTGGGGAGGGGGCTGCCGCCACCAGGCCCATTCCAGCCGTTCTCGATCACCTGGGGGCTCAGCAGGGGCTTCTCCGGCGGGCCTGCGCTGCCCTCGGCTGCGTTGTTCCTGCCTGATGCCAGCCCCAGGTCCTTGAGGTAGGAGTCCTTCAGGAAGTCCTCGGATGGCCGGCTCTTCTCCCCGAGGCAGCTGGGCCTGCCCCCCACGTTGCCCATGGCCGGCGGGCAGGCAAGGGGGCTCTGGCTGAGCTCAGGGGAGGGTGGGGGCCGCCCTGCACCCTGCCTGGAACAGAGGAAGGGAGGTCCCACGTTACCTGCCCCAGGACTGAAGGGAGGGTGGGTGGGGGAGCCAGGCTGACACACACACACACACACACACACACACACACACACACACACACACACACACACACACACACACACACACGGCACCCTTCTCCTTGCTGGGGGCTGCCACGGCCCCAGTGGAACGTCAGAAACAAAGGCATCAGCCAGGAGCCACTTCCCACCGGGAGGTGCCATGCCATGTGGCATGAGTGGCCACGTGGTTGGAGGCGAGGAGGGGGCCTGGTCAGGCTCCTGGGTTCCCTGGGAACTGAACCACAGTCCCCACAGAGGCACCCTCCTTGGGGCACAGGACTCCCTGCCACTAAAGTCCGCCAGGGAAGGGCTTAAGTTCTTGGGTAGGGAGGGGGCAGCAGAGGCACCCAGTCCTGGAGCTGAGCTCCCAGGGGTGGTGGTGGACATCTCTGCCTCCACAAAGGAAGGCCCCCTTCGGGGCAACCCAGGCTGCTCCCTCCCTGCCCACTCCCAAGGCCCACAGCAGGCCAGGCCATGGCCATCCCCCCCCCCCGCTCTGGGCAGGCATCCTTCATCAGTGGCCAAAAGGGAGGGGGGAGAGCCAGTGGGCCGGCCAGCAGCTGCTCCCGCCTACAAGTAGCATTAGATTAAACCCTGGGCAAGCGGGAGCCCATCTGTCCACGGCACCCTGACAAAAGGGGGCTGGCAGGAAGATGGGAGGCAGGGAGGCCGGGGCTCCAAGGGACTGGCTGTCATTCTCCCCCCCCCCCCCCGGGCTGTCAGGAAAAGGCCCAGGGCTGTTCGTAAATCCCCACCCCAGCCGCCCACCCAGGCAAGGCCGGGAAGCAGGCGCCACTGGAGCCAAGAGAATGACAGAGGGGCACCACCTTGGCAGCCCCCCCCCATATCCTCCCACTACGCCCACCTCCCACCCATCCCCAGCAAGCTCCAGCGCTCACACCCCACATTCCAGGCCTCGGCAGGGATCCCCTTGCAGGGAGTCCCTCTCCCCTTCCTCCCCATCAGGTGGGAGGGGGAGCAGATTTAGGGGGGGCAGCCCTTTTCCACCCTCGCCCGCCCCCCCTCCCTGCTCTCAGGGCTGCTTTGCCGATAAGAATGCCCACTCAGCACCCACCCGCTCCAGACCCCCTTGCTCCCAGCACCTCTTTCTCTGCCCCATATGAGAGAGGGGGGGGAGGTTGTGACCGAGCTGTGCTGGAATCAGGCGAAGCCTCTCCAGGGGAAGATGGGCTAGCTGGCTGGGTGGCTGGCAGGGGACTCGCCAAAGGGTAAGTATGCGGAGGAGGGGGGGCGGTGGTGGTGGTGGAGGAAGCCCTCATTACCTTCACGATGTGTCAGGAATCCCTGGAGGCAGGTAGGCAGGGAAGAAGGAAAGGAGGAAGGAGGGGGGGAGGGAGGGAGGGAAGAAAGTCCGCCACGCGGTCTGCTGGCCCCAATCCTGGCAGATCTGGCTGGCCGGCCGGCCGGCTACTCTCCCTTCAGGGCCTTCTTGCCAGCTCCCTCGACGGGGAGGGAGGCAGCCCTGCAGGCACGCGCTCCCCCGGGGCGCACATTTCGCTCTCCCGAAGCCCTCCTGTTCTGCCCCAGGCTGGGAGGCAAAGAGGGACGGTCCCAGGGGCACCCGCTGGGTCAGCCGGTGGCCGGTCAGTTGGGAGACCGGCCCTGAGGGTGGCTGCTTCTGTGGAGGCCACCCTTCCGTCCACCTGCTACCGGTTTCTCCAGATGCTCCTTGGCGCTGCTCCTCCCGCCAGCTTGGGTGGACAGACGGGAGGATGGAGAGTGGAACTGGGGGCACTGCAGGCAAGGGGGCTGGAGCCAGGGGTAGGGGGTGGGGGTTGGGGGTGGGGAGGAGGAGGAGGAGGAGGAGGGAATCCCTCTTCCAGATCTCCCAGGAAGCTCTGTGGATCCCAGCCCAGCAGCAGGGAGGGGAGGGGGGGTCGAGGAGGGGAGAGTCCCTCCGCCTGCCTGCCTGCCTGCCTCCAGAACAGACCCTTCCTCAGTAACCCCCACCCCACCCCACCCCATTGACCCCCTCAGCACACTCGGGCTAATACAATAAGCCCTGCTCCCATTAACTCTTTGCTGGCTATGGCACACAATTGCCGTTACTGGGGAAACACAACGGGACTCACAACTATCCGGGGAGAGGGATGGGTGGGGGAGGGGAGGGGAGGGGATGGCCCCTTTGCCACCGAGGAGGAGGCTCCATCCTGACACATCGCTGGTGGCGGTGAGGGGGGGCACAACTCTCCCATAGGAAGCCTTCCCAGGGTCTCCTATCCCACACCCCCAAAAGGGAGGGAGGGAGGGAGGGATGTCCCCCTTCCTTGGGAGGATTTGGGGACTCTTCTGGAAGAATCTCTCCCCCCCCACCCCACACAACGCCACCTTCAGAAACTGCGACTCCACTTCCTGTGGCCAAAAAGCAAAATGTACATGCTACCAGAGAATGCAAACCAGAACAAAAATAATCACGACCTTTGTGGTGGCACCGGAAAGAGGAAGGGATTTATTGTGGATTCGAGGCCCTTTCTTCAGGCAGGAGGTGTGGAGGATTCAGCCTGAGGTCTCTGTTGTGGGGATACAGCCTCAGTGGGGCGGGGGCACAGCCATGGTTCACAGGGGGCATGGGTGGGTGGGGGTCCTAGGGCTTGCTTCAGACACACCTGGGCCCGGAGGGGAGTCCCGAACGGCCTGCCCTCCAAAGCGCTCCGTCCTTTGTTGCGCCAAGCGATTTGCTTTCTTCTGAAGCACCTTCTGATTTCCAGGTCAGCGTTTCGGCAAGGAAATTAGCCACGAATTCACTTGTGCATCTTGGTCTCTGCGTAAGTGTTAGATGCTCTCTGGAATTTGTGCCCTCCACTCCTTTTAGCCACCATCATCTTCAGCCTCCCCGTGGCCTCCTTTCTCCCAGACCCTGCGGGAGCTCCTTGGGCAGCTGGGGGCCGAGCCAGTCCCCTGGGGGGAGGCGGAAGGGTTTGGAACCCACCTGGGTGCCAGGCTCTCCCTGACGTCTGAGGCCCCGCTGGCAGCTTCCACCGTGATGGTCCCCTCTCTCTCCAAGGCAGGAGGCAGGAGGAGGTGGCCCGGAGGGGGCAGTGCACCTCAGCGCAGAAGACGAGCAGGCAACGGCCACTCCCAGGCTGCGGCCAGGGATGAGGCCACCGTTGGGGAGGGAAGCCATCGTCGGCATCTGTCTTCACAGCCGGGCTTGTTCCTGACTCCACATCCACGTTCCACAACCTGAAGTCAAAGCCTGCGAGAGGGAAGTGTTCTGGTCCAGAACAGAAGCAGAGACTCCCACTTGTCATGGGTTGGAATCCTGGGGGCACAGGTCACCCCATTCACGGGTGGGCTCGTTTGGTCCAAGGGGGGGAGGAGGAGGAGGAGGAGGAGGAGGAGGAGGAGGAAGGGAGCCTGGAGCAAGGCAGGCCTCTCAAGTCCAGCACCTTCTCTTCCCACCCACGCTGGCCGCCCGGGAGGTGGGGCTGGGGGCTGGGCCAAGCCTGCTAGGCAGCTGAGAGGAGAACGACACCTTCCCTCTGGATGGCCCCAGCCCTTGGCAAGGGAGGTGACGCACCAAGTGGCCACCACGGCTAGCCCTCGCCTCCACAGATTCGTCAGAACACCTCTTGCTGCCACTCGACTCTGCAGGCATCGCTGCTTCCGGCGGCAGGGAATTCCACCCTCTACCCGGGCCCTGCGTGCAGCAGCCGGACTTCAGAAGCGTAACCAGCAATGCTGTGCCAAGCATGTGTTGGCCGTCAGCCGGCATGCCTCAGAAGTACAAGCAGAAGGTCTTGCATGGCCAGGAAATCAGACCCGAGGGGGTGTGGGTGCCCTGGGGGGGTGGCGACCCACACCCCCTAGCTCGCTATAGCCATGCAGACCCCCGAAGCCCTCAGAGAGAGCCAGACATGAGGGGCTAGGGGCCCTGTTGCCAGGAGTGGGCCACGGCCAGCCTGCCCCCCCAGATGCCTTCTCTTTCCTCCCTGGCCTGAGCGCCATGGCAGCAATGCCCGCCCAGCCCTGCCCTCCCCCACTCTTGCATGGAGGGAAGCCCCCCCCCACACACACACACTGCAAGACCACGGGCCGTTGGCTGCAGCCTGGCACAGCCTCCGATCCCTGGTGCTGGGAGGTTCTCTCGGAGGCCCTTGCGCTTTGTTCGCCATGAATGAGCCTTTCAGTTTGTGCCGTCAGGGGTGTGGAGGGGGTCCGTGTGCTTAGCAGCCCTGGAACAAAAGGCAGCTGGGGAGGGACGCCTTGGCAGAGCCTGGCAGGGGCCCAGGACCTCTCTCTCTCTCTCTCTCTCTCTCTGTGTGTGTGTGTGTGTGTGTGTGTGTGTGTGTGTGTGTGTGTGTGTGCGTGCGTGCGTGCGTGCGTGCGAGACACACACAGAGAGAAAGAGAGAGGGACAGAATTGCATGTAAAGGGAGGCACTCCATCTGCTCTGAACTAGGGCCGGTGGAAGTGCCGTGGCAAAGGCCAGGGCTTGAGGTGCTGGCCGGGCGGGAGATGGGGGGACGGTGGCCCAACACTCCAACGCATGCAGGGGCCGCCTCTCCCTGTTCCTCTTGGGGAGCCGGAGAACCTCAGCTAGTTTGAGCGGAAGAGGCTGCAGGTGGAGTACAAGCCGGAAGCACCAACCCCACGTGGTTTCAATGATGGTGAAACCACGGGGCGTGTTTGGAGGGGGAGTGCGACACCTCCCTTCCGCTCTCCACCCTGCCCAATTCAGAAATCCTGCACGGCCTGTTTCTGCTTCCACCGGCCGAGGGAGGCACGCCCCCCCCCATCCACCCCAACAACTGCCTGGATGCTGGCAAGGGGTGGCTTGCCCACGAGGCTTGGCTCCTTTGAAAGGCTCCCAGCCCTGGTGTCATTCCATCGCCGAGCACCACCTCCTGGGGCCCAGCCCAGAGCTTGCTGGTCTCCTTCTACCCTTCTCCCTAATTATCCGAAGCCATGGGCAAGCCGGGGGAAGCCTGTGGCACCCGCCGGACGGGAGGAGATGGAGGAGGGCGGCTCCTTCAGAGGCAAGGCAACTCCTGGTCCAGCTTCTGGGCACCCTGGGCCAACAGGGGCTTAAGGACAGCAGGGCCATGGGGCAGGGAGCGTTCGGGGGGGGGTTGTGATCCTCTGGCAGCAAAGACCTGGAATTCCCTCACACACACACAAACACACACACACACCGCCATTACCACTGCTGCCCCCCCCCCAAAGGCAGGAAGGGCACCTTCTGCTGCTCTGTTTTGTCTCCCCAAAGTACAGGCCTTCCTGTGGTGCCATTAAGGGAAGGCATTCCTCTCTGCTGGGACTACGTAGCCCATGACGCTACTGGGCCCGGCAAGCTCTCTTACCTCTGTGCCCGAGTCTCGTTCATGCAGGCCCGGCAGCCTCCTCTCCAGGGCATCCAACCAGTGGCGCAGAGAGAGCAGCTGCTCTCGGACCGCTGGGCCCCGATCCTTCCACTGCTCTGCCCTCCTCACCTGGGAGGCTCCGGGAGCCCAATCCAAGTCAGGTCCGGCCGTGCTGAGGAGCTCCTCTCCTGCCCTGCACAGAATTGCCAACAGGGGGGGGGAGGGAAATCTGGTCAAAAGCCAGGCATCTTTTCACCCTCACCCCCCCCGCCCCACCACCCCAAGAATGCTCAGCTGCAGAATCGAACCAAGGGGGCCAAGGCTTGGCCTTTCTTTTGAGGGGGGGCATGGTCACGCCACTCCGCCTGGTGGTGGTGGGTCATTATCTGCCCCTCCCTCCAGACGGCCAGCCATCCTGCCAGGCTCCTGGCTGCCCAGAAGGCCAAGGGCAACCGAGGAGGTCCGGCTGCGCAGGGCCAGGCCTCAGGCAACCCTTCCCTTCCCTGGGGCAAGAAGAGCAATGAAGGTTCCTTGGGGGGGGGAGCAAAGTGTGTGATAGTCAGTACCAGTCCAGCCCCCCCCCCTGCAGTGTGTCCCAGGGAAACAGGCGGCCCGTGTGGCCCTGGGCAAGCCAGACTGTCCCAGGGAGCAGGGCAAGGGGGAACCTCCCTGGCAGGGCAGGCTGGCCAGCCCAGGTGGATGATTTTAAACTAGCCAAGGGGTGACGCATGCCTCAACGGGCGGAAGAGAGGTAGAGTGTATCAGCGAAGATGGGAGTGATGATGCCAGGAGGCTTCTCCAGACTCCGAGCGGGGTCAATGAGGGCGGAATGCCCTCCCGGTGGAAACACGGCAGATGAAGCAGCACCCACCCTCTCCAAGGCAGCTGCCAGGCAGCAGAAGTAGCTGGAGGTGGCACTGACCAAGCAGGCAATGCCAGGGACCCTCAAGCTAACCTTTGTCAGGACCCTGCTGAGATGGTGAACCGCAGTTGAATCTTTCTTACCTTGTAAACTCTATGATGAGACAGACCAAAATGAAACCAGAGATAGTGCTGGAAGATGAGACTCTTAAGTCAGAAAACAGTCAATCAGCTAATGAGGGAACAGCAAAAAAGATTTTTGGTGCCTGACATGCACAGTTAGTGAGAGGCAAGTCCAAAGACAAGCAATTGCAACATGGAACATGAGATGTATAAACTGAGGAAACCGTCAACCAAGACTCGTAAAAAATAAATATGGCAGTCCTTGGCATCTGTGAGCTCAAGGGTCTACCATGGGATATTTTAACTCAGATAACTACCAAGTGTTCTCCTCTCCAAACAATATAATCCAGAAATAAAGGAGAACAACAAAAGATGAAAAAGCAAGGGATCTTCCAGAAAATTTAAGAAATCAAAGGGAAATTTAAATCTAGCTTAAGAATGCGGAATGACCAACTGGAAAGCACAGTTGACTGGGATCAAAAGTAAAGAAAATCCCCTGCCTTGCTCTCCCTTTGTCTCCCAAACAGAAGGAGCTGGAGACGTTTGCTTGTGCCAGGCAATCTGGAGGGGCCAGACGGAAGGCCCTGTGGACTTGGTTTGGTGGCTTCATTCCGTGTGTGGAGTCCTTTTTCATATATCTGCCAACTACTACGTAGAACACACCAAGGAAGTACAGAAGAAGATCCATCTGTGCTTTTTCAACTACAGCAAAACCTTTAACAACTGTGTTGATCTTGAGCAGCTGTGCATTGCTTTGAAAGAAACAGGTGTGCATCACCACTCAGTTATCCAGACGCACCACTTGTATCGTGGCCAAGAAGTTACCCCTTAGGACCAGAATGTGGGGAGAGAGAGAAGGGTTTCCTAGAGGCAAAGGTAGATATTTCATCCCCTTCTGGGTTCAGCCTACACGCTGAATGGATCACACAGAGAGCCAGACTAGATGTAGAGGAAGGAGGAGGGAAAACTCCAGACATGTAAGAGGTGCCGGTGAGATTCGGTTTCCCTGGCAGGAAGCAGTGATGGTGCCCCTCGCAAAACCAGGGGAGAGGCAGGCAGCAAACCCCCCTTCCGGCACTCCCAGGGCTCAGCCTCCCTGCCTCTGAACCAGGCGCCTGAGGAAAGCCCAAAAAGGCGCAGCATCACCTTGGTGCTGGTGTAATTAGAGATCCTGAAGGTACCATGTATCTGTGTCAAAGAGTGACAAGATAGCAATTTTTTACAAAGGTGCAAAATGAAGACTGCAACCAAGTTTCAACACCTATGGAGGTGGGATTCAACAGGATTCCCGAGGATGAGGATTTCTATAATGTTGAACTGAATCAAACTGTTCTAGGATCGATCACTCATCATGTATTTATCTTCCTGGTCTAGGCCTGATATTTCAGCAGCAGTCAACATGCTGAGTCAACAGGCTGCAAAACCCCAGAGCAAACACTAGAAAGATATAAAGCATGTTTTAAGATACTGTACCCCCAGGGAACAGTCCATGCAAAATTGAAAATGTCCACATGTGATAACATTGATTTGATTAGTTATGCAGATTCTTGCTGGCGAGCATGTCCAGAAAGCAGAAGGTCCATATCTGGGTATGCGGTTTTTCCTAGGTGTTTCATTAATTGCTTGGAAATCCAGAAAACAGAGGTACATTGCATGCCCAACCGTGGAGGCAGAGTATGGGGCACTGAGTGATTAGTCCTCTGACTTAACATGATTTGTTCAATTGTTAAAGGATATATGTGTGGATATAAAATTGCCAGTTAAAGTGTATAATGACCCTCTTTCGTGTATCCAATTAGCACAAAACCAGAAGATTGGATCCAGAAGCAAGCACCTAGGGATCCAATACCAGAATGTCAAGGACTGCATTGATCAACAATTGTGTTAGAGTATTGTACAAGTGATCAAAATTGTGCTGATGTATTTACCAATCATTTGCCTAAAGAAAAACATGTATTTTTTCAGAAAAAGGCTAGGTGTTACAATCTGTTATATTGGAGGGGAGTCAAGTAATGTAGTTTTGACAAAATGTGTGTAACATGGTATTTAACAGATACACAAAATGGTTTGTGTAAAATGCATAGTCATTTGCTAGACACAGGTGTATGGAATAATCACCTGAAAAGGTCAGAATGATTTTGTCCAGGTGCCATGGATAATCACCAAACACACTCGTGTGATTGGTCTAAACTATGTGGCCAAAGTGTATAAAAGGCAGCATTGGGATCCATTCACGTTGGGACTGCTTTTGGTGAGGTAGCAGTTTCCCACTGCTCTGTAGATATGCTGCTGTGTGTCTTAGCTTGATATACGTTGTGTAAATATGTAACATAAGCTTTTATGCAAAGTTCCTTTGTCTCCCAGCTCCAATCTGTAAATGTCCTCCTTTGGGCACCTCCTGGGAAGGCAGGGAAAGACCGTCACGCTGGGAAAGGTGGGAGGCAGCAGGAAAAGAGGAGGGCCCAACACGAGATGGACCGACTCAATCAAGGAAGCCAGAGGCTTGCGTTGGTGCTGAGCACTGAGCAGGGCCGTGGAGGACAGGAACGCTCGGAGATGGCGCCAACGCAGGGTCGCCATGAATAGGGGGGGGCACCCTCAAGAACTGCGGGTTACTTACCTGTAAGTGGAGTTCTTCGAGTGGACCTCTGTGAATACACACATAGGGTGTTCGTGCGCCTGCGCGCGCGGTTCCTCGGTCCTTCCAAGCTGAAAGGGCAAAGCCCCTCCCCTCCACTGCGCATGCTCCCCGCTCTTCCCGCTCTGGAGCTCAGTTCCCCTCAGTCCGCCGCTGCCTCAGTAAAGGATAGTAGGCCATGACGGAAAGAGGGGAGGCGGGCGGGAAGTGTGTATTCACAGAGGTCCACTCGAAGAACTCCACTTACAGGTAAGTAACCCGCAGTTCTTCTTCGTGGACTCTGTGAATCCACACATAGGGTGATTGGCAAGCAGACTTACCGGTGGAGGGTAGTCATGGCGTGACAGAAGTAAGAACTGCTCTTCCAAAGGCAGCCAGTCGAGCCGAGCGTACATCCAGTTTATAATGTTTGTGGAACGTAGATGGATGAGACCAGGTAGCTGCTCGGCAAACTTCCTCTAGGGGTATGCCTTTGAGGAATGCTGCAGAGGAAGATATGGCTCGAGTAGAGTGTGCCTTAGGAGTAGCAGGAAGCGGGGCATGCGCAAGGTTGTATGCCATCTTGATCGTCGTAACTATCCATCTGGAGATGGATTGGGGTGAGATCTGGGCGCCCTTACGAGGGGCACATGTCCTCACAAAAAGTCGCTGTGTTTTTCTTACAGGTGCAGTCCGTTTGGTATAGAAGAGGAGGGCCCGTCTGACATCCAATGAATGCATCTGTCTTTCCAGGTAAGTGGTTGGGTTGGGAAAGAAGGTAGGTAGTACAAGGGGCTGAGAAGTGTGAAAAGCTGAGACAATCTTCGGAAGGAAGGAGATGTCGGTGCGGAGTTCCACCCTGTCTTGGTGGAATTTAAGGAAGGGTGGGTCCGCCCTGAGTGCAGCAATCTCCGACGCTCTCCTGGCAGAGGTAATCGCTACCAGGAAGGCGGTTTTGATTGACAGAAGGTAGAGGGAGGTAGCTGCCATTGGTTCAAAGGGCGGCTTAGTGAGTGCATTGAGCACTATGGACAAGGACCATTGAGGCGTCGGAGGCCTGGTACAAGGTCTTAAGTTGGCCAGACCCTTCAGGAATCTCTTAAACTGCGGCACTCGGAAGAGACCAGCCGCTTCTGAGTTTGGTGGCTGGTGGGCTACGACGGCTGCTGCGTACACTCGAAGTGTGGTGATAGAAAGGCCTCTTTGAAAAAGCAGCAGTAGGTAGTTGAGGACAACTGTGACCGTAGTAGGTCGGTAGGGGAAGGAGTGCTGGCAGGCGAATGTGACAAAGGAGGCCCATTTGTTAGCATAGAGGGTCGTGGTGGATGGTTTTCTGGCGTGGGCCAAAACGTCGTCTACCGTGAGTTGATGTACCAGGCTGTGAGCTGAAGCGTCGAGGTGGCTGGATGTCTTATCAGGCCTCGACCTTGCGTCAGGAGGTCTGGGTGGAGGGGGAGACGGAGAACGTCGCGAGCCATGGCCTGGAGTACCGGAAACCACGTCTGTCTGGGCCACCAAGGGGCAAGGAAGATCACCCTGGCTCTCAGGTGCTTGATTTTGAGGAGAGTCCTTTGAATTAGCGGTATGGGCGGGAAGGCGTAGAGAAGGCAGCTGGGCCACCGAGTCGACAGGGCATCTCTGCTGGAGTGGTTGCCGAGTCCGGCTCTGGAGCAGTAGGTTCGACATTTGGAGTTTTGCTGTGTTGCGAACAGGTCCATGTGGGGGGTGCCCCACCTGGAGCAAAGGCGAGAGAATATTGTGGTTGAGAGGGTCCACTCGTGATTGTCGTACTTCAGCCTGCTGAGATGGTCCGCCTGAGTGTTGTCGTGTGAGGGAATGTGGACCGCTACTGGGTGGATCCGTTTGCGGATGCACCAGTGCCAGAGTTTGATGGTGAGCTGAAGTAAAGACCTCGAGTGGGTCCCTCCCTGTTTGTTGAGATAATACATCGCTGTTGTATTGTCTGTGGTTATCTGGACCATGCGATGTGCAAGCAGGATCTCGAAGGCTTTGAGGGCCTTGAATATTGCCAGAAGCTCGAGGTAGTTTATATGATGCTTTCGCTCCTCTCGGGTCCATCTGTGGTGAATCGACAGGTGCTTGCACGTGGCTCCCCAGCCCGTTGAGCTGGCATCTGTAGTAATTTGGATTGATGGGTAACGTGTCCTGAACGGTCTGCCGGCTCTCAAGTTGGGCAGAAAATTCCACCAGTGGATGCTGCGGAGTAGTGAGGCCGAAACCTGCAGCCTCTTGTGAGGCGGGTCGGTATGTGGGCGAAACCTTCGGAGGAGCCAGGATTGTAGTGGCCGAAGGCGTAAGCGGGCGTGCGGTAGGATTGCTGTGGTGGAGGCCATCAGGCCGAGAAGGTGTTGCGCCTGTTGAGCAGAGACCGTGGGCAGAAGTTGGAAGGGGCGAAGGGCTTGTTTGATCTTCGCGAGTCGATCTGGTGCAAGGAAAGCCTTGGCTGCTGTGGCATCTAGGAGGGCTCCTATGTACTGTACGGAGCGGCAAGGGGTTAGTACAGACTTGGTTTCGTTGAGTTGTAGACCGAGAGAGGTGAGTATTCTTATCGTGAGGTCTCTGTGAGCTTCTGCTTGTTGTCTCGTAGGTGCCACCAGCAACCAGTCGTCCAGATACGGGAACAACTGCACTCCTTGCAGGCGAAGGAAAGCCGCAACCGGCGCCAAACACTTTGTGAACACCCTCGGGGCAGCGGAGAGCCCGAAGGGCAGGGCTTTGAATTGGTAAGTGAAGCCCCCAATCTTGAACCTTAAGTACTTCCGATCTTGTGGTGCGATGGAAATGTGGAAGTATGCGTCCTGTAAGTCGAGGACAATGAACCAATCGTTTCTTTGGAGCATGGGTATGATGGTCTCCAATGTCGTCATGCGGAACTTTTTTGGTTTTACGTATGTATTTAGATTTCGTAGATCTAGTATGGGCCGGAGTCCGCCGTCTTTCTTGGGTATGGTAAAGTACCGAGAGTAGAAGCCGTAGTGCTCTCCTGATCTTACTGGCTCTATGGCATCCTTGTGCAGTAAAGCAGTGACCTCTGCCTTGAGGGCCGGAGAGGTGGGAGTGGTGACGACCCTTCCAAGTGGAGGGCGGTGGGAGAACTGTATGCGATATCCACTCTCGATGATTGACAATACCCAAGCGTCGGTTGTGAGATTTCGCCATGCGTGTCCGAAGGGCCTGAGTCGAATGTCCGAAGGTGAGTGGAGAGGGTCAGGACAACTGCTTCTGCTTGCGGTCGTAGGGCCTGGCAGATTGTTGTTGTCGTTGCCTGGGTGCCGGTTGTGGGCGCTGGTATGAAGTCGTGGGATATGGTGAGCGATATCCCCTTTGCGGTCTTTGGCGATTGGGAGTGTATTGCCGCCTCCAGGGCTGGTGTGGGGGCCTGGAGGAAGAATGTGACGAGGCGCCCTGGTAAGTATATGAGCGGGCCGCCTTTCTCATTTTCTGAATGTTATCTAAAGAGGCATCCGTAGAGGTCGCAAACAGGCCCTCTCCGTCAAAGGGGGAATCTTCAATGCGATTCCTGGCATCATCCGTGATATTAACCGTGCGAAGCCAGGCGTGCCGGCGAAGATGAATGGCGGTGGTCAGCTGCTTAGATGAGGCATCAGTCAAATGGAGTGATGTAATCATTTGGTAGTCTACCAAGGATAATACCTCAGCAAGGGCAGCTTGTGCCTGTGGCTTCTGGTCTTCGGGGAGGAAGTTAATAAAGGTGGGAAAGGTGAGTAGGAGGTGGCGAGTGTAGGCCTCCATGGCGCATAGGTAGTTAAGCGCCCGTAGGGAGAAAGAAGCTAGGGAGTAGTGGCGTCTCCCTATAAGGTCCAACTTGCGTGCCTCCTTGTTACTGGGGGTAGTAGCAGTATGAGACTTTCCCCTATTTTGAGTAGCATCCACTATAACAGAGTTCGGTAGTGGATGCTTTGCTAAGAAGTCTGTGCCCTCTCCATGGGTCTTATATAAGTTGTCAATCCTCCTGGGAATAAGAGGATTTGAAGAGGGCTTGGCCCAGGCCTCCTTGGCCTTGTCTAACATCGACGGGATGAAGCCCATGCGGAGTGGGGGCTGTCTGGATTTGTGGAGGTGCCCAAAGAATTTGCAAGATTCACGCGCAGTTGGCAGCTGGACCTGAAGGCCCATAACATGGGCAATTTTGTGGACCATTTGAGTGTAAAGCTTAAAGTCCTCTGTGGGCGTAGTAGCTGGTTGGTCGGAGGTATCTGCCTCCGAGTGTTTGGACTTTGAGGCTGACGAACGGTGTGAGGATCGATCGTCTGCGTCCATCTCAGAATCCTCAGTCAGCGGACGATCCATAGTAGCAGGGGAGTCCGGTGACTGGCACTGCTGTGTATGAGTCTGTGCCTGTGGGTGAGGAAGGCGTGAAGGGCCAGCCGAGGTCTGAGTTGGTAGGTGAGCTGGTGGCGTCATGATGCAGTCATCCGCCCCCAGGGGTCGGTCTTGAGACGGTTGTTGCTTATGCCGGCGTTTCTTGGGCTGGGGCGACGGCGTCGAGGAAAGGGAGGAGTCCGATGATGTAGAGGATGAGACCGTCCTGGCCCTTCTGCATCGTTTCTTCGCCCTGTGCTTGCCCTTATGGCGTCGTGGGGGCGAAGAGGAGGAGGAAGAGGAATGACGCCTATGGTGTTTCTGGCCGCGTCGGCGTTTCCGTGGTCTGGGCGATGAGTTCGAGAGGGAACTATCCGACCGTTCCATCCTCCTCCTTTGTCTACCACGGCGTGGGGAAAACTCCCCTTGCTGATCGCACCGGGTGGTTTTAGCAGGGGCGCTTTCCTCCCGGGCTGGCCTCAGATGGGGCACGGGCTGTCGGTCTCCCGGCTGGAGTGTGGCAGCTTGCAGTGCTTGAGCCCGAGCAAGGGGGTCGTAGGTAATGGAAGTGAGGTCCGACTCCAGGACCAATTGCGCCGCCGGCAAGCCCGATGGTAATACAGGGCTGGAGGGATGATTTTGAGTGGTGTTGGACTGTGCCAAGTGAGCAAGCCACTCCTCCTCTTGCCGTATTCCTCTAGGCTGGCTTTCCATTTGCCCCGAAGGCAAAGTGTTAATGGTGTCATCGAAATCAGCGGCCATGAGCTGAGGCTGCGGCGCTGATGGGGCCGTGCAGGTGGGCGAAAACGTGGTCGAGCCCAAGCCCTTATCTTGGAGTCTCTCCGAGACCGTGGCCGCCGGGAGTTGTTTTTTCTTTTTTCGCTTTTCAAGCGGCCACGCCGAAGACTTCGATTTAGAGGAAGTCGAAGGCATAGAAGCCTCTGAGGCGTTTTGGTTGTCCATGGGCTGGAGGGATTTTCCCCAAAGATACACCTTAAGGCGGCCCAGGCGGTGTTTCAATGCCGGTTTAGTCAGTTTTTTACAGTGTTGGCAGGCTGCTGTCTGGTGGGTTTCTCCCAGACAGTAAAGGCAAAGGCTGTGTCCGTCCACTATCGGTATTTTGTTTGGACACGCCTTGCACCGTTTGAAAACTGGTGCCGATGCCATAAACCGTGGGCCGGCCGTAGGAAGGGGCCCTCCCCGCCCAAAGGGCGGGAGGCAAATCTGACGAAAAATATAAGAAATAGGGAGGGGAGGGAGTAAACTAAAATATTCAAAGGGAAACAAACGGAAAATAAAATGATTTAAATACACTTTCCTTTATCGTTGCAGAGCTGGAAGGAACACGTCCGAACGCAGCGGCGGCAAAAAGGAACTGAGCTCCAGAGCGGGAAGAGCGGGGAGCATGCGCAGTGGAGGGGAGGGGCTTTGCCCTTTCAGCTTGGAAGGACCGAGGAACCGCGCGCGCAGGCGCACGAACACCCTATGTGTGGATTCACAGAGTCCACGAAGAAGAACTGCCAAGGGGTTCGCCTTGTGTTTCCTTTGCCGCAACGTCTCTGCTGCCCCCGTCTCCCCAATGTGTGGCAGCGATGAAGAAGGCCAATTCCATGCTAGGGATGATCAGAAAGGGGATTGAAAACAAAACAGCCAACATTGTAATGCTATTGTACAAAATGATAGTAAGGCCGCACCGGGAGTATTGTGTACAATTCTGGTCACTGCATCTCAAGAAAGACATAGTGGAACTGGAAAAGGTGCAGAAGAGAGCGACTAAAATGATTACTGGGCTGGGGCACCTCCCTTATGAGGAAAGGCTAAAACATTTGGGCCTCTTTAGTCTGGAAAAAAGGTGCCTGAGGGGGGATATGATTGAGATGTACAAAATAATGCAGGGCATGAGTAAAGTGGATAGAGATGATAGAGATGATTATTCAATATACTCTATATTTTATAAGCTGTCATTGTAGATAAAATGACAGTATTTTAGTTCCTTTATTAATTCACTCTGCGCCCCTTGATTCACCTCTCCCCCTTCACGGAACTGTGGCACAGAGCACTACACTATTTCCCCCAAGCCTGTGTTCTGAGATAAACGGGCCATAAAATACTGGACATAACTTATCTGTGTAGGAAGGTCACCAACAGAATGGGGCCCCTGCGCAAGACAGCCAGACATCCGTGCATCGATTCATCGATACGGGGCTGTCAAGCGCTTTCGGAGAAAGCAGCGGAGCGTTCCGGGAACTGCATGACAGGGGGCGCTGAAGAATAAGATTAATTTTGTCCGGTGTGTGTTTCCCTCGATAAGTGGGTGTTAACAATGTGCTAACTATGTGCTAACTATGTATCTTTTGAAGTTTTCTTTGTTCTTTGTGGGTGACGTACGGCACCCAGATGTATCCTTGTTTTTTCCTGATAAAGAAGGGGTGTTGGCGAATGTTTTCCTATAAAGACTGTAAAAGTTTTCATGTTCTTTGCCCCAGTTTTCCGACGCAATTTGGCTGGGCGCCTTGCTGCAGCAAAATTAAAGTTTTTCTCCGTTTCTTTGAACCTTGGCGTGTTCTTTCAACTCTCGGCTCCCGTAATAGTGGCGGTGAGGCTTTCATCTGGGGGCTCGTCCGGGATTGCCCTCCCTTTTTGGAGCGAGGGGCCAAGCCAAGCGACGCCGAACAGCCAGCGGTGGACGAAGAGCACACCTTTCCACTTGAAAAGGGGAACTTTTTCGTTCAACGTGGTGGCGGAGACGGTGCCGCTCGGGGAGAAAAACGTTGGCTGGCCGGAGAGGGAACCTCTTGAGAGATTTGGTAAGATATGGGACCGGTCCAGAGTGGGAAGAGAATCTGTCTCTAGTTTTGGGGTTGAGCCCCTGGCATGTAAAAGGGTAACAGAACGACGGTTCTGAGGTTTTTGGGGAGGAGAAGAGCAGTCCGTGCTCTAACATCCTGTGTGAAATAAGTGAATATTGTTTGATGTGGGCAGCGGGAAGGAGCTCTCAGCTGTCAAAGTAGACTAGTGGAAAAAAGGTTTTTAATAGGTAGGGGGAACCAGACTAGGTTGGGAGGCGGTTTTGAAATGTGGGTGATTTGTGTGGCCACTGACCCAGTGAATGTGTGAGTGCGTGGAAGGCTGGGGTTTAGAATTCCCTGTGGCCGAGCGACGTCCGGGTTCCGCAGTTTCTGTCACGGGCGACTGTGCAGATCGCAACCAGTATCGAGTGTTGTGTGTGTGAAAATTGTGTGAAGAGTTCAGGAGCGGGTCCAGTGGCTTTGTGTAGGAGAAATATAGGAAAATAGTTTAAATAAAATCATCAAAAATCATGGGGCAGAACTCCAGCAAACCCACAACTCCATTAGAGTGCTTCCTTTTGAACTGGCATGCAGCCACCAAAAACTATGATTTTGGCATCAAAATGAAGAAGGAAAGAATTGAGACTTTATGTCAAGTTGAATGGCCAATAATGCAGGTGGATTGGCCAGCTCAAGGGACATTTAATGAGAGCATCATCAGGCAACTGTGGTTAAAAATTCTTAAGAACTGTCCCGAACACATTCCCTATATTGAGGTTTGGAAAGGAAATGTGAAGAAAAATCCCTTATGGATCCAATATTGTAGAGAATTGCCACCGCAGGCTAAGTTGCTAGCCCTGAAGAAAAAAGAGGCAGCTTTAGAAAGTCGCCCTGAAGATTATGATGTCTTCACCCCACCACCTCCTTATGTTGCGCCCATCCCTCCAGGGAATCCAGTGGTTCCCCCTGCAGTATTGCCTCCTCCAGGTCCAGCGCCCACTTCCCCTCCAAAAGATGGTAATATTCCCGCACCTAAAGACCTTCCACAGCCAGGACCGTCTGGCAAGCTTCCAAAAGATGAGCATGAGGCAGGAAAAGGGACACCCAAAAGAGATGAGGAAGAGGAGAGTGAGGAGGAATTTCGTCATAGAATAAAAGGAAATATTGAATGGGGAGAAGCGGACCATCAAAGAGTGGCCGAATTAATTAAGAAGTATCGGGAATCAGTGATGGAAGTAGGAAATTTTGCATTAGAAGCGGCAGGAGAACGAAATTGGGCAAAAAGACAGTGATATCTCTTAAGGGCATACGATGCAGCAAGGAGACATGAGGAATTTCTTGAGAATAAGAGGATTGAGGAGCAGGCAAAAGTCATGCCTCTAAGGCGAGTGTACGATCCCTTGCCCCATCAGCAGGGTCCCCGCACATATTCGATGCAGCACGTCCCGTTTACATCAAGTGACATTATAAATTGGAAAAATACACTGCCAAGCTTAGAAGAAGACCCTGATAAGAACTTTGAAACTATGTCTAGTATTTTTAATGTGTACATGCCCACTTATGAAGATGTGCAGCACCTAGTGAGAGGTTTATTTAATTCAGAGGAAACTCGGAAGATTTTCGAGGAGGCTAGAAAATCCTGTATAGCGGCAGGAGATACTCCTGCACAGGCAGAAGCAGCTGTCCCGACAACCACGGCACCCAATTGGGACTATAATGCAGATGCAGGGCGCACTGCTTTAAGAAATTACCACACAGCAATACTCCAGGGCATCAGAGCAGCTGGCAGGAAAACGATTAATATGTCAAAGGTGAACGATGTAGTTCAAAAGCAAGATGAATCTCCAGGGGCTTTTCTGGATAGATTGTATCAGGCATTTAGAAGATACACTCCCATTAACCCTGAGGATCCTGGAATGGAGAATATAGTGAAGACAGCTTTCGTAGCTCAGTCTGCTCCAGATATTCGAAAAAGAATTCAAAAAGAGGCCAATTTTATGGGGCAAACATTGCAATGGATGCTTCAATTGGCACAAAAAAAATTCAATAACAGGGAGGAAGATCAAAGTTGTCCAAAAAGCAAAGGACAGACTAAGAAAGTGATGGCTCTGAATCAGGTCCCTGAGCCCCGCAATTTTAATGCCCCAGGGGTCCACGCCGTCCCTGGCAGCCGCCGGCTTTTGAAAGATATTCAGCGCCCGCTTCGTCCGGCTTTAATCAGCCAGGAAATCGACAGCCAGCGCCTGGTCCCTTTAATTACCAACAACAGAGGAATCCCCAGGTTAATCAAGGACAAGGCAGTCAATTTCAGCCTGTGAGTCAAAATCAAGCGCAGTCAGCTCAGGCTCAGCAAGCACCCCAAAGAGGGCAAGGTCCAGCCTGGACCCCACCGTACCAGAACATGATGGTTCTGGAAGAAGATGTCCCTTATTGAAATACCCCTCACCCACAGTGGAGGACTTGGTTCGTAGATGGTAGTAGCTCAGTGATTGAGGGAAAAAGACAGGCAGGATATGCCATTGTGGAATTAGAAGACACTGTGATCGAAGCCAAGCAATTGCCCCCAGGAACATCAGCTCAAATAGCAGAATTGATAGCTCTCACCAGGGCACTAGAATTGTCAGAAGGAGAAAGCATTAATATTTATACGGACTCCAAGTATGCATTTCTTACACTTCATGCACACGGGGCACTTTGGAAGGAACGAGGTCTCCTTACTTTTGAGGGGACATCAGTAGCACACCCTGACATTTTGTTGCAACTTTTACATGCTGTTTGGAAACCCAAAGAGGTGGCAGTCATTCATTGTCATGGGCATAAGATCGGTCCAGGACTTGAAGCGAGAGGGAATAGGTTGGCAGATCGCATTGCCAAGCAAGCAGCCCAGGGTGCAGTTGAGATGCAACTCAGTCTCATTCCAATAGACATTTTGCCACCAGAACCACCTCGTTATTCGTCCGCTGAGGATGAATTTGCAGAGGAACAGGAGTTTGACAGAACGCCAGAGGGCTGGTACAAATTGCCAAGTGGACAATTGTGGGTTCCAGAGAACTTATCTCGTCAGGTAGTTCAAAGTCATCATGACAGCACTCACCAAGGTCCCGAAGTGGCTTACCAACATTTGAGCCCATACCTGTATATAGCCAAGCTTCGACAGCTAGCTTCAAACATTTCACACAGATGTGTCACCTGTCAAAGGAATAACCCCAGGACTGGACCCTTGCCACCTCCAGGAATCCAATATAGTGGGAAAGAGCCCTTTGAGGATATGCAGTTGGACTTTACAGAATTGCCAAGATGTGGACTTTACCGTTACATGCTTGTGCTAGTGTGTACATTTTCAGGATGGGCAGAGGCTTTTCCAACAAAGACTGAAAAAGGTAGTGAAGTGGTTCGATGTCTTTTGCGGGATCATATTCCGAGGCACGGGATACCCCGCACTTTATCATCGGACAACGGGCCAGGGTTCATTCACCATGTTCTGCAAGGACTGGCTAGGGCATTGCATGTCAAGTGGAATTTACACACAGCATACCGGCCCCAAAGTTCGGGACGAGTAGAGAGGATGAACAGGACTTTGAAGAGCCATTTGTCTAAGCTTACCCAAGAAACAGGCAAAAGTTGGGTGGAAATGCTACCCATTGCTCTTTTTAGAAGCAGAACCACCCCTTCAAGCCAATCAGGCATTTCCCCATTTGAACTTGTTTATGGCAGGCCAGTTCCAATTTCATGTGGTTTACGTCCAGAGAGTGTAGCTTCTTTGACACATGCAAAATATCTTCAGATGCTTGGCCGATCTCTTTCTTCCTTACACAGGTGGACTTTGGGACGACTGCCCGTGGTTCTACAGGAGCCTCTTCACCGCTTTGAACCGGGAGATTCGGTCTGGATCAAAGATTGGAACCAACAGCCTCTGCGCCCGAGGTGGAAAGGTCCCTACACAGTGCTACTATCAACACCAACAGCTGTCAAGATCTCCGAAGTGAGCGCCTGGATCCACCACACCCGCGTGAAGCGAGCCGCCCCAGCGAGCGAAGAAGAAGAGTGGACAGTTCACACCAACCCCGATGACAGCCTGAAACTGACCTTCAAGAAAGTTACTTCAGACATAGAGAAGTCAAAGTAAAATATTGGCTTCCTATGTGCATGGTGAGAGGTTTCTTCAACAAGAAAACTTGACTTTTTCCTTTTCAGCTTTTAAATTTCCCGCCCTCCAAATTCGTCCCTCTTACAAGAAGAGGAGGGAGAAGTCGCAACAAGAAAGCGAGTGATTTGGTTTAGCTGAAAAGCTAGGGCAACATTTTGTGTGAGACTATGTTTTAAAAGTGCCCTTTTTCTCTTTTCCTGGAGCCGAACAGTGTTTCCTTATTAATTTCCTGGAAGAATTGCAGCGAGCGAGGCAGCGCTCCGGTAGCGCAGCAGCTGTCAAAGAGCGTTCTACGGGCTGTCTACGAACGTTCCATGAGCTGTCAAAAGCTCCGCAGCTGTCAAAACTCTTAAAGTAACCTGAACATTTTTGCGGGTTGACATCCCCAGCGGATTTGGTTTATTATTTCGTTAATATATGCATTGGGAGCAGTGTTAATTTGTCATATTTGAAAGTGAGAGTTATTTGAAATGCCTAAATTAGTAGAAATGGTAATCCTTTTATTTCTAATGCCAATTTGTTCAGCTGCCAAGCCTGAGGGTATAGAAGAATGTACCCCATGCATTATAGCAGCCAGTCAAGGCAATAGAGTAGTGAATACTCTGGTATATTACACTCAGAAGCCAGTGGAGTGCAAACAAGCTGGAACCACATGTTTGAATCAGGACAAGATGTATCACATATGTGAAAGTGAATCTGGAGGCTATCTTTGTTACAAGCCTGAGGTTCCAGTCAAATTTAATTATACAGTGTGGGCTGGAATGGCCAAAACTAAGGAGCCCAGAAGAGACAACCCAGAAGGTGGTGGACTCCTATATTATGTGAACTCCACTGTTGTGTTAAAACATAGTGGCAGACGGGCAGTAATATGGTTCAATGCCTATGATGCCCTAGGAAAAGGCCTGGGAACTCGCTGTGGATCCAAAACCTGGGCAGCTACATACAGATCTGAACATAAGTACTTGTGCTACCCTCATGAAGGTGCCAAAGCAGGCAACCCTGAAATTTGGGCACCATGTGGGTCAAACAAATTATGTTCAGGATGGGGATGTGTGTGTGCCTACACAGCAGGAGGCTATCCAGGTTGTCCTCATCTCTCACAGTTCAGGAGAATAGGAGGAAACAATGTTAGTCTGGTAATCAGTGACACACACCCCTCTGTGCAAGTATATGGTTTTGGAATTGATGGGCCTGGCAAAGATCCAGTTACCTATTTGACAATTACCCGTACAGAGGTAAGGGATGGAGAAAAGAAAAGCCATTCCTGGTCAGTAGAAAATGCAGTGGAAAAACTGAAGGAGAATCCCTTTGAAATTTCCCAGCAAGCCAAAAAATTATTTTTGGAAATGGCTCAGTCAATAGCCACAGAGTTAGGAGTCACAAATTGTTGTGTTTGTGGGGGGACAAATTTTGGTGAGGACTGGCCTTGGGAAGCGATGGAGATTTCTCCACAGCTGTATAATAACATGTCAAAAATTGGCAATGTCACCAAGAGAACTCAGTCTCAGAACATGACATGGACTATCACATCTCATTTAGTGGGTCGTGTCTGCTTTTCCCAAAATGGTTCCATTCCAGTGGGCTATTTGACCTGCATAGGGACCTGGGAAAATGGTATTTGGTCTTCACCATCCTATGCTCCACAACCAGAGAAGTTCAATGCCACTTTTCTGCCATACTTATACTCAGCATCTTTGGAACAATGGAAAGCCCCTATGAATATGTATTGGGTCTGTGGAAATATGGCTTATGAATATTTGCCTCATTCCTGGTCTGGTTCTTGTGTGCTGGGATTCATAAAACCATCATTCTTTCTAGTCCCAATAGAAACACAGCAGTATTTGGCTGCCCCAGTCTATGGTCCTTTAAACAGGAGAAAGCGTGATGATACCCCGTTTGCAGGGTTTTCATGCAAGAACCCAGAGGAATATGAAGGTGATATATGGGACTCACAGAGAATTGTTTGTGTTTATGGTCCAGCCACTTGGGCTCAAGATGGTTCATGGGGATATCGAACTCCCATCTACATGCTTAACAGAATAATCCGGTTGCAAGCAGTTTTGGATTTGGCGGGTCAGCGCATCACTACAGCGCTAACCGCTATAGCAGAAGTGACAGATCAATTAAGAACAGCTGTTTATCAAAACAGGCTCGCTCTGGATTATTTATTGGCTTCTGTGAATGGCGTGTGTGGAAAATTTAATTTAACAAACTGCTGTTTAAAAATTGACCCCGTGGGCAAGGTTGTAACTCAGCTTGCCACGGAAATTAAACAGTTAACTTTTAATCCGACGCAAGAGTGGAAGGGTATGCAATGGCAGTGGTTAAATGATTTCATGCCACAAACCTGGATGAAAACATTAGCAAGTTTATTGATTGCTCCTTTATGTCTTCTTTTATTTGCCTTGATATGTATTCCTTGTTTGTTGCGGTTCGTGCAGTCAACTGTCTCAAAGGTAGTAGAGAAGACAACTGCCCCCAAGCTGATTGCAGTTCTGCAGGATTATGAAGCCCTTCAAAAGGACGACTCTGAATGAGTGTCCTTCAGAAGAGGAGGGGATGATAGAGATGATTATTCAATATACTCTATATTTTATAAGCTGTCATTGTAGATAAAATGACAGTATTTTAGTTCCTTTATTAATTCACTCTGCGCCCCTTGATTCACCTCTCCCCCTTCACGGAACTGTGGCACAAAGCACTACACTATTTCCCCCAAGCCTGTGTTCTGAGATAAACGGGCCATAAAATACTGGACATAACTTATCTGTGTAGGAAGGTCACCAACAGAATGAGGCCCCTGCGCAAGATAGCCAGACATCCGTGCATCGATTCATCGATACGGGGCTGTCAAGCGCTTTCGGAGAAAGCAGCGGAGCGTTCCGGGAACTGCATGACAGGGGGCGCTGAAGAATAAGATTAATTTTGTCCGGTGTGTGTTTCCCTCGATAAGTGGGTGTTAACAATGTGCTAACTATGTGCTAACTATGTATCTTTTGAAGTTTTCTTTGTTCTTTGTGGGTGACGTACGGCACCCAGATGCATCCTTGTTTTTTCCTGATAAAGAAGGGGTGTTGGCGAATGTTTTCCTATAAAGACTGTAAAAGTTTTCATGTTCTTTGCCCCAGTTTTCCGATGCAATTCGGCTGGGCGCCTTGCTGCAGCAAAATTAAAGTTTTTCTCCGTTTCTTTGAACCTTGGCGTGTTCTTTCAACTCTCGGCTCCCGTAATAGCGGCAAAGGTAATCCGGGGTGAGGCTTTCAGAGGGAAGCTCTTCTCCCTCTCCCAAAATACCAGAACTAGGGGACATACACTCAAATTGAGGGATGGGAGAGTAAGAACAGACAAAAGAAAATATTTTTTCACCCAGCGCGTTTTTAGTCTGTGGAACTCCCTGCCATTGGATGTGGTGATGGCATCTGGCCTGGATGCCTTCAAAAGGGGATTGGACAGATTCCTGGAGGAAAAGTCCATCACAGGCTACAAACCATGATGGAAATGTGCAATCTCAAGGCTTAAAACTGAGGTACTTGAAGGGCCAGATGCAGAGGAGTGGTATCAGGAGACAGAGATCTAGTCTTGTGCGCTCCCAGATGCATTTGGTGGGGCCACTGTGAGATACAGGAAGCTCTTCTTATGTTCTTATGTTAAGTCTTGCCAGTGGTGAACAGAAATTTCTTCTGCCAAGGGAGGGGCAGAGGAATGGGGGCCATGTGTCTGCCCCCCCACACCTTTTGGAGGGCAGCCCTCTGGCTCAAGTCCTTCTCTCTGCGAGGGGCTGCCAGTCCAAGAGGAAGGACCTCATGAGGGGCATCAGGAAGGCTCTTGGACCTGCCTGCCAAGGGCCACCAGCTCTGATGGGAGGAGGCAGCCTTGACCTCTGTGTTATCTGTTTTTCTTAAAGGGGTGAACTTGCTTGTCCATGGGCATGAAGGAGGCTGCTTGAAGGGGTTAGGATGATGTGTCCTCAGGATCATTAGACCCCCCCCCCCGACACATGATCGCAGGGAACGGGTGATGCAAAGAAGGCAGGGAGGCCCCCTCCCCACACAATATATTCCCCTAATCCACCGCCCCCTTCCCTTCCAGCCTCCAGCAGATCCTGCACAGGAGTAAATGCACAGTGCCGCGTGCAGGAGGGCTGCCCAGTTGCCAGCGGGAGAGATGGAAAAGCAGAACAATGCTCGTGGGTCAAGGTGTCCAGTCAGAGAAGGGAGGAGGGGTCACAGTCTTCTGGGGGCCGGATCCCCTGCCCTGCCCCTCCCCGGATCCTGGCTTTTCACCCTTTTGCTTCCCTCCTGTCAAGCCTTCCTCTGGGCACACTCGCTCACTTGCCTTCCTGATGCCCTGGCACCCATGCCTCTGCCACCCATGTCAGCTGCCGTGCTCCATAAAGGGTAATGGTGGTCACGCGTGGTGGACACCTTCCAAAGGCCTGCCCGGCCTCCCTTTGCCCCCCCCCTCCCCGCAGGAACTGGCCTGCCTGGCCTGTCCGTCTGCCAGCTGCTGGTCCGGGTCATCTCCTGCCTAGATCTCTGGCACCCAGGGCATCCCTTCCTACCTTTCCAGCCCCTTGTCTGCGGCCAGAGGGGAGGCGTCCCGAGGGCTCTTCCCTGAGAGATGGGCAGGATCCGCCACGAGGAACCTCTGCAGGGAAACACACACATGCCATCAGGAGAGCTGCTCCGGAGGAAGGAGGGTGCTGGCTCTGCGCGGAGCAAGGGGCCTGGCACGGAAACCCCAGGTACCCCCAGGAACGTCCGGAGGCTCACCCTGGGGAATCTAGCAGGCCACTGATGCTGGGGAGCTGGGGTTGTGTGAGGGCACCCCCGTGGGTCGTGAAGCTAAGGCCACAGCTAGGAGGTGGGGTGGGGAGGGGCTGCCACTGCCCCCTCCCCCACCCCATCCCGTGCCAGGCTAGGGTGGGCCAGAAAACAAGCTGGCCTGGAAGAACTGGACCAGAGGCAACGGTTTGGAGCAGAAGGGCACCGAGAGCAGAAGTGTGGGCCTTAGCCAGGGCTGATGGCATCAGCGGGCAGCCTCCCCTCACTCTCCAGGGTCTCAGGAGATGGGGGGGGTGCATTTTCCTAGCTAGGTCTGGAGATGCTGGGGGGGGGGGCTCCAGTGTGGGGTCCCTAAAATGGGCTCCTTTGGCCTGGGGGTCACCGCAGGCTGGGTGAGGGGCCAAGGCAAGCTCAACACCACGGGCGGGCTCTGGGCTCTCTTCACCGGAGGAGGAACTCAGCCCTTCCAAAAAGAGGAGGAGGAGGAGCAGCAGCAGGGGGAGGAGGAGGAGGAGGAGGGGGACGAGGAGGCAGGCCACCCTTAGCCCCCCCCACCTTATGACCCATCCGCCCAGGGGGCCAAGCCAGGGAAGGGCCGCAAGCAAGTGGGGAAAGATGGGCTGCCCTCGGCGTGGCTGGTGGCGGCGATGCGGAAATGGGCAGGATGGGGCCTTAGGAGGGTGGGGGTGGGGGGTCAACAGGGAGCACCTGCTTACTTGTTGTGTGTGTGGGGGGGCGTGTCTCCCACCCCCCCAGCCTAGCGGGGCAGGGAGGGCTTCTGCCAACCTGGAGCCAGGATGCCCGGGGTGCAAGACTCCTGAAGGTGGGCCCTCGAGCCTGGTTTTGGCGGCGGGCGAAGGGAGCAGGACGGGACCCCCTCCCCCGGGCACCGCTCCCCAGGCCCTCCGCAGGGCAGGAAGGGGACGGGGAAAGCGGGGCACCTCCCCGGAGACATTGGGGAGGCGGGGGGAAAATGGCCCCTTCCCCTCTCGGCCCACGCGGGGTGGGAACAACCGGCCAGGTGGGGAGCAGGGCGTGTGTGTGTGTGTGTGTGTGTGTGTGTGTGTGTGGGCGCGTGCGTGCGTGCGCTGACGAGGTCGGGCTGGGGGGGGGGGGGCGGTGGAGTGCGATGCAGGCAGCGAGGAAGCGGCGGCTGGGGCCGGCCCTTCTCAGCCGTCCACAGTGGGGGAGGGGGGGTCCCCTGGAAGGGCAGCTTGCCGACCCGGAACGCTCCCGTAGTCCGCGCACGCGTGTGCTCGGGAGAACCGGCGGCCCCCTGCTGGTGCCGCTCGGGTGGGGTGGGGGTCGGAAGAGCCGCGGGTCTCTCCCCCCCCCAACGATCCCTTCTCCTCCTCTTGCCAGACCAGAGGAGGCACAGCTCCCCCCCCCCCCCGCGCCTCTCGTTCCCCACCCCGGGGATGGGCTTTCCCTCCGGCCCCCATCGCCTCTCGTCTCCAGCCCGAAGTCCTCCTCGGCGCTCAGCCGCCGCTCTCTCCGGCCGAGACCCCCGCGGAGGGCCGTGAAAAGGGGGGGGGGGTCCACCCCCACCCACCCCTTCCTGGTGCCCGGCTGGCCGACGCCGACCAAGTCCCGTCCCTTCCCGAGAGTCCGAAGCGCCTCTCCTCCCGGGGGTGGGGTGGGGGCATTCCCTTCCTCCAGGCTGCTGGGGGCGGGGGGGGGGGAAGCAACCCCTCCCTGTCTGCCTCCCCCCCCCCCGCATCTCCGGCCACCGCTTGGGAGGCGAGATTCCAGGGAGCGCATCTTTCCCCCAACCTCGGTGCATGATGGGAAATTCCGCCGTCGCCCCAAAGGCACGCGGGCATCTCCTCAACCCGCCCCGCCCCCCCCGCCCAGGGTACCCCAGCCCACTTTGGCCAGTCCCGGGAGGGAAGGAAGTGGATCCCGCTGGGAAGGCAACCCGATACTCCAAAGGCCCGTTTTTCTTGCGAGAGGCGCCCCGAGAAAGAAGCTTCTTCACAGGAAGACCCAATTTAAACGCGATTTCCTGTCCTATCCATGCCTGCAGCTTCTCTACTCCACTGCTGGTCTCTCCGCTGGCTTGCATGAACATTAATTTATTATATTTATATCCCACCCACCTGGTGCTGGAGCTACAGTTAAAATGTACATTACCAATTGTTTAAAAATAATGGGTTTTTTTTCCTTTTTGTGCACCCTTTTGTAGCTCTAATGTTACCTTTTAATGTTTTAGGATGCCTAATTCCCTGTTCTTAATTTGAATATGTCTTAAATAATCTGGGCTGTATATTGTCCCTTGTTATTGTAAGCCACCTTGGGTCCTTTCCCAAGGAGAAAGGTGGGGTAAAAATAAAATAAAAAACACACCTCACTGTGTCCTAGGGCTTGATCCTAGTGAGGGGAATCCTTCCCTGTGCTCTGGGTCTCACCCAAAGCTAGATCCAGCGTCTCTGCCTCCCTCCCCCCCTCCTCCCACAACCCCATGGCAGGCCGAAGGGATGAATGGAAAGGGCCAACCCCCTCCTTTTAAAACCACACCTTCTGGTGCTGCCTGTGGACCTTGTTCCTTGGGTCACTGGGGGAAGCCCGTGCGCTAGCTACCCCCACGGGAAGCCTTGGTGGTGGTGTAACGACCGCCTCTGTTCGCTCAGCATGAAACCCAGCGGGACGGGGGCTGGTGAAGGCTGGGGTGCCTGGGGTCCACTCTCAATAAACCACACAAAGCCATTTCATCAAATCTGCTTTACTGCCCCCCCCAGGGCGTGAAAGAGAGGCTGTGGTTCCATATTGCATGTTTTTACAAACACTCCATCATATTTACAAGTCAGGGTTTAGTGTTCTGCCTCCCCAGAACCAGAGATTAGCCTGGACAGCTTCGTGGGACTCCAGTTCTGGCCGCTGGGAGCCGAGCCGGGCCAGAAGGAGCCTGTGGTTCAGGTGGTGCCCTGGCCGGAAGGATGGGGAAAGTGCTCCCGTGGACCAGGTGGCCAAGTCACACAGAGGATGAGTTACAGCTTAAAATGTCATGCAAAAGGAAACACAATTAACTGGATAATGAGAGGATAATGTAACAGCATGGGTGGAGGAGGCATGGGGTGGCTTGATGCATATGGCGCAAGAAGAGACAATGCCTCCAAGTGCTGGGGAGAGAAGGCCATTCATTACGCAGGAAGGCGCCCTCTCCTTTGGCTGACACACAACCGGGAAGTGGGGAAACAGGGCATGAGACCGCAGGGACACCCGTCCCCGTCCCCCCGTCCCCCGGATGCAGAAACACTCACTCCATGGAGTCCCCCGTCAGCACAGCTTTGGAGGGAAAGCCAGGCATCTGGTGAGAGCCTCAGGGTGGCGCCCCTCAGACCGGGAGGCTCAGGAAGGAAGGGGTGGGAGGGACTCTTCTTTTTTGGGTAGGGGGCTGCGGGGCTGGAAAGGTGGCTAGACCGGCTCGGGCAACTCAGGAGAAGGACTGCTAGCTGCCCGCCTCTCAGGAGCACCTGCCTGCCTACCTGCCTGCCGCCTGCGTGGGGGCTCCTCTCCCTGGGGCCGTGGGGCCCACTGCGTTTCCCCAGGGCAGCTACTGCACCCATTCCACCTCCCAAGCCCCCAGGGACCGGCTGCTGCTTTGGCCTGAGCAGAGGACCACTCCCGCGTCTTCCACTGGCTGACCGCACAGGCCACGCAGAAGGGGCTGGTGGCAGAGGCGGACACGGCTGACTGCTCCACGGCGGCCACCCAGGGAGGGGAAAGGTTTGCCCGGCTCCTCAGGGCTGCCCCCCTTCCCCCAGCCAGGGGGGCACGAGATCCACCGCGCCTGGGAAGGTGGTTGGGATGGGCATCCAGCAACGCTAAAATAAAGTGAAGAGAAAAACAGGATGGAATGAGACAGAAGGGACGCCACACATGGAAATGACGTTGCCCAATCAAGTCCACGGGGCTTTCCAGCAGCCTGGTCCTCCAGATTGCCCCCGGCACGCGCAAGCGTGTCAGGCTCCTTCCGTTCTGGCCCCTCAGCGGGCCCTCCCAGCGCAGGAGAGGGCCACGCACCCGGCTCAGCCAGGCAGAAACTGCAGGCCCAGGGAGAAGTCGAGAAGCAGTATTCATCCACGAGAGCTACTGGGGAGGTCACGCTGGGGTGCTTGGGAAGGCCAGCGTGTGGACCTCCTTCCTGGCCCAACCCTGCCCCTCCTGATGTGACCAGCAGCTCTGGGCTTGGCCTGCCTCTGAAGGGCTCAGAGAAACATGTCCCACGCCCCACCCCCCAAATCCCTGGCTTGCATCCCACCACCCTCTCCACCACCTGCGACAAATGCCAGGAGGCCCAGCCCACGCTCAGGAGACCGCCACCGCCGCCGCCACCACCACCACCACCACCACCCTTACCTGCCAAGGAGCTGCAGCCTCCAGGCCTCCTCTTGAAGTTGTCCACAACTCGCTAACTTGGGAAAGCCAGCCGAGCAGTTCCCCCAGGGCCACGGGGGCTTCTCGGGAGGGACTAGGCAAAAAGGTCTGCTAAGGAAAAGAGAGCACACGTGGCCATTAGCAAAGGAGAGGAAGCAAGAGGCGAGAAAAGGCAGGAGGAGAAAGAGAGAAAGATCGCAGCAGCAGCAGCAGCAGCTTTCACAAGGGGTGGGTAGTCTGCCGTTGGCCCCAGGAAGAAGAGTGCAGGGGCCAGGACACCCCACCCCACGGAAACCACACCGGTGGAGCACCGCCCATGAGGGCCCTATCCAGGAGACAGAGAGCGCTCCAATGTCAGAGGATTCCCAGGGGAAGCAAGAAGCAGGGAGGGAGCTGTGCCAACGGTCCGCCTGCCAGGCTGCTCTGCCCTGCCCACCTTGCCCACGGGCACTTCCCAGAGAAAGAGAGAGGCAGACAGAGAGAGGGAGACAGACAGACATGCATCCCTGCCGGCAAGGAGCAGTCCAGGCAGCAGTGCTAAGCTCTCCAAGCAATGCGCTATGGGAGTGCCAGAGCGGCTACATCGGTAACAGAAATCAGCCGAGGCCAATGCGGCGGGTGGGTGGGAATCGCAGGGATGGAGAAGCAGGCGGGATGGTGGGGTGGTGGGGGCACAGCAGAGCAGGCTTCCAGAGAGAGCGAAAGAGGAAGGCAGGCCAGCCGGCTCCTCCCCAAGGCACCCGGTTCCCCCTCGGCACAGCGTGCACTTACGGTCTGAGCGCCGAGTCCACGCCGTTGAGGGGAGGCCTACCGAGGAGCAACAGGAGAGCAGAGTGGGATTTCCCCGGTCATCCCGCCGAGGGCCAGTGAGGAGAAGCAGCCCAGACCACGCAGGTGGGAAGCTCGGTGCGGCAGAAGGTGGCTGTGGGCGTCCCTGGAACAGACGGCTCCGTCTTGGGGCTCTTCCTCCTTGACCCCCCCCATTCCTTCGCAGGCAGCAGGAAGGGCCACTTGCATAGAGGCCGTGGTGGCCCTCGTGGTGGTGGTCTTGGGAGCCTGGTGGGAGGATCGTTGCCTTTTGGAGGTGGGTGGGGTGTCTCTCTCTCTCTATATGTGTAAAGAAGTCTCTAGCTGTCCGGGTGGAAAAGGGCCCCAGGCAGGGCCAGTTCAGCCCGAGGGGAGGGGGCATCGGCAGTGGCTGGGGACTACACTAGCCGGCAGGCGGCCAAGAGGACCAGCGCCCTGCAATATTCTCTCTCTCTCTCTCTCTGAATATACAAATATGGTCAGAACAAACATATATATTAATATATTAGTCTAGTCTTTTTGGTTAAATTTTAGGCACTGCTTTGGAAGGAAACTGTTTTAAACATTATAAAATAATATACCAAGGAGGAAGAGGAGGAAAGGACTTGCTGGAAGCTTTACCACATGCAGAGAAGGCTAAATGCAAAGGTTCTCCCTGGTTTCGGAAGGCAGGGCCCCTTTTAGGCCACGGGCAAGGTGGCCTTTCCGTGCGTCTCCAGGAACTTCGGGCTCCCTTCCTGCGCGCTGCTTCCATCCCGATGGACCAAGGAGCCACTGGGATCGGCAGCATCCGGGCTGCTCTTGGGGCCGGATGTGTATCTGCGGCCATAACTGGAAGAAGTATAGGAGGAAGACGAGAAGTTCATGGAGAAGCCAGACCCTGTCGCATCAAAGCTCCCTCGCCTTGAGCCCGACCGAGAGCCGGTCCGGGAACCCGACCGGGAGCCGGAGGTGGAGCCGGAGGTGCTGACATTGTACGGGCTGTAGTAGCCTTTGCTGGACTGCGAGGAAGCCTCCAAGAGGCGCAGGCCGGTCCCCTCTTCCGTCATGCTCCGGTCCATGGCGTCTTTGTAGGAGATCTTGAGCTTGGTTTTGGGGCAGGTGAGGTACTTGGAGTAGGTGTGCACGTCCCGCAGCTTCTGTGCCGTGCGAGCGTCGATGGTGCCCTTCTGCAGTGCTTCCTCAAGGGAGACCCGGCCGGTCACCTCAGGCTCAATCAGCCCGCCCGTCAGGTACTGCACCTCCAGGAAACGCTGGCCCGCCTCGTAGTACAGCCAGCCCTTCTTCAAGGCTTGTGCGGCCGACATCTTGGCCTTGGTTCTTGGGTCTTCAAAGCCGTAGAAAGCCTTCTGTGCCAGGTTGATCCTGTCCACCATGATCTTGTCCACCAGGCCCTTGTTGAGGGCGTCCGCCACCGAGAACTTCTCCCCAGAGCTGGGGTCGATGATCCCGCCGGTGCAGGCCTGGGCCTCCAGCAGCCTCTGGCCCGTGATGTTGTCGACCAGGTTGCGATGCATGGCCTCGGTGATGGAGACTTTCTCGAGGGTGTCGGTGTCCAGGATGCCAGCAATGGGGCCCGTCTCTTCCGCGGGGTCACTCCACGAGGCCAGCTGGGCTCGCACGTGGGCCGGGCTCACCGGGTAGGAGGAGGAGGAGCCCACGGAGGAGGAGCGGGACCGGAAGCCGCTCAGGTTGCCCGACAGCATGTCAGCAAATTCCGTGATAGAGAGGGAGCCGGAGCGGTACTGGTCCAAGGCCGACTGGTCGATCAGCCCCTTGGCGATGGCGTCGTCAATGTCGTACTGCCTCCCCGACCGCCGGTCGATGATCATGGACTTGACCACCCCATCCGAGGAAGAGATGGTGATCTCCTCCCATTCACACTCCTGCTCAGACAGCTCCAGGTAGGTCTGGTGGTCGATGAGGCCCTTGCGGTAGGCCTCGTAGACCGACATCTCCTTCCCGGTCTCCGGGTCCACGATGACCACCCGGCGCTTGCGGACGGAGGACTTGGAGGAGGTCTTCCTCTCCCGCTTCTTCTCCTTCAGCGGCAGGAGGCAGAGCCCCGTCTCCGGGTCGGTGATGCACCGCTCCATCAGCTGCAGGTAGGTCAGGTTCTCCTCGGTGTTGGGGTCAAAGAAGCCCTTGGTGTCGTCGCTGGGGTCCAGCAGGATCTCGTTCATTTCCTCGTCAAAGAGGCCTCTCTTGTAGGCCGTTTCCACGGGCAGGCGGTGGCTCTCCTCTGGGTCTATGATGCCCCCGGTGGCGATCTGGGCTTCCAGCAGGCGGATTCCGTGGTCTTTCAGGATCAGGCCTTTCTTCATGGCCTGGAAGAGGGAGATCAGCTTGCCCGAGTAGGGGTCCTTGTAGCCGGTCACGGCCCTCTCGGCTGAAAGCAGCTTGTCCTTGAACTCGGGGCCCACAATGCCCATGCGCACGGCTTCCTCCACAGTCAGCTTGAGGCCCTTGATGGGGTCGATGACGTAGCCCGTGGCCGCCTGGGCCTCCAGCAGCTCAAAGGCCGTGCCGGGACGGATGATGCCTTTCTTCATGGCCTGGTACACAGACAGCCTCTCTTTGGTGGAGTCCACGTACACGCCGGCAATGCAGCTGGTGCCCTCCAAGAACTTCTGCAAGCTTTTGGAGACCTCCTCCACCGAGGTCAAGCCTTCCTGCAGGCGCTGGGCCGTGGCTTCGTCCATCACCTTCGACCGCACCAACTCCTCCACCGAGATCTGCTTCCGCAGGCCCCTGAAGGTCAGCTTCCGGGTGTCGCAGAGGGGCAGCAGGAGGCAGCCGGTGTTCTCGTCCTTCTTGCATCGCTTGAGGATCTGCGCGTAGCTGAGCTTCTCCTCGGTGGAGGGGTCCAGGTAGCTGCGGACCTCGCTGGGCTCCGACAGCTGCTCGTATGTTTCCCGATTGAAGTAGCCGCGCTGGTAGGCCACCTCCAAGGGCAGGTGGAAGCCCAGCCGAGGGTCTATGATGCCGCCGGTGGCGAGCTGGGCATCCAGCAACCGGAGGGCTTCTTCGGAAGGAATGAGCTCCTTCTTCATGGCCTGGAAAAGGGAGATCTTCTGCTCACTGAACGGGTCGCGATAGCCCGTCACAGCTCTCTCCGCGGACAGGAGTCGGTCGTGCATTTCCGGGCCAACGACCCCTTTCCGGACGGCCTCGTCTACTGTGAGCATTTCATTCTTGACGGGGTCGACGATGAAGCCAGAGGCGGCCTGTGCTTCCAGCAAGGATCGGGCCACCTCTGGACTGATTAGCCCCTTCTTCAGAGCCTGATAGACGCTCAGCTTCTGCTTGGTAGATGGGAGGTAGATGCCAGCGACGCCGCCAGTGCCGTAGAGGTACCTCCAGACTGTCTCGATTGCTAGAACGTCACGGATGGTCTTGGAGCCCTGCTTCAGGGCATTGTACAGGTCCAGGGAGATGATCCGGGCCTCATAGAGGTCCTCCGCGGTGATGCGGCGCCGGACATAATTGTAGGAGGTGAGGTCCTGCTGTCGGATGATTTCTGTCTTCTCAATGATTTCGATAATGATGATGATCATCCGCTCCTTGGTGACCTGGCCAGAGCGGAATTCCTCCATCAGCCTCTTGCGCTGCTCTTCCGGGATGAGGTCGGACTGCATGATCTCCCAGAGGGACATGGAGGAGCCTGCCTTCTCCCCCGAGGGAATGTCCACCTGGGTCTCCTCAAACACCTTCTTGGTCTCGGCCTCGGTGTAGACCTGCGTGGTCTCCACCACCACCGGCCTCTCGGGCTCCTTCAAGGGCAGGAGATAAAGGCCCGTCTCGGGGTCCTCAATGCACCTCTCCTTCAGCTGGGAGTAGGTGAGGTTCTCCTTGGAGTTGGGGTCAAAGAAGCCCTTGGTGTCATCTGTGGGGTCGGAAAGGGTCCGGCTGATCTCTTCATCAAAGTAGCCCCGCTTGAAAGCCACCTCCACGGGGAGGCGGTGGCTGTGCACCGGGTCAATGATGCCCCCCGTGGCCACCTGGGCCTCCAGCAGGCGGATGGCGTGATCTCTGAGGACCAGCCCCTTCTTCATGGCCTCAAAGAGGGAGATAGTGTTCCCGGAGTAAGGGTCCTTGTACCCTGTGACGGCTTTCTCGGCGGACAGCAGCTTCTCGTGAAGCTCCGGCCCCACCAGCCCCGCTTTGACGGCATCGTGGACAGGCAGCTTTTGGTTCCTGACTGGGTCCACCAGGAACCCCGTGGCTGCCTGGGCCTCCAAGAGGATGAGGGCTGTGCTTGGCAGGAGCAAGCCCCTCTGCATGGCCTCGTAGACGCTCAGCTTCTCCTTGGTCTCCTCCACGTACACCCCGGCGATGCCCTCGCTCCCCTGCAGGTACCTCTTCACAGCCCCCACCTCCGAGAGCTCCTTCACGGACTTCTTGCCTTCCTGGAGTTGTTCGTATTGGGCCCTGCTGAGCACCCCGGACTCCAGCAGCTCCTGGGCAGGCACCGGGGCCCGCAAGCCATGGAAGGCCACCTTCTCTTGCCTCTTGGCTTCTGCCTCCTCAATGATGGTGATGACTATCTTGATGACCCTCTCGATGGTGACCTTGCCCGGCTTGTACTGCCGGATCAGCTCTCGCCTCTGCTCCTCCGTCAGATACTCCGAGTGGATCAGCTCCCAGAGGGTGACGGTTTGGCCCCGGAGGCTGCCTGCCGGCACCTCTACTGCTGCCCTGGTGAAGGACTCCTGGGCCTGGATGTCCGAGTAGAGCTCCTCCTGTTGACGCTGGATGGCCTCTCCAGTGAGGGAGAGCAAGGAGAGGCCGGTCGACGGGTCCACCTTGCACTTCCTCTGCAGCTGGGTGTAGCTGACGCGTTCTTGGGAACTGGGGTCGTAGTACAGCTTGACGTCGTCGGCTGGGGCCGACAGGGCCTTGTTCATGTCTTCGCTGAAGTAGCCCCGCTTGCAGGCAACGTCCAGCGGGAGGCGGTGGCTCTTCACCGGGTCCACGATGCCTCCGGTGGCCAGCTGGGCATCCAGCAGCCGGACCCCGGTCTCCCTGGGGAGGAGACCCTTCTCCAGGGCTTGGAAGAGGGAGACCACCTGCCCCGTGTAGGGATCCTTGTAGCCCGTCACTGCCCTCTCGGCAGACAGCAGCTTCTCGTGCAGCTCCGGGCCAACAATCCCGGCCTTGACTGCCTCGTCGGCCGGGAGCTTCTCGTTCCTCACCGGATCGATTAGGAAGCCGGTGGCTGCCTGGGCCTCAAGGAGCATCACGGCTGTTTCTGGCTTCAGAAGGTTTCTCTTCATGGCATCTTGGAGGGACACTTTCTGGCCCGTGGGTTCCACCAAGACCCCTGCAATGGTCCCGGTCCCCTTCAGGTACCTCTTGACGGCATCCATGCGGGCCACCTCCTCCACGGTCTTCTTCCCCTGCTGGAGCTGGTTGTAAAGGTCCTTGTCGATGATCTTACTCTGCAGCAGCTCGGAAGCCGGGACGGGTGCCCGGAGCCCCTCCAAGCAGAGCTGGCTCTTCCGCTCGCTCTCCTCCATCACGGTGATGATGACCTTGATGACCTTCTCCACCGTGATCTTCCCGGTCTTGTACTGACGCAGAAGGTCCCGCCTCTGCTCCTCGGTGAAGTACTCCGAGTTGATGATCTCCCAGATGGTGACCGTCTTCCCCTTGAACTTGCCGAAGGGAGCAGAGACGGTGGCTTTCTGGAAGACGCCTTTGGCTTCTTGGTCGGTGTAGACCAGCTCCCTGCCTTTGGACGCTTTGTCTGTCAGGGGAAGCAGGAGAAGACCGGTCTCAGGGTCCTTCACGCACCTCTCCATCAGCTGCAAGTAGGTCAGGTTCTCCTGGGTGTTTGGGTCAAAGAAGCCCTTGGTGTCGTCGCTGGGATCTGAGAGGGTCTTCTGCATCTCTTCGTTGAAGTAGCCTCGTTTGTAAGCCACGTCCACGGGCAAACGGTGGCTGTTGATAGGATCAATGATGCCCCCGGTGGCGATCTGAGCCTCCAGCAGCCGGATGCCGTGGTCTTTCACGATGAGGTCTTTGCTCATGGCCTGAAAGAGGGAGATCCTCTCCCCGGTGTAGGGGTCTTTATAACCGGTTACAGCCCTCTCGGCCGAGAGCAGCTTATGGTGCAGTTCGGGACCCACCACCCCTTCCTTCACAGCCTCGCTGACAGACAGCCTCTTGTTTCTCACGGGGTCCACGACGTAGCCGGAGGCCGCCTGCGCCTCCAGAAGGATGAGGGCTGTCCCGGGGCTGAGCTGCTGCTGCTTCATGGCCTCGTAGATGCTCATCTTCTTGTTGCCCGGCTGGAGCAGGAGGCCCGCGATGCTGCTGGCACCTTGCAGGTACCTCCTCAGGTCCTCCCTCTGCGAGAGCTCCTCCACCGTCACCGCCCCTCGGGCCAGCTTCCCCAGGCTCTCCTCGCTCAGGATGCCTGCCTCTGCCAGCTTCCTGGCGGGCACTTTCTGCCGGAGGCCGTCAAAGGCCAGCTCGGGCTCCCCATTCTGTGCGACGCCGTCAACCAGGTCCCGGCCGTTGGGCACGGCCTTCACGGGAGCTGCCTGAGAAGGAACGACCGGCGCCTGAGGAAGGTCGTCCGTCTGGATCATGATTTCCCGCGTCTGTGCCAGGGTGGCCCTCGGTTCTTCGCGCAGCCGCTCCAGCTTCTCCCGCAGGGCCTGGTTCTCCTCCGCCAGGAGCTTCTCCTGCTCCCGCCGCCGCTTCTCCAGCTGCTGCAGCTCCTCCTGTTTACGGCGGACATTCTCCTCCGCTTCCGCCTGCCTCTTCTTGGCCTCGGCCAGGGTGGCCTTCAGCTGCTCTTGCTCTTGCTCCATCTGCTTCTGCTGGCGCTCCTGCTCGGCCTTCAGGTCTTGCGCTTTGTTCACTTCCTCCTGGAAGAGCCGCTCCAGCTTGGCCTTTTCCTCCTCCACAAACCTCTCCTTCTGCAACAGGGTCTCTTTCTCCGAACGGAAGGTCTGCTGCAGCACCTGTGTCTCCTGGCGCAGCTGCTCCTTCTGGGCCACCTGCATCTGGGTTTAGAAAAGAAAGGGAACGTCACTAGGAGGGTTACCAGAAGGGGTGGTGGCAGTGGGAGAAGAGAGGCAGCATGGATGGGAGCAGCAGGGGGTGGGGGTGTAAGTTATTCAGTTCATGGCGGAAATACAGCACACGTCAGCCTTTCAAGGGCAGGTGTTAAGCAGCTCTCCTAACGAGCCGTGAGAACAGGCCAGCAACAAGGAAGAGAGCTCCTGCCAGGCGGCCTAGTGGGATGAGCCAAGTGGAGGTGGAGGGGTGGGGCAGGCATGCCTCCATAAAAAGCCACTGCCTCCAGGAACAGGCCGCCATGTGGGACTCTCCCCTAGAGCCCTGGGGCCCAACTTTGGGCCACTCAGGTGTTCTTGGATCACAGCTCTCGGGGGAATCCTGGGCGGCACAGGCCAAGGGGCAGCTGCTGCTGGGCGTTGTGGTCCAGGAACATCTAGAGACCCACGGTTGGCAACCCCTGCTGTAAGGCAGGAGTTCTTGACCTTGGGAGACCCCAGTGTTCTTGGACTGCCCATCCCAGAAGCCTCCGCCACCCACCGGGCTGGATGGGTTTCTGGTCCAAGTGCCTGTGACGACTCCAAGCAGGGAACCACCCCTCCCTTGGGCCTCAGTGGGGGACACCTTCCAGGGCCCGGGGGGGGGGGGGAGACGCAGTACTGCCTCAAGGCTCTGGGTCAGGGACACCGGCACACCTGGCCCTGGGCCCTGCTTGTGGTTCCTTTCCCTCCGACGGTGCCCTTCCCAACCCTGGCCTCTCTGTGGCCCACCTGTGATTCCCAGGAGAAAGCACGTCCAGCCTCGGAGCTTTTGCAGCAGTTAGGGCAGCCCAGGGCTCCTTTCTCTCTTGGGGGGTCAAAAGACATCCCAAAGGGAACGGGGTGGGGGCCCCTCCTTGAGGATGAAGCTTCGCTGCCTTTCATCAAAGCCTTCCATCCGCCCGACGCTTGGGCAACCGGAGTTGACGGAAACCCGCTTTGCTTTGTGCACCAGGGCTAATTCAGCCGACCTGGCTGCCCTCCGCTTCTTCCGCCTCCCTCTTCTCTCCTTAGGGTCAGAAATCCTCCCCTCTGGCCCAAGCCTGAATGCAGGAAGGGAGGGTGGCACGGATGGCACCTGCTCAGGCCCCAAGCAGGCGACATCCGCCTGTGATTCAATGCCCCTCCAGGGAGAGGCAGCGAATGAATAGGCAGGAGCCAGGCGCTCGGCCTGCTCCAGCAGGCTGAAATGGTGGCAGGTAAGGAGGAATCCCGGGTCTGCCACACACCCCTCCTCGACAAAAGGGTCTCCCATGGCCAAAAGTGGTCTCCAAGCGTCAGTCTCTCCCCGCCCCGGTGTCTTGATGCCCCTCTATGTCCTTTGGAAATTACTAGGAGCTCATGAGCTGGAGCTTTATCTGTTTCTCAGGGCAGTTTCTCAGGGCTGCTTGCGTTTTTAAAACCTAGAATTTGCTGCTGTTGCTTTAAATATTTCTTACAGGAAGCAAAGAGGAAGAGGAGGAGGGTTTTTCAGAAGTCCTTGGAAATTACTGGGAGCATGTGAGCATCATATGCCTACCGGCGTGCACAATTAATTAAAATAAAATAAAAAAAATTAACAAAAATACAATTTTTATCCTCAGTCTGGAATATCTTATAAATGGGGCACATTTCTACTTTTGTGTCCCAGTTGATCAGGGAGGCTACAAAATAAAACACGCTGAACTGTGCTTTCATTATTGTAAGGCTAAGTACACTGGTGACAATGAGGTCTGTAATAAGACTTCCTGGGGTAGGAACTGCCAAGCCACCCCAGTATCCCTGCCAATAACATTCCATGGACAGAGACAAAAGGCTAAAAGATATGACGCTGTAAGATGAGCCCCTCAGGTCGGAAGGCGTCCAACATGCTACTGAGGAAGAGCAGAGGACAAGTACAAGTAGCTCCAGAGCTAATTAAGTGGCTGGGCCAAAGCCGAAAGGACACTCAGCTGCAGACGTGCCTGGAAGAGAAAGGAAAGTCCAATGCTGCAAAGAAATATACTGTATAGGAACCTGGAATGTGAGATTTATGAACCAGGGAAAGCCGGATGTGGTCAAACGTGAGATGGAAAGAATAAACATTGACATCTTGGGCATCAGCGAACTTAAATGGACAGGAATGGGTGGATTCAGTTCAGATGACTATCACATCTACTACTGTGGGCAAGAATCCCATAGAAGAAATGGAGTTGCCCTCATAGTCAACAATAAAGTGAGAAAAGCAGTGCTGGGATACAACCTCAAAAATGATAGAATGATTTCGGTACGATTCCAAGGCAGCCCTTTCAACATCACAATAATCCTAGCTTATGCACCAACTACCACTGTTGAAGAGTCTGAGATTGACCAATTGAAGACTTACAACTCCTTCTAGAACTGACACCAAAGAAAGATGTTCTTCTCATCATAGGGGATTGGAATGCTAAAGTAGGGAGTCAAGTGATAAAAGGAATAACTGGCAATTTTGGCCTTGGAGTTCCAAATGAAGCAGGGCAAAGGTTAATAGAGTTTTGTCAAGAGAACAAACTGGTCATTGCAAACACTCTTTTCCAACAACACAAAAGGCGACTCTGCACATGGACATCACCAGATGGACAATACCGGAATCAGATTGATTACGTTCTCTGCGGCCAAAGATGGAGGAGCTCTATACAGTCAGCAAAAACAAGACCTGGTGCTGACTGTGGCTCAGATCATCAGCTTCTTATTTCAAAATTCAAACTTAAACTGAAGAAAGTAGGGAAGACCACTGGGCCAGTCAGGTATAATCTAAGTCAAATCCCTTATGAATACACAGTGGAAGTGAAGAATAGATTTAAGGAACTAGATTTGGTGGACAGAACACCTGAAGAAATATGGATGGAGGCTTGTAACATTGTACAGGAGGCTGCAATGAAAACTATTCCAAAGAAAAGAAAATGCAAGAAAGCAAAGTGGTTGTCCAACGAGGCCCTACAAATAGCGGAGGAGAGAAAGGACACAAAATGCAAGGGAGAAAGGGAAAGATACAGAAAATTGAACGCAGACTTCCAAAGAATAACAAGGAGAGACAGGGCGGCCTTCTTGAATGAAGAGTGCAAAGAAACAGGAAAACAACAGAAAAGGAAAAACCAGAGATCTATTCAAGAAAATTGGAGATGTTAAAGGGGCATTTCATGTAAAGTTGGATATGATAAAGGACAAAAATGGTAGGGACCTAACTGAAGCAGAAGAGAACAAGAAGAGATCGCAAGAATATAAAGAGGAATTATATCAGAAAGATCTGGATGTCCCTGATAACCAAGATAGCGTAGTTGCTGACCTGGAGCCAGACATCCTGGAAAGTGAAGTCAAATAGGCCTTAGAAAGCATTGCAAACAACAAGGCCAGTGGAGGTGACGGCATTCCAATAGAACTCTTTAAAATCTTAAAAGAGGATGCTGTAAAGGTGCTGCACGCGATATGCCAGCAAATTTGGAAAACTCAGCAGTGGCCAGAAGATTGGAAAACATCGGTTTACATCCCAATCCCAAAGAAAGGAAACGCCAAAGAATGCTCCAACTATCACACAATTGCACTCATTTCACACGCTAGCAAGGTTATGCTCAAAATTCTACAAGGCAGGCTTCAGCAGTATATGGAAAGAGAACTTCCAGAAGTGCAAGCTGAATTTCGAAGGGGCAGAGGAACTAGAGATCAAATTGCCAACATGCGCTGGATTATGGAGAAAGCCAGAGAGTTCCAGAAAAACATCTACTTCTGCTTCATTGACTATGCCAAAGCCTTTGACTGTGTGGACCACAACAAACTATGGCAAGTCCTTAAAGGAATGGGAGTGCCTGACCACCTTATCTGTCTCCTAAGAAATCTATATGTGGGACAAGCAGCAACCGTCAGAACTGGATATGGAACAACTGACTGGTTTAGAATTGGGAAAGGAGTACGACAAGGCTGTATACTGTCACCTTGCCTATTTAACTTATATGCAGAGTACATCATGAGAAAGGCAGGTCTGGATGAATCACAAGCCGGAATTAAGATTGCCGGAAGAAATATCAACAACCTCAGATACACAGATGATACTACACTGATAGCAGAAAGTGAGGAGGAATTAAAGAACCTCCTAATGAGGGTGAAAGATGAGAGTGGGAAAAAATGGGCTGAAGCTCAACATCAAAAAAACTAAGATCATGGCCACCGGTCCCATCACCTCCTGGCAAATAGAAGGGGAAGAAATGGAGGCAATGACAGAGTTTATTTTCTTGAGTTCCTTGATCACTGCAGATGGCGACTGCAGCAACGAAATTAAAAGACGCCTGCTTCTTGGGAGGAAAGCAATGGCAAGCCTAGATAGCATCCTAAAGAGCAGAGACATCACTTTGCCAACTAAGGTCAGGCTAGTCAAAGCTATGGTTTTTCCAGTAGTGATGTATGGAAGTGAAAGCTGGACTATAAAGAAGGCTGATCGCCGCAGAATTGATGCTTTTGAGTTGTGGTGCTGGAGGAGAGTCTTGAGAGTCCCCTGGACTGCAAGGAGATAAAACTTATCAATCCTGAAAGAAATCAACCCCGAATATTCACTGGAAGGACAGATTTTGAAGCTGAGGCTCCAATACTTTGGCCACCTCATGAGGAGAGAGGACTCCTTGGAAAAGTCCCTGATGTTGGGAAAGATTGAAAGCAAAAGGAAAAGAGGATGGCAGAGAATGAGATGGTTGGACGGTGTCATTGATGCAACCAATATGGATTTGACAAAACTCCAGGAGAAAAACTTTGCCAACACAAGGGACAGGGATAATCAAAATCAGGACGAGGGCATTTCACAAATACAGGAGACAGACACTTGGAGGAATGTCACAGTCTGAAAGGGAAGAACTAGGAAACAGACATGGAATTTGCAGCTGCAAAATAGATTCCAACCTCTCTCCCTTATAAACCAGGAGAAGGAACTACAGCAAGAGCAGCTTCAAGACCTTGCACAGAGGAATCCAAATCCAACAGCACACCGAAGGGCATCCACCAAGCCTCGGAGGCGGCGAGTGGTGGTGGTTGGGGATTCCTTGCTTAGAGGAACAGAAGCGATCATCTGCAGGCCTGACAAAATGAACCAAGAGGTCTGCTGTCTCCCTGGAGCCAAGACTCAGGATGTAACGGAGAGACTGACGAGACTCGTCAAGCCAACTGATTCTAAACCCCTTTCTCTTGGTCCATGTAGGAACTAACGATACTTCAAAACACAGCTTTCAGGATATCACAAAAGTGTACGAAGAGATGGGTAGGAGCTGAAGTACCTGGGTGGACAGGTGGTAATCTCATCTCTCCTCCCTGTAGAAGGATGTGGTCCACGAAGGGAAAGAACAATAGTGGAGGTGAACAATTGGCTTCGGAGATGGTGCCGGCAGGAACTATTTGGATTCTTGGACCATGGTTTGCTTTTTCACTCAGATGGGATATTGGGCCAGGATGGGGTGCACCTCACCACTGCTGGTAGGAAACTTTTTTGCCATGACACTTGCAGATTTAATAAGGAGAACTTTAAACTGAGTTCGCAGGAAGAGAGAGAAAATTTTCTTAACGGTAGAGATCCAGAAGGGGTTGTGGAGATTCAAAAGTTGCAATAGGAGCAGGACAAGGAGTAGTACAGACCATCAGAGTGAGGAAAAACAGGTTAAGGAAAGGGCTTGTAAGAAACACACACAGCCTCAAATGTCTCTACACCAATGCACAGAGCATGGGGAACAAACAGGAGCAGCTAGAACTCCTAATACAGCAAAATAAATATGACATAATTGGCATCACTGAAACCTGGTGGGATGAGACTTATGATTGGAATGTAGTTATTGGAGGGTATAACCTGTTTCAAAGGAACAGACATAGTAAGAAAGGAGGAGGTGTAGCTTTTTATGTTAAGGACATATATACTGCTGAAGAAATACATGATAAACAGCAGGGGAAGCATGTTGAGAGTATTTGGGTGAAAATACCAGGAGGGATGTCACTGTGGGCGTATATTATAGACCCCCAAGCCAGCTGGAGGAGTGGGATGATGCCTTCTGTGAGCAGATGACCACACAGTCAAAAGGGAGAGATGTAGGACTAATGGGAGAGTTTAACTATCCTGATATATGTTTGCAGTCCAACTCAGCTAATGCAAGGTCTAACAAATTCGACTGCCCTTGCTGACAATTTCATGGTCCAGGAGGAGGCAACAAGAGGTACAACTATTTTAGATCTGGTCTTAACCAATAAGGAGGACCTTATAAATGGGGTTGAAGTGGTGGGATCTTTAGGTAAAAGTGACCATGCCCTCTTGGAACTTGCTATACAGTTGGAAGGAGAAGCTAAGCATAGTTAGACAAGAATCCTGGACTTTAAGAAAGCCATTTTTTGTAAACTTAGGGAACTACTGGCTGTGATTCCATGGACTGAAACACTGAGAGAGAAGGGAGTCCAAGAGACACTGGAGCAAAGCCTCCCACAGAGGGGCCGAGGAAGAGGGCCACCTCCTCCAGGCCACCCACTGGAGGCTGGTGCACTTTCCCATGAACCCTTTTGGCTGGTGATCTGCAATGTGAGTCCTGGCATCTGGGCTTCTTTTCTTGTGAGATCAAAAGAAGAGGTCACTAATCATCCAAGCAGACCTTTTCAGACCTTTCATCTTCCCCAGACAAATCAGAAGCGCACTGCACCTCCACCAGGAAGGCCACGGCTAACGACCCATACTTAATGGGCTGCTGGGAAGGGCTGCAGAGGTGGGTCTTTCATGCACCCCAGGCCACTGTCTACCTTACCAGCCTCTTCAGGCCACTGGCCAACTTATGAGCCTATTCGGGCCAGGGTGGTGTGAAATCAAGGTGGACTATAAATTGGAGGCCTTTTTCACCAGACGGACGATGCTGCTTGGATGAGGATCAATCTCTCAAGAAAAAGAAGCCCCGTTGCCCTGACTCAACTTCCGGATCACCTCCCAGGGAGGACTGAGAGAATCTTCACAGGCCTTCTGGCTACTGGTTGGTTTGAGAAATGAGCTCCGCTCAAAGCCAGCTTTTGTGCCGCCCCTCCCCCTTCCTCCCTCAGAGGGTCCGGACGCTCCGTGGCCACCGTCAGGAGGCTCCTGTCCTGGCTGCCAAGTCGGCAGAGCCTCTCAGCCTTCGCTGGCCAGGGAAAGCCTACCACGTCCACCCGTCGTGAGGGTCGCAGAATTGACGTCTCGACGGCCAGGGAGGCAGGGAGAGGCTCCCCCTCAAACAACATGAGGGTACAAAGGCAGTTTTAGCGGCTGCGGCCATGGTGGTGAGTGAGCGCAAGAGGGAGACGGTGGCCAGCATCCATTCTTGTGCCATCAAGCACCATCTTGCAGCACTGCGCTAGGCCACCCCTCACCACCACCACCACAGGGAGTGGACTGTGGCATACGAGACGCTGACTGAAGGACACAACTGTGACACTTTCTCCAGCTTCTGAGGGCACCTGCCCCGAAGGAGGGGACAGAGAGAGAGAGAGAGAGTGAGGCCCCTCCCCCAACGGAGCAGGGTACCTCTTCCGCCTTCTGCTGCAGCAGCTGTGCCTCACGCTTGAGCCTCCCCTTCTCCTGCTCCAGCTCCGCAATGGCGCTGCGCAGCTTCTCGGCCTCCCGGTCGCTGTGCTGCCTCTGCATCTCCAGGGTCTGGACCAGGGTCACCTTCTCCTGGGTGGCCAGCTCCGTCTGGTGGAGCTGCTGGCCAATCTCCTCCGCCTGCTTCTTGAACCGCTTGGCCTCCTCTTCGGCCTTCCCATAGGCCAGACTCAGCTCTGACACCTGCACCTTCAGCCGCTCGGCGTCAGCCACCATCTCCAGCTGCCGCCGGCGCTCCGCTTCCAGGGTCTTCTGGAAGCCCTCCGTCTCCTCGGCCAGCCGGAGCTGCATCTGCTCCTTGTCCTCCTGGAGCTTCCGGGCCTGTTCCTGGGCCAGCTCCTTCTGCTTCTGCAGCACCTCGGCCTCAGCCTTCAGCCGCGTGGCCTCCTGGACCGCCTGCATCTTCTCCTTCAGGACCTTCTCCGCCAGGGCCCGCTGCTCTGCCAGGTCCTCCTCGGCCAGTTTCCGCAGGCGGGCGGCTTCCTGCGCTTCCACGCTCAGCCGAGCCGCCTCCTCCGCCACCTGCTTCATCTTGTCCGCCTCCTCGGCCAGGAACCTCTGCAGGTTGTCCTTGTCCTTGGTGATCAGCGCCCGGTTCTCCTCCTCGATGCGGGCCTTCAGCTTGGCCAGCTCCTCTACCTGGATCTTCACCTTGAAGAGCTCCTCCTCCACCTGGGCCTTCTGCTTCATGGCGTCGGCCACCTCGTCCTTCAGCCGCTGCTGCTCTCCCTCCAGGATGCCCTTCTGGCGGTCGGTCTCCTCCAGCCGCAGCCGGACTTTGGTCAGCTCCTGCTCCACCTGGGCCTTCTGCCGCAGTGTCTGCTCAGCAAACGCCTTGTGCTTCTCCATCTCGGCGTCGGCCAGCTGCTTCTGCCTGAGGGCCGCCTGCTCAGCTTGGGCCCGCTTGGCCGCCTCCAGCTCCGCCTCCTTCCGGAGCTTCTCGGCCTCCTCCTGGGACCGGGCCTTGACCTGAGCCTCCTCTTCCGCCCGCTGCTTCATGCGCTCGGCCTCCTCCACCAGCTGCCGGGAGAGGGCGGCCTCCTGCTCCGCCCGGGTGCGGGCGGCCTCCGCCTCCTCGGCCGCCTTCTTGGCCTTCTCGGCCGCCTCCTTCAGCTGGTCCAGGACGCCCTGCTCCTGCTGCCGTGTCTGCAGCAGCTCCTGCTCCTTCTGCTGTGCAGCCGCCAGGTGGGCCTTCTCTTCGGCCGCAATCCTCTTCTGGGCGGCCTCCTGGGCCAGCTGGACCTGCCGCTCCGACTCCCTCTCGGCCAGCTCCTTCTGCTTCCGGGCTTCCTCCACCTTGGCTTTCAATCGGGCCACCTCCTCCAGGGCCGCCTTGCACTGCCGGGCGGCCTCCTGCTCGGCCGCCGAGATCGCCTTCACCTTGGCCTCGGCCTCCCGGCGGTGGCTCTCCTCCTGCAGGGCCAACTGCCGCAGCTGCTCCGCCTCCTGCTCGGCCTGCTCCTTGCTGCGCTGGACCTGCTCCGCGCTCTCCTTGATCCGGCTCAGCTCCTGCTCCAGTTCTGTCTTGCCGACAGAGGCCCTCTCGAAGCTGACCTTCAGGACCCGGATCTCCTCCTCGACGAGGCGCCGCTGCTTGAGCGTGTCATTCACGATGCCTTTCTGCCGCTCCAGCTCGTGCTCCGAGGACTTCCTCAGCTGCGCGATCTTCTCCTCGATGTCGCGCTTGTGCTGGGCTGCCTGCTCCTCCAGCAGCCGGCGCTGGTAGGCCTCGTCCTCCGCCAGCCGCCGCAGCCGCTCGTTCTCCGCCTCCTTCTCCTTGAGGGCAATCTCGGCCTCGGCCTTCAGGCGGGAGGCCTCGCTGATGGCCGCCAGCTTCTCCTTGAGGATCCGCTCGGCCTCCGCCCGCTGCCGGGCGGCCTCCTCCTCGGCCAGCTCCCTCTGGCGCTTGGCCTCCTCTGAGAGGGCCCGCAGCCGGGCGGCCTCCTCGGCCAGCTCCCGCAGCTTTCCCGCCTCGGCCTCCAGGATCTGCTTGGACTTCTCGCTGGTGGAGCGCGCATCCTCCTCAGCCTTCGCCTTGCTGGCCAGCAGGAGCTCCATCTCTGCCCGCAGCTTGGCCAGCTCCTCCTCCAGCTCCATGCGCCGCTGGGCAGCCTCGCTGGCCTCGTGCTTGAGGCGGGAGAGCTCTTCCTCCAGGAGGAGGCGCTGCTGCTGCCCGTTCTCCAGCTCGGCCTTCAGTCGGATCAGCTCCTGCTCAGCCAGGAATTTGTGCTGGGCTGTGCCCTCGGCCAGTCGCCGCTGCTTCTCCAGCTCCTGCTCGGCCAGCTCCTTCTGGCGCAAGGCAGACTCCTCGGCCTTGGTTCGCTTGCGGGCCTCCCGCTCGGCATCCTCCTTCTGCTTCTCGGCCTCCTCCTGGGCCAGGCTCTTTCGGTGCGCCACCTCCTCCGCCTGCAGCCGCAGCCGCAGTGCCTCGTTGGCCTTCTGCCGCCACTTCTCCAGCTCCTTCTCCGCCTCCTCCCGGGCCCGCTCGGCCTCCAGCTGCTGCTGCTTCAGGTGCTCGGCCTCCTCCCGCAGGTGCGTGACCTCCAGGTGCTCCTGCTGCAGGGACATCTCCAGCTGGGCTGTCTTCTCGGCAAAGGAGAGCCGCCGGCTCTGCAGGTCGGCCTCGGCGCTCTTCTGGGCCACCTCCTGGGCCACCTGGATCTGCCGCTCCTTCTCCAGCTGTGCCTGCTTCATCCGGCGCTCGGCCTCCTCGGCCTGCAGGCGCAGCTTCTGCAGGTCCTCCAGGGCCTTCTGCTTCTCCCGCGCCGCCTGCTGCTCGGCCTGCACCTTGCGCTTCAGCTCCTCCTCTGCCTCCCGCTTCTTCTGCGTCTCCTCCTTCACCTGCTTGCGCAGGCGCTCGGCCTCCTCCTGGGCCAGCCTCTTCTGGCGCTCAGCCTCCTCCGCCCGGGCCCGCAGGGCCTGCAGCTCTCCCTCAGCACCGGCCTTCTGCTTCTCGGTGGCCTCCAGCTGGAGGCGGACAAGGCGGATCTCTTCCTCCACTTTCCTACGGCTCAGCTCCACCTCCTCGATCTGCTTCAGCTTGGACTGGATCTGGCCGTCGGCGGAGGCCCTCATCTGGGCCAGCTCCAGCTGGATGGTCTGCTTCTGCTGCTCCGCGTCCACAGCCACCAGCTGCCGCCGGCTGACCTCCTCCTGCATGCGCTGCTGCAGCTCCAGGGCCTCCTGCTCGGCCCGGGCCTTGGCCTTGGCGTGGGCCTCGGCCACCTGCCTCTGCTTCTCCAGCTGGGCCTCCACCTCAGCCAAGCGCCTCTGCTCCTCCTCCTTCAGCTTCTCTGCTGCTTTCTGCACGGAAGGAGCACAGGAGAGGGGAGGAAGGAGAGAAAGACAGGTCACCAGGAAAAGACTGGCGCCCCGTCCCTCGGGGGGGGGGGTGATGGTGGTAAGGGGGGGCAAGGAGAAGGGGAAGGGGAAGGGGTGGCAGGGCAAGGGCGCGGCTGCGGCTGCGGCTCTTTTCCAGGAGATTTGGCAGAGAAGGGGCACAGCACTCCTTCCCTGCACTGAGTTCGACAGGCAAGGAAACAGAGGAAGAACCACAAGCCAAGAGGGGAAGGAGATGCTCCTGGACAAACGGACGGGAGGATGGACAGATGCAAGACCACAAGAACAACACGACGAGATGGAAGAGCCACAGGATGAGAGCGCACACCCACACCACACTCGCCCCGCCCCGCTGGGCTCAGCATACCCTTGCAGCAGAACTTCCAATTAGGCGAGGCTCCTTCCCCCAACGCTCCCCCAGGGCCAATGAAGGTGGACCCGCAAGACAGACCCATCTTTTCATGAAGCAACCACAGGAGGCCAACTGAACCCGTGGGCGCCGTGTGGGGTCTCGAGGCAAGGAGGGGAAGGACGGCCACCCCAGAAAAGGCAGAGGGATCTCCAGCAGGCCCGGGGCAAGCCCTTCACCCGCAGTCCCTGCTGGCTGAGCCACACGGCGGGGGGGGGGGGAGGAAGCCCAAACGGCCCTGCCCCAGACTTTCATGAAAGCGCCTGGAGTGGATGCGAGATGTGGTACGCGTGTGCATGGGAAGGCTCACTGAAGATCCGAGAGGGAAGGTCTCTCCCTGTCTGCGTGCATACGCAGGACCTGGATGGAAGGGAAGTATGCACAGGGCACACACCACCGGCGGCAGAAGCCCCAAAGCACGGCTCTTGGAAAGTGTCCCACGGGGGGGGCACGGTTCCAATGCAGCCAACAGACGCAGCAGAAAGGACAGACAGACGGGACAAGGAAATGCAGAGCTCAGTGTGATTCCCCCTCCTCCCCCATTCCTCTGGGCTGTCTCAACTTAAGGGGGTAGAATTAGGATTCTCCACGCCCATGGATTTTGGGCTGCATCTAAGGTGGCTGTTCCCTTCTCCTCTGTCCTTCTGCGGGCCCCACAGTGGGCCTAGAGGAGAACACAGGAGGAGGAGGGGGGGAAGCAGGGGGTATAGAGTACACTGGCCTCTGTGAGGAATGATGGGAGGGGGTGTGGAGAGCATGCACAGAGTGGAGGAGTACCTGGTGCAGAGACGCCTCTGTCCTCCTGGTGTTAACCCTCCAGTCAGATCCCCACCAACACAAACACTCCCCCAGACAAAAGCACTGGCAAAGCGACCGGACTTCCAAAAGGCAGAAACGGAGAGTTAGAGGAGGGCCCCCACCTCCGAGAAGGAGCAGAGAGGGAGGGAGGGAGGGAGGGAGGGGCCGGCAGCAGGTGTGTGTGTGTGTGTGGGGGGGGTTCCCCAGCCCAAGCAGGCAGGGATGGAGGCAGTGCGTGCTCTGGTGTTAGCAGTGAGCGTGGAGGCCCACACAGGAGGCTGGCAAAAGCTGGGGCAGGGGTTAGGGGGAAGGGACGTTGCAGGCCAGTGTTAGGGAGGCCCACCAGGCAGCCAAGTGGGGGCCGTGCTCTGACACGGACCAAGGAGGGGGAGGCAGCCACGTTGTGCGAGGGGGGGCAGAGGGAGAGCCCAGCCCATGGCTCCCCGGTGCCTCCGCTTACCTCCTCTTCCTCCAGCCGCCGAAGGGTTTCCGTGATGAACTTGAGGTACTGGCTGGTCAGCGTGGTGAGCTCACTGTACTGTGTCCGGAGGTCCACGTACTGCAAGACACAACCACGGCAGCCCTGCTCAGCCATTCCGAGGGTGGCTGAGGAGCCCCCTTCCCCCCGAGTGGCACAGGATCCCTCCCTCCAGGGGATGAGCAGCTGGGATGTGAGGAGGAGGAGGAGGAGGAGGTGGCCATCACCCCCGGGCCAGTGGCCTCCCCTCGGGTGGCACGCTCTCCCGCAAGAGCCCTCCAGACGAGCCGCCTTGAGGAGAAAGCCACGGTGCCAAGGGAGGAGGAGGGCCCACGGCTCCTTTGGAAAGCCACCCCGCTTGAGGGCCATCAGAGGCCGAGCATGGCGGCAGCGAGCGAGCGAGCGGGCGAGCAAGGTGGTGGTGGTGGTGGGTGTTTAAGTCCGCCTGCTGCCTGGTGTTACCCATCACCGGTTCCCCTTGCCACACTTTCCCTGGGGCATCCCAGGAAGGCACCAGTCCTATGCTGCCGCAGCGGCTGACCCACTTCTCCGGAGAGACGGCACGGCCCACTGGCGCTGTGGGCCCAGGCGAGCAGAAAGTGTGCCCACCCCCCTCCTCACCTCCTGGATGATGCTGTCTGAGGCTGACTGCACTTTGGGCTTCTTGGCAGGGGACGCCACGGGCTCCACCTGGGCTTTGTAGGTCACCAGCTGAAGTTCGTAGTCCTTCAGGGGGAAAAGGAGGAGGGGTCAGCAGCAGCAGCAGCAGCAGCAGGACCCAGCCGAGGAGAGGGGAGGAATCGTGGCCGGCTGAGCCAACCAGCACCCCCCCACCCCCCCCCCCTGGTCTCCTCAGCAGCCCTTTCTGCCAGGGCCCAGGCCACGACAGGGCAGCCCCGTGGCCATGTCCCTCGTGCCTGGCCAGCGCCTCACCTTGATGGCGTCAATGTACTGCTTGGCAAAGCGCTGGCTCTCCTCCACCTTCGCCCGGTTCCGGTCACATTCCTCCAGGAGTTTCTAAAGAAAGAGAAACAGAGACGTGGCAGGCCAGCATCTTCCGTGGAGCTCAGCTGGGCCAGCCCAGAGACCTTCTGCAAAGAGCCACCCCCCTTTTTTTTATAAGGGAAGGCCACACCTCTGGCCTGTGAGTGTGTGAGTCTCTCTGTGTGAGTCTGTGTGCGAGAGAGAGAGAGAGGCAGAGAATGTGGGGAGCATCACCGGCCTACTGGGCACGGCCCCTCGGCTGCTGGCCTCCGGCCGCTGCCATCTTTCCCCCCTCCCTGCCCTGCGCTCATGCACGCGTGGACCCCACACAGGCCCAGAGAGAGACACGGGGGGGGGGGCGGGCGCTGGATCATTCCGCCCAGGAGGGACAGCCGTGGGCCAAGACCTCTCAGCCAGCAGCTGGAGGGGCAGGCTGCCCGGGGTGTGTGTGTGTGCCCGGGGGCTTAGAGCCAGCCATGCCCACTGCCAGCCGTTCCCAGTCCAGGGGGGCAAGCTGAGGGCAGAGAAACACTCCAGGGATGGGATCAGCCTAAAGTCCCTTCCGCTTCGTCTCCAGAGCGAGGCCTTGGGGTGGGGGCTGTGCCTCAGCTCTTCCCAGAGGAAGACCTGTGGCTGCCAGAGCCCAGCCTGCAGGCCTCGGCCTTAATCGTGAACTGCAGACTCTCGGGAGCCCCCCCCCCACCAAGCTGCTGTTGCTGCTGCCCCCTCCGCCCTTTGCCGGTACCTTCTCTTGCAGCAGCTGCTCGCGCACGCTCTGGCTGTCCGTGATGGGCACCGTCTGGAGGCTCTCCTGCCGTTGCCGTGCCTCCCGGATCCACTGGATGAGCCAGTCGTAGGACTCGCGGTAGTAGCGCAGCTGGCGCCCCAGCTGGTCCAGCTCTCTCTGGCGCAGGTCGATCTGGGCCAGGATGCCCTGCCAGCGCTCCAGCAGCTGCTGCACCCGCTCACGGTAGCGCTCCAGGTCCACATCCCGCTCGCTGTGGCCCCGCACCATCCGCTCGTTCACCTCGCTGGCCTTGCCCAGGTCCGCCTCCAGGGTACTGAACACGGGCTGGTGCCCCTCCACCTGCCCACGCAGCTTCTGCACAAGGGAGACGCCCGCAGCACGGAGGAAGGTCAGGGACTCCTGGAGCCCCCTCCTCCCCCTCCCTCGGCCTGGGCTGCTGCTGCTTTCTCTGCCCCTCTTGAGGCCCAGGTTCAGCTGCTGCCCCCTCGGCTGCCCGCCCGCCCGCCCGCCCGCCCGAGGGGGCCCAGGCCTGCACACCTTCAAGTCTGCCTTGGTCGCCTCCAGGGCCTTAAGGTCCGACGGCACCATCTGGACGTCCTTCAGCTGCTCCTCGTACTTTCCGGACAAGCTCCTCTGCCCCCTGTGTGCTGCGGATCACCAGGTTGATGGTCTTCAGCCTGTGGAGAAGAAAGGGGTCAGCCGGCCGTGGGGGCACGGGGGGGGGCAGGAAGTGCCCAGGATGCCGTCCTTCGCACAGGCCCTTCATAGCCCTCCTTAGCCCAGAGGACTCTTTGGGCAGACGGCGTAGAGCGTTTGAAGTTTTAAAATATCAAGGCTGCCACAAAAGCGGCCAATGACCACCCGAAGGCATCGCAGAAGAGAGTCTGCATGCACAGCAAAACCAACCAACCCCTATTCTTAAAAAGGAACTCAAACCTGCACCGAGCTAAAGCAACGTAAAAGACACGGCTTAAAAAGATACCCAGGGAGAGAGAAAGGGGGCCTGGGAGGAAAGCCACCAAGAGAGAGGCAGGTGGCTGGTCACTGACCCCCCCCCCAGCGCCAGGGGCCTGCGGGGCTTCTTCCAGAGGGGCCGCTGAGGGTCTCCCTGCACTTGCTCTCTGCCTGCCTGCCTGCCTGCCAGAGTCTCAGGCTCTGCCCCCCCCCCCCCCCCCGGCTCTCCACCCCAAAAGCATAACCCCCGGCTGAAGCAGGGGCCTCGCCCTGGATGGGAAAACCCTGCCCCTAAACCATCAGGCATGCATGACTCCGGGTGGCAGAGGAAGATCACGGGTAAGACGCAGGTCCCCTCCGCCCCACCCCCACCCAAGCCTGGCTGGCCAGGTTAGCAGGCCCATGGCGGCCTCCCCCCTCCCTCCCTCCCTCCCTCTGGGGAAAAGGGGACCACCGGGGGGACGGGGGACACGCCTTACTTCTCCAGGTAAATGCTGGACAGGCTGTACACCTGGTCCATCTTCTGCAGGGTGATGTCCAGCTCGGAGCGCAGGGTGGGGGCAGAGCCGGACTGCTCTGGCTGGGCCAGCACTTGCTCGGTCTTGGCACTGACTTTGCCCAAGTTCTTTTTGATGCCCTCCAGCTCTTGATGGATGTGCTGAAAGAGCAGGGGGCGGGGGGGGGGCAAAGGCTAAGTCTAGCCACTCTCTCTCTCTCTCTCTCTCTCTCTCTCTCTCTCTCACCAAAAAGGGACACATTCTGGATGGGAACAGGGGCAAGACCCCCTCGTCCCAGGCGGGGAGGACAGCAGCCAGCCCCCCCTCCCTCCCACCCTCCCACAGGGCTGAGGGGAGTGGCGGACTGCACTCTCGGGAAGGCTGCTCTTTCCACCCCAAGGGAGAAGACGCCTGAGGCCATCCGGCCTGTGTGCAGCCTCCGCGCAGAGACGGGTGCGTGGCTGGCTGGCTGGCTGTGACCAGGCTGGGGGGTCAGCAGCCTTGGGGGCTTGGGCTGTGGGCGGCTCTGGGCAGAGGAGCTCTGAGGAGACGGGCGGCAGAGCAGCTGGAGGGGAGGCTGGAATGCTGCTGGTGGTGGTGGCGGGGGGTGGGTGGGTGGGTGAGGGGAGCAGCTCTGAGGAGAGTCAGGACAGGACCGTCTCCTAGAGCTGTCATCCATGTGTGTGTATGGCGGGGGGGGTTGGATGGTGACACCCAGAAACCCGGGCCACCAGAGCAGGTCGGAAAGGACCCCAAGGACTCCTGGGTTGCCCAAGGTGGGGACGCCCTCGTCGTCTTTGGAGACTGAGAAGGAGCAGCAGAAAGTCAGGGCAGAGAACGAACAGAAGCGAGCGGGTGCCTGCAGCACCAACCATGGACAGAACTCCTGCTGTAGCCATTCAAGAGTGCAGGTGTGTGTGTGGGTGTGGGGGGGACCTAAGGAGTCCTGCCAGGTACGTATTTTGAACTGGGGGCGCTGGGGAAATAGACCTTCCGGTAGTTCTCCCCCTCCTCTCCAAGAGACCCCCCCTCCGACTCTACTCTTCCCTTAATCCATATCCGGCGTAGATGGCTGGAGCCCCTCAGGAGCCCATCGCTCCCCGCTGCTCGGTTCGATGTGGGACCGAGACGCCAGGTGGTGGCTCGCCAGGAAAATGCACCCTCCTCCTCCTCCTCCTCCTGCGAAGCGAGGCCTCCCCACAAGGAGGGCAGCCTTTCGTTTCGAGGGAGCCCCCCCCCCCGGAGCCCCTGAAGGCACGGTGGAGGGAGGCTGGCTGGCAGGGAAGGAGCCACCCCAAAAACCCTGGGAAGGGGTCGTTCTCCGTCGCAGTGCAAGGCCGTGGCCACCAGCACCACGGGGAGGGGGAGGAGGGTGTGCTAGGATGTGAAGGGAGCCATGGGGGTGGTCCCAGCGGGGGAGGAAGAGGCCGCCAGTGGCACCTGAGGGGGCGGGGTGGGAGCCCTGGGTACCTGCTGGTCGCTGAGGCGCTGGGCGCACTCCTTGGCCGGGTCCTTGTCCAGGGGGGAGCGGATCCTGTGGATGGTGCGCGACTCACAGCCCTCCAGCTGCAGCCGGATGTCCTTCAGCTGAGAGATGAAGTTGCGGCACAGCGACTCCTCCTGCTCACCTGCAGAAGGGACGGAGGGAGGGAAGGGAAGGGGGGACGGACACACACCGAACTCAGGGTTAAAGGGCAGAGCAGGGGGCGGCCTCCTCCTTGTCTAAGAGAGGGGAGGGAGGGAGGGAGGGCAGCCCAAAGGCCGGAAGGGACGGAGCCTCAGGCCAGCCAGCATCGGGGAGGCAGGCAGTGGGGGCTGGCTGTGGGTCTCTAGAGCAGGCAGGCAGGCAGGAGGGAGGGGGGGAACCGGCCGGCGGGTGGGTGGGTGTGGAAAGGAGGCCAGGTGCCAACCCAGGAGAGAGAAAGGGCCAGCCCTGACTCTGGGCTCAGGCAGGGGGAGTGAGGCTGCCAGCACTGGGACCAGGCTGAGGAAAACGACAGGATAATGTTTCTTTCACTCAGCGCTGACCTTTTCATCCTGCGTTGACTCCAACAGGAGCTCAGTGGAGTGTAGATGTGGCCCTTCTCCTCCCCCCACCCCACCCCACATGGCCTGGCCCACGGCCACCACAGAGTCTAGCAGCAAAGGGTTTCCCTCCTCCCCTCCCCAGGCCAAACCTCCTGCTGCCTGCCTGGTTCTGCTGAGTGCAGCACGGATGGAAGTAGGGGTCATAAGAACAGAAGGACAGCCTTGCCAGAACAGGCCATCACAGCCCAGCCAGTCCAGCATTCTGTCTCACACAGTGGCTCACCATTTGCTTCAGGGCATTCCCAAGCAGATGTTTTCACCTGCTTACGATTCCCTGCAAATGGCATTGAGAGATAGCCTGCCAGTCTCTCCAACCCAGAGGTTGTCCTGAGGCATCCATAATGATACCCATGGATACCCTTGAACTTGTCTAATCCTTTCTTAAATCTGTCAAGGCTGACAGCTGTCACCACTTCTTCTGGAAGGGAGTTCCACAGACCAGTGATTCTCTGGGTGAAAAAGTAACAGGGAGGGGGGCGAGCCAGAGAAGGGTTTATCTTATTTGTTTGAGATCTAGCACCCAAAACGGCCCCGCGAGCTTAATGGAGTGCCCCCCAAGGCCGCCCGGGAAGAGGACGCGGGGCGGGAGGGGAGTTCTAGTGTTGCGCCCCGGGCACCGGGAAAGCAGTTTTTCCTTATATACTTTGTCCATGATTTTATAAACTTCAATCAGGTCACCTCTTAGGTGTCGTCGTTCAAGAGTGAAGAGGCCCAGCCGTTGCAGCCTCAGATGGTAAGGAAGGTGTTCCAGTCCCCGAATCCTTTTGGATGCCCTCCTCGGCACTTTTGCCATTTCCATAATATCCTTCTGGAGGTATGGTGACCAGAACTGTACGCAATACTCCAGATGCGGCCTCACCATAGATTTATAAAGAGGCAAAATGACACTTGCTGACTTATTTTCTATACCCTTCCTAATGATCCCTAGCATTGAGTTTGCTTTTCCCCCTGCTGTGGCATACTGGGTTGACACCTTCATTGAGTTGTCTACCAGGACGCCAAGGTCCCTTTCCTGGTTTGTTGCAGAGAGTTCAGACCCCATCTGTTTATAAATGTAATTAGGATTTTTTTTTTGCCCCAGCGTGCATCACTCTGCACTTACTAATGTTGAAGCTCATTTGCCACTGGTTTGCCCACTCCCCCAGTGTCAAGAGATCCCTCTGGAGCTCCTCACAATCTCTCTCACTTTTTACCTCCCTCCACTTGGGGAACTGTCCATTTAATGCTACCCTCTGTTTCCTGTCCCTTAGCCAGTTGCTGATCCAGGACAAGACCTGTCCCTTGATTCCATGACTGCCAAGTTTATTCAAGAGCCTTTGGTGCCGGACCTTGTCAAAAGCCTTCTGAAAGTCCAGATAAACAATGTCAACTGGATCTCCCTTATCCACATACCTGTTGACAATCTCAAAGTATTAGTGAGGCATGATTTTCCCTTGCAAAAGCCATGTTGGATCTCCTTCAGCAGCGCATTCTGTTCTATGTGCCTATAAATTTTATTTTTTAGGATGGTTTCCATCACTTTACCTGGGACACATGTCAAACTGACTGGTCAGTAATTTCCTGGATCACCTCTGGATCCTTTTTTGAAGATTGGTGTTATATTCGCCACCTTCCAGTGATCAGGCACAATGCCTGCTTTGAGGGAAAGATTATATATTCTGGCTAGGATCTCAGCAATTTCATCTTTAGGTTCCTTGAGAACTCGTGGATGGATGCCATCTGGTCCTGGTGATTTGTTAGCATTTAGTTTAACAAGACATGCAATGACCTCCTCCCTGATTATTTCAATCTGGCTTAATTCTTCGGTTTCCCTCCCTACAAAGATAGGCTCTGTTTTGGGCATGTGGTCTCTGTCTTCTTCAGTGAATACTGAAGCAAAGAATTCATTGAGTCTCACTGCAATTTCTGTTTCCTCTTTAATAATCCCTTGCCTTCCATTGTCATCTAATGGTCCAATGGCCTTCCTTAGCTTGGGTCTAACTTCTAATGTACTTAAAGAACTCCTTGTTATTTATTTGAGTGCTTTTTAGCTATACACTCCTCCAAGTCTTGCTTTGCTTTCCTGATTATTGCCTTGCATTTGTTCTGCCAGAATTTATGTTTCTGCCTGTTATCCTTGTTTGGACAAGCCTTCCATCTTCTAAATGAGCTTTTCTTGTTTTTAATCATTTCCCGAACAGCTCCTATAAGCCAAGTCCTCTTGGACCTGGTAGTGCCCTTTTTCCTTTTGGGTATGCATTCCAATTGGGCCTCTGTTCTTGTTTTTGTGAGCAGCCTCCATGCCTCTTGGAGTGTTTGGACTCTCAGTTTTTCCTTCCAGCTTATTTTTTACTGATTTTCTCATTTTTGGGAAATTTTCTTGTTGAAAATTTAAGGTCTCTGTATTAGATTTTATCAGTGATTTGCAGTCTGTTTAAGTTAAAAGTAATTGTGTTCTGGTCACTATTCCCTCTTGGGTCAGTCACATTGACATTTTGCACCCGATCCTGTACATTACTCAGGATCAAGTCAAGGATTCTTGTACCTCTAGTTGGTTCTTCAACCATCTGTTCCAGGGAACAATCATTTAGCATATCTAGGAACTTTATCTCTTTATCACGTGCTGAACAACAGTTCGCCCAGTCTATGTGAGGGCAACTGAAGTCCCCCCAATTAGAACCAGGCTTCCCTTCTTGGATGCCTCCTTTACAACATCCTCCAACTGCCAGTCTCCCTCAGGGGCTTGGGTCGGAGGCCGATAACATATGCCTACTGTTAGGCCATCCTTGTGGCCCAAGATTCTTACCCACAGAGTTTCTAATGGTGACTCCAAATCACCTAGACATTCCAATCAGTACGATTTTATCCCTTCTTTGACATACAAGGCTACACCACCTCCCGTTTGCCCCGTCCTGTACAGTTTGTGGCCTGGGATAACTATCCCATTGGTTTTCATTTGTCCACCAGGTTTCAGTGACGCCAATAACATCAATACTTTTATCTACTGCTAAGTATTCCAGCTCCCTTATTTTGTTCCATAGGCTTCTAGATTTTCCATACAAGCAGTTAGAGATGCTTTTCTGATGCAGTCTTTTGACTCCAGTTGCAACATTAGCCTGCCTGTTGCATCCTTCTGCTGGAGTGCTGGTGAATGGCTCCTGGCTCTGCTCAGTAATATTTGCATCCTCCTCACTACTTAAGTAGGCACTTAGTTGAACTGGATGCTGCCCAGCTCCTGTTGGCTTTCCTGCAGTTATCAATTTAAAAGCTGCTCTGCAGGCTTTTTGATGTTGAGTGCCAGCAATCTGGTCCCATCATGATTCAAGTGCAACCCGTCCCTCTTGAACAGGTTTGGCTTGTCCCAAAATGTTATCCAGTTCCTGACAAATCTGAAGCCCTCCTCTTGACACCATTGCCTCATCCATGCATTGAGGCTTCTGAGCTCTGCCTGCCTGGCGGGTCCTGCATGAGGAACAGGCAGCACTTCTGAAAATGCTACCTTGGAAGTGTGGGACTTCAATCTTCTTCCTAACAACCTGAATTTGGAAAATGGACTGACCATTTTGCTTTCCCAACATCACTGGTACCAACGTGTACATTGACCACTGACTCCTTCTATCTAGATTTCTCCTGATGTCTGCAACCTTTGCACCTGGCAGGCAAGTCACCATACGGTTATCATACAGGTCCTGCTCCTTGCCCAGCACACATGCACGCACACACGCACACACCCCAGTGCCCCTGTACCTTTCTCAAGGCTACGCAGCAGCAGCTCATACTTCTGGGTGCAGGCCGTGTACTCGCGCTCCATTTGCAGCCGGTCGTCCGGCAGGAAGTTCTGAGAATCCTGGCTGAGGCGCAGGAACTCCTGGTAGTGGGTCTCCAGGCTGTGCAGGGTCTGGCGGTACTCCTCGGGGGGCATGGTGCGGAACTGCAGGGGAAGGGCCAGGTCAGGGGGGGGCTCCTTTTCCCCTCTGTGCTGCCCCTCCAACACGGAACTCAGATTGTGGAGACCCGCTGCCCTCGTGGTGCCTGGCCACTGAGAAGGACACCAACGAGACCCGCAGGGCAGCCCCATCCAAGCAGGAGGGTTTCCAGAGGCCCATAGCAGCAGCGGGAGAACAGCAAGCGGGCACCCCTCGATGCACACCCTTGCCTCAGGGGAGGCCAGGGCCAAGGACACCGGTTGGAAAAGGCTGCCCCACCCCAGAGGGAGCGGAGGGAGGAGCCGGAGGCTCACCATCAGGAGCGACCAGGACTGGATCTGCTGGAGGTACCGCTGCAGGTACTGCCAGGAGAGGAGGCTCTTCAGGTCAATGTGCAGCTGGTGCCAGAGGGCCTGCAGGCTCTGGTGGGAGGCCTCCAACCTGCCAGGTGGAGGGAAGGAGGGCGCCTCAGCCCAGGAAGGAAGAGAGTAGGCCTGGGGCTCCAGCCTTTTCAGAGGGTCCCCCACCATGGGCAGAGCAGCGAGTGGCACGAGGGGACCCTAGACCCATGCCCCCCCCCTCTCTCCCCCCCATCACAGGTCACCCAGGTGCTCCCAGACTGTCCATCGCACGCAGCACAGCTGGTGGGGAAGGCTTCTGGGAACTGCGGTCCAAGAGGCCTCTGGGGAACCGAGGCTCCTGCCACCACCTTAGCTTAGAAGATGCTTGTCACCAGCCGGGCGCAAGGGCCTTTGGGAAGCACATTGGCACAGGCCAGCAGGCAAGGGCTCTGGGGCCCAGGCGGGGTCTTGTGACCCACTCGGCCAGCCCGCAGAGAGCAGGGGTTCAAAAGAGGCCTAGGTTGACCTCGCGCAGCCTCAAGACAGCCGCAAATATGAGAGAGAGAGAGAGAGAGAGAGAGAGAGAGAGAGAGAGAGAGAGAGAGAAGGCTTTGCAGACCTGCTGACGGCCTCCAGGGCCTCCTTGTTGGGTGGGGGCACCAGGAAGCAGATGGAAGGCACAACGGACTCGCTCCCAGCAGCATTCAGGACCTTCCACTTGTAGGGCTGGGCGTTGCTGAGGAGGGTGCAGGAGTCTCCCTTGTGCACCGTGATCTGGGGAGGCAAGGGGGCAAGCGTTGTCAGAAGAGGTGCTGCATTTAGGATGTTGCCAGAGGGAGAAATAAGGAGGCAGCCCCACAGGATGCAGCCATGACTGCTGCACCCCCCCCCCCCTCCGATTCCTAGAAAGTGACATCCTCCCCCCACCAACCTCCCACGAGCCCCTTTGGCAACCTTCCGTTTCCACTCACCTCCATCTGCTTGTAGTCACAGACGGCCTGGAGGGGCAGCCGGGCCTTGAGTGGGGGGCTGGGGCTGCGAGGCTTCAGCTGGACAATGGCCTTGGCCCGCTTGGCCAGCCCCGCCAGGTGGCCCTGGTACTCAGCCAAGTGCTCCTTCTCGTCCTGGAGGGGGCGGGGGGGGCAAGACACACAGAAGAGGCCAGGTGAGACCAGGAGGACAGGGCTGGGGCCGGGGCCAAGAGGGTCTGGGCACCCGCAGCCCCCCCCCCCCGCAGCACTCACCAGGGAATCTTGCAGCAGGTCCTCCAGGCGGGTGACGGTGACCGAGCGCTCGCAGGCAAACTTCTTGCGCAGGGTGTCCTGGGTTTTGCGCAGAAACTCTTCTGCCTCCTTCACGTCCGAGAAGAACTGGTGGGGGGGGGAGGCCCGCAGGAGGAGGCAGGAGGTGAGCGGCTGCCCCTGGGCTCCAGCTCAGGGGGTGCCCCCCCCAAAAAAAATCCTCCCAGCAGCCTTGCCTGAGGTAGGCACCTGGGTAGGGCCAGCTGCAGAGTCCTGGCCAATTCATGAGGAGGCAGGCTGTCACTTCAGAGCCTCCCCCCCCAAAAAACCGGGTTCCTGTCCTATGCGCATGCCCCCCCCCCTAGAGAAATACCTGGAAATAGGCTGTGTTTTCTTTCAGGTGGGCTTCAATGCAGCAACACAGCTGCAACATCCAACTCCACTGCGTCTGCAGGGCAGCCTGGAAGGCCTGCAAGAGGGACGGGCAGGACCAGGAAGGAAGGAAGGAAGGAAGGAAGGAAGGCAAGGAAGGAAGGAAGGAAGGGAAGGAAGGAAGGGGTTATTCAGAGAAGCAGCAGCAGCAGCAATACAGATCCCCAGGGCTGAAAGAGGTCTGCCCCCGCTGGAGGCAGGAAGCCAGCTGGCCAGCCAGCCTAGAGGTAGGTAGGTGTGTGGGGTGGGGGGGTGGATCATCTGGAGGCCGGTGGAGCCGACAGAGAAAGCCGCTGCCCTTCCGTGGTGAGGAGAGGTGTGCCCCCCCCCCCGCAGTCACAAGACTCACACACCACCCCCGCCCTCCGCCCTCCTGGCTTGGCCCTGCCCCCCCCCCCCTCGTCGTGGGTGCCCGTGCTGGGCGGCTGTGCCAGGCTCACCTCGATGGTCTGCTTGCCCGGGTGCTCGTCTCGCAGCAGCCGGTCTCCGGTGGCCTGGATCTCCTTCACCTTCCTCTCCCGCTGCTCCAGCTCCCTCATCAAGCCCTGGGGCAGGAAGGAGGCAAGGACCCACGGCAGGGAGAGGGAGTGAGTGGGTCTGTGAGAGGGGGGGCCCCTCCTCAACTGCCCCCTTGCCCCCTCCTCCCAGTGCCCTCCCCTCGGCTGCCCAGGGGGAAAGTAGGAGGGGGGTGCTCACCGAGTAGCTCTCCTTCTTGGCCGCCATGTTGCTGTTGCGCTCGCTCCAGTCGTAGCCGACTTCCTCCTCCTCCTTCTCGTTCAGCCACATCAGCTCCTTCGTGGCCGCGGCTACAAACGCCTGCAGGCTCTCCAGGTGCCGGAGCCGCCCCTTGGACAAATTCTGCCACGGCACAGCTGGGATCAGGAGATGCTCACAAACACACACACACACACACACAAACACAGCACCACACTCCACCGCCCCCGCAGCCCTCGCCATCCCCCTGACCAGTCAACCTCCCACATGGGTGGGAGAGGGGGTCCGACCCACGCTTCCCATCGGCTGCGCAGACCCGGCCTGGCACGGAAACCCCTTCCCTCCTTCCCAAGGCCTCCCCCAGTCTCTGTTGCACCACCACCGCCACTGCCGCCACCCCGGGGGCAATGGCCCTGCCCTCCCATGTGCAGGACCACATCGATCCCACCCCACTTCCACAGACTCTGCTCACATCTGCCAGGACCCCAACCGTGTCCTGAGGGAGCCCAGGGAACATTGTTCCCATTATGAGGTGCCCCCAGCCCCACCCAGGCAGCCCCCATTTCTCACCAACAACTTGGCATACTGCAAGTCCAGTTTGCTCAGGCAGTCCCGGTAGGCGCTCCGTGGGCCGGGGGAGAGCTGGGCCTACGGTGGGAGAGAAACGGAAATGGGCAAAGGATCCGTGAGTTTCAGGACAGGCGTGAGGCGCTCATACGTAGCAAGGGTGGCCCAGGACGAGAACCCTCCAGGGAGGCAGCAGAGGAGACCAGGAACGGCTGCCACCCCGATCCCGCCCCGCCCCGCCCGCCCCCTACAGATTGCAATGATGTCAACTTGACACAGCTGGGGTGGCAGTGAAAGCTCTGGCGCTCCATGCCTTGGTGGTGGGCAGAGCCCGGCGGGCTGGCATGGGACGGGAGGGCTGGCAACGGCCAGGAGCCACGGCTCACCTCGTCAGCACGGGCTCTCTCGATCTTGGCGCGGAACTCTTCGACAGACTGGTGGAGGCCCCGGTGGCTGCCCAGGTGGGACTCTACTGTGGGCAGGTCCACGCCCCACTCGGCGCTGCTGATCCGGCGCTGATTCTCTTCCACCCAGGCCAGCAGGTCCTGCAGGTAGCGCAGCGTGACGTCATCCAAGTCCTGCCGTGGCCGCTGGGTGACGGGCAGAGTGACCTGGGCTATAGGAGCGGCTCCGGACTTCAGGCGCAAGTTGTACTCCGTGCGAATGGCCACCAGGCGCTCGTGCAGGCGGTAAACCCTGCATGGGGGAAGCGAGAAAGGCCCTCAGGGTGGAGGTGCGGGGATGGCCTCTTTGACTGGGAAGGGATGGGGGGGGGGGAGGCTACCCGCTCCCATCTAGAGAGGTGCCAAAGACAGCCCTGCGCCAACCCTGCAGCTGTCATTTCCTCTGTGCGGGAGCCGGCACTCCGGGTGATGCTGTTCAGCCGAAACCCAGACATGAATGGCCCACGACCCCCGTAGGTCCCACGGTGCGGTGCCTACGGGACTGCGTGCACATCCAGGTTTCACACAACACTGCACGTGGCCACCTTTCCGTGGGTACAGGACACAGTGGCATCACCAAGTGCAGCCTGCAGAGTCACCACAAGGGGGCGGACAACACAGGCAGGGCCAGCACGCACGCACGCACGCACACACGCACACACACACACACACACACACACACACACACACACACACACACACACACACACACACACACACACACAGCCAGGGGATCCCTGCAAGCACCAAGGTTGTGCATGCCTGCCTCTGGCCAGACTGCACTCATGGCAACCACCCACTGCCAGCCTGCAATGCTGCCTGCTGCCATTCAGGGCTGGGGGGGCGCCCTTGACCTCCTAGTCCAGTGGTGGTGAACCTTCGGCACTGCAGATGTTTTGGACCACAACTCCCAGAATTCCGAGGCTAGATTGCCAATGACAAAGGAGGACTGTGGGAGTCGTAGTCCAAATCATCTGGAGTGCCGAAGGTTCGCCACCACTCTCCTAGGCAAAGAACAGCCAGGCAGAGCAAGTGTGGGCCAAGGGAGAGCACAGGGGGTGCAAGCAGCCACAGAGGAGGAGGAGGAGGAGGGGCAAGGGGGACCCGGGTGGGGTGGGGGGTGGGGGCTGGGCAGGAGAAGAGCCTGGCTGACCTCCGGTACATCTGCTCGCCCTGCGGGTGGCGCCCGTCCTTGAGGGCCTGCACGTCATTGAAGAGCCTGCGGATCATGGCATCAGCCTTGTCCAGGTCCCGCTCAATCTCCAGGGCCTTCTGGGGCGCTTTGCCAGCATTCAGCAGCCGGACGTCCTGGCCGGAGAACAGGAAGCAGGCCTTAAGGAGTGCTGGGCCACACCCGGAGGCCCCGCGGAGCAGAGGAGCCAGGCCGGCCGGCCGGCCTCCCTTCCCTCCCTCCCTCCCTGCTCCTCCCCGCCTGGGCCAAGAAGGTGCCCGGCTGGTGCCACCGGGGCCGGACGGGGCTGCTGGTCGTCTCACCGACTGCAGGAGGGCGTCTGCCTGATTCAGCTGCTCCTCGCAGAGCCCGGACTCCATCTGGAGTTTGCTGACGATGCGCTGCAGCTGCTCCAACCTGTGGGGAGATGGCAAGGGGCAGATCCAGGTCCCTGAGAGCTGTCTGGGCCTCCCTCCCACCCCCTTGGCCCACACCCACCACACCCACTCATACCCACACCCACCCACCCACGGGTGGGCCAGGAGCTGGACAGCCCCCCTCCCCTCCCCTCCCCTCCCCTCCCCACCCGCTGCCCCCCTTTGGCTAGACCCAGCAAGGGAAAGCAAATCTGCCTCACACCCAGGCGGCTCCCAAGCCCCGTCTCAGCCTCACGGCGCGCTTCAGGCTGGGCTGTTTCCTGATGTGTGCGCGGGGCCCACGCCAGCGGGTGCTGAGCCATGAGTCACCGACCGTGTGTTTCCCATTACGGCTGGGCTGGGCCGGGCCGGGCTGGGTTGGGCTGCCAGGGTTTGAGAGGGAGGGGGGGCACCCTTCCCCTTCTCTCCTTCCCACAACTGGTGCCACTGCCCCCCCCACACACACAGGCCTCTTCCTCACCCTCTGCCCACCCACTCCTCAGCCCAGCCCTTGTGGCTCTACCACAGGCCTCCGCCGAGCACAGCTCCCCCCACCCCCAAGTCCCCGTATTCTGCTCACCTCTCAAACTCAGATCGCAGGAGCTTCTCTCGTTCCAGGATGGCCATGTGCAGCTTGCCCCACTCCTTCTCCACGTCCAGCGGGTGGTAGCTGGGAGGCACCTTCAGCTGGCCAGACTGCACAGCCGGCTGCGTCAGCAGGGTTGGGGGAGGGGGGAGGAGGAAGAAAAAAGGGAAGGAAGTCAAGGCCTACCGTCAGTAGATGGGCTGGCAAGTGGCAGCCCCCCCCCCCCGAGCCTCAGTTTGTACCCCCTTTGGGGAGGGATGCCAACAGGTCCTGCATCCCTGGGCCAGGAAGCTCCCCCCACCACCACCTAGGAAGCGCTCCTTGGTGCCTCTTGAGCCATGCGCAGCGGCTGAGCAAAGGTCCACCTTCCTGCCCGTACATTTCTTTCTGCAGCCTGAGTCCACCATGGTGTGTGTGTGTGGGGGGGGTCGTGTGCTCCTGAGCCCAGCCCCTCCCTCCAGATAAGCAGGGCTCCATGGCTCATCCCTGGGACTGGAGAGCGAGGGGCCGGGGGAGGGCAGTGGTGGGGAGGTATTCCCCCCATCTCAAGCGGGGGGGGGGGAGAGCCGGCAGGACCACTGAGGAGGGGCGTGTGTGCGCGTGTGCTGACCTCCAAGGACTGGAAGATGGCCTTGGAGCGGTTCTTGTCGGCCTCCTTGGCGGGCAGCTCCGTCTCCTTGAACTTCAGGAACTGGTGCCACAGGATCTGAGGGAGAGCAGGGACACCGGTCAGGGCCTGGGGCCTGGAGGGCAGGGGAGGGGGGGCATGGCAAGCACTGCTGGGATCCCCAGACCCCCCCCCAAAGTTCAGCTGGGACCGCCAGGCAGGGCAGGAGACGGGAGGGCCCCAAGTCCAGCTGGGGGCCAGGATCCAAAGAAAGCCCATCCCCCCACGGCTTTGGGACCCCCCCCCCAAAATGGGGCTTACCCACCTTCTAGTGAGTTCCCCTCTTGCCCCAGCAGCAGGCCTAGCCTGTGCCCGGGGCACCTGCCCATCGGCCGGAGGTGCCAGCCCACTGGCTGCCGCCACCCCTCAGGGCCTCCTGTTCCTTTGGGGGGGGGTGTCCCAAGAAGCTGCACGGACAGGAGGAAGGCTGCAGGATGGCAAGGAGGGGGAATTTGGGGTGGGGGGGGGGGCGTCACAGTCCCAGGCCAGGCAAACAGTTCACCTCCATCTCCTCGTAGCTGGCTGGGAACTTCCGCTCCTCAAAGGTCACCGTGTGGTGCCGGATCCACTGCAGGAGCACCGTCACCACCTCGTAGTACTCCTGCCAACGCAGCTGCAACTCCTGCGTTTGGGAGCAGGGGAGGCCGTGAGCCACACAGCCCCCTCCGCCCCACACCTAACGGCCCTTAACCCCCCCAACCCCCCCCCCACTTGCCCGGGACGGCCGCCGGGCACTCACGTTGGCCTTGACTCCGTCCTGCACGTCCGGCACCCGTGGCATGGCGTCGTACAGTGAGGACACGTACGTGATGATGGACTTCTCATCCGGCTGGGGCACGTCCACATCTAGGGGGAACCACATGTGTGTGCAAGCGCGCATGCAGGGTTACCTAAGGGCCTCCTCCCAGGATTGGCCCGTTCCCCACTTCCAGTGAGCCAGGCCCATGGCCCTGCTTCCGCCCCCCCCCAGCCCACGAGGCCTGGGTGGGGTTGGGGGAGGGGGTCACTGACCTTCAGGGTCCAGAAGCCGCGTCACCCCTAAGTCATGCTCGGCCACCGAGAAGGCCTGCTCCAGGTTCTCCACGTTGGTCTGGCGGTAGACCTTGTTCATGTCAATCAGCATGGGCCTGGGGGGTGGGGGGGCAGGGAGAGGGGGGAGGGAGGAAGGGAACAGAGGCAGCGTGAGGCAGGGAGGGCCTCCTGACAGCCCCCCCCCAAGATCTCTGCTGACCCCACAAACAGCCCAAGGCCCTGCAACGCCCTTTCTCTGCCGGGCAGCGACTCCTGCGGGCCCTCCCTCATCTCCAGCCCTTGGCCGTGCGGCCTCTCTGGGGTCCCCCCCCCAGCTCCTGCTGCTCCTGCTGCTCCTGCTGCTGCTTCAACTGAGGCAGAAGCCCCCCACCCCCTACCCCCTGCCATCCTTCTATGGCTCACCCCCCTTCACGAGCCCCAATGGCACCAGAAGGTAATGCAGGGGGGCGGGTGGGGCAGAGAGGAAGGAGCCGGGCACTCGGCCAGGATGCCTTCCAGGGGAGAGATGGGTTGGGCAAGCAGCCAAGCCCCACCTGGGCACCCCCTAGCCCCCCCCCTCAGGTGGCACGGCGGCTCAGGGCCAGAGTCAGGGAACCATTTTCGGGGTGGGGGGGGTGGGGGGCACACCAGCAGCGGGGCTCTTTGGGCAGTCCGGATGAGCCACTGCTTGGTGTCCAGGAGGGCAAGGGGCTCACAAGGGACCCCCACACAGGAAGCCCTGGCCAAGGAAATCGGTGGGGCCACAACTGCCAGACCAGCCACCCCCCCCACTCCCGAAGGAAAGCCCCCCTCCCTCCCTGGTTGCCGAGGGACCAAAGGAGTCCGCTTAAAGGACATTCCCCCCCCCACCAGGGTGGTTCTGAACTTGGGAGTTCCTGACACTACTAGATCCATCTTTTTCCCTGCCCACCCACCCCCCAATAAAAACCTCTGCTGATAACACTGTGGTGGCCAGGCCCAGCCAAACCAAGCAGGGCCCCATGCAGGGCAGCCCCCGGGAGAGGCAGGGGGCTGTGCACTTCCCGGGGGGGGGGTGCTCAGGCAGGAATCGGGGGGCCACTCCCTCCAGTGGGAGGCTTGGGAGACAACCCACGGGAAGGGGAGGGTGAAGGGAGTGCCCCTGCCTGCGAGGGGACTTCGGGGCGGGGGGATGCTTTTTCCCAGAGCAGAGCTGGATCCCTCTTCTCTGCTATCCCCCCCCCACACACACACAATCCCAACCAACCCCACCGGGAGACAGGCGGGGGTGTGCCGGTCCCTTTCCTTGCCCATCCAGAGAGGGAGCCTTCCCTCCCTCCCCCCCCCCCCCCGTTCCCAGCCTGAAAGACACATTGCTGGGCCACGGAGTCCCACGGAGAAGGGGGGGGGTGTTCAGGGCTACCACGGCCCCAAGAAGGGAAGCCAAAGCGGCTGCCACACACAACCCTCAGGCACATGCCTGCCCCCCCCGAACTGTGGTCCCTCCGCTGAGACCCTCATCCAGGTGGCAAAAGCCCCCCCCCAGGATCCACCTTCTCTCCGCTCCCCCCACGACCTTCATTAGGCAAGAGAAAGGCAAGCAGGAAAGCCCCGGGTTGGGGGGGGGAGGGAGGGAGGGAGGGAGGGGGGAGTCCTACGTTTCTTGGAGGCGCAGCGTGGAGTGGACGGAGTACAGGCACCCACTGAGCCCCAGGCTCTCCACCGAGGCCCAGCTCTCCGGCCCTTCGGACGGCAGGAGGGTCTGCGGCCGCCCGGCTCCCTCTCTTCGGCCCCCAGGAATCTCCTCGCAGAGCATCACCACCCGGTCTTTGGCCCCCTTCGGCCCCCGGGGTCTCCCCCGAGGGCTCTTCCGCCTGGACCGTGGGCGCCCACTCATCCTGCACAGGCCTCAGGGGGTGGCTGGGGGGGCACCTCTGCCGTCTCCAAGCGGGGGCCGTGAAAACCCCCCAGGTGGAAAGAGGCACCCCACCACACGCTCCCGTGCCCGCCTGCCGAGTGGGGCCGGCCAGGAAGGAACAATGGGTCTCTTGCCTGCCTCGGGGGGAGGGGAGGGGTGCTGTGGGGCGGGCGCCTGGGTGGGTGGGGCAGGCAGGCGGAGGGCGAGGCTCTGTCCCTGCTTGTTCCCGTTCTGCTGCCCCTGCCTGCCATTCTCCCCCTCTGGCACCCCACGCCCCTCCTTGGGCTCCCAAATGGGAGGGGGAGGAAAGCAGTGCCAGGAGCCAGCACAGGGGGGGAGGGGGGCTTTTAAAATAGGGAGGATCAAAGGAAGGTGCTGGAAAGGCCATGCACGGAGGAAGATACTCAACTTGGGGGAGGGGGCAATGAAGGAGCCAGGACAGAGCTGACGTGACTGATGGGCGCCAGCAAGCCTTGGGGAGGCAGGCCCGGCCACGCTCCGCTCACGAGGCAGAAGCCACAGGAGGGGCAGGAGCAATGGGGGGGGGGGAAAGGAGTACGTGTGGTGGGGGGGGGGAGAGGGGAGGCCCAGAATACAATGGGGCAGACTGAATGACTCAGAGAGCCCCAGAGACCCTCTCCAACTTGGGACTGCTCAGCCTATCTCACTACGGTGGTTGGTGGGGTGGGAATTACACACAGTGCCTGTAAGCAGACCAACCCAGGGACAAGGGTGGGGGTGGGGCAGTGGGCCCAATCTGTCTGCCACCCACCTCCCCACCAGGCACCCACAGAAGCAGCAGCCCCTCTACGGTGCCCCCAACCCCCCACTGCTGCAGACCCCACCCTCTGCCCCACAGCCCCACGGCCCCACAACCAGGGCCCCTCCCGAGCCGGCCGCTTGGGCTGCCCTGTGTGGTCTGGTACTCTCTTTTCCTGTGCCAGCCCCCACCCCCCTTGCCCTCTTGCCAGGCGAGGGGTTCTTGGGTCCCCCCCCCTTACTTGTGCCGGTGGATGATGGCGTTGAAAAGCCGGCCGTCCCGCCAGCTGGTGGTGAAGTTGTCACACCGCAAGCCCTGGTAGCCCTCCACCATGCGCTGCGACCAGAGCAGCAGCTTCTCCTTGGCCGTCATGTCCTCCGACTGCCCGCTCACCTGGATGTCCGAGATCTGTGGGGAGGGGGAGGGAGGGGGGCAATGAGGAGGGCAGAGCGCAGGCCAGTGTGTGGGGTGGGGTGGGCAGCGGGGGCTGCTCAGGGACAAAGCCAGCCTATCAAACTGCTCCCCCCCTCCAGGCTGCCTCCTCTTCCTCCTCCTCCTCTTCATGGCTGCTAAGTTGCCCCCCCCCCGTACAGTACTGGCTCACCCAAAGGCCAAGTGTGTGTGTGTGTGGGGGGGGGGTAAGCAGGGAGGAAGGCAGCCCAAGATCTGGCTTCCCCCTCTGACACCACCAGAGAGGGACACAAGGTGGTGAGATGGCAGGAAATGGGGTGGGGGGTGGGGGGGTGGAGGCTGCTTGGCGGCGGCGGGGGGGGGCAGGGGCTTTGAGGGATGGAACGGAAAACCTTGCAATGGAAAACCTTGGGGGTCCTTGAACGAGAGCGAGTGACTCAACACGAGGAAACCACACAGGCTGCTCAGCACAACCCACATTCCTGCCCCCTCAACCCCCCCCGTCAACGCCCCAGTCCGCTTGGCGCTGCTGCAGGAGCCACACCCTGTGGGAGGCTCACAGGAGAACTATGTGCCCCAGGCTGCCCCCCAACCGGGGCGGGCGGGGTGGGGGGGCAGGGGGTGGGACCCAACTGCCTCCGAGGGACAGATCAAGACAGCCCACGCCACCAGAGAAGCAGGGTGGGGTGGGGTGGGGAGAGCAAGGCTGGGGAGGGGGATTCCCTGCTTCTCCTCCTCACCAAACCCCACGGCCTGAGTCCTGGGGGGGGGGGGCATGGAGGCTTCTCCAGCACCCTCTACAGGACGACACTAGTGGTGGGAACCCAAGAAGGGCCCCCCACTCACCTGCCGGCCCCCTGCATGCAGCGCCCTGTGGATCTGCAGAGCCTGGGGAGGAGGAAGGGGCCCCTGACCCCCCCCCCCAAGAAGACACCCAGGGCCACACCCAGGACGAGCCACGCTGCTCATGCAGCCCCTTCCCAAGCAGGCTGGGGGGGGGGCTTTCCTGCGGCAGGGCAAAGGTGTCAGGGCAGGCAAGAGGGGCTGGGCCCGGGGGGGGGGGCTGCCCACAGGCCGGACTCACCTGGAAGTGAAGGATGATGGTCCAGATGAGGCCCAGCGTCAGCTTGGGGTTGCCATCGGCAATGTCATCGTTCCGGATATTGACCAGCTTCACCTGGGGGAGCAAAGACACACACCCCCGGGTGTCACTGGGAGGCCCACGGCTCACCTGTTCCTTGTTTGGGGGCAAGGCAGGACCCTTCCTTCTGGCCCCCTTCCCCTCCCCCACAACTCACCTGCCGGTGCTTCAGGTAATCCAAGGCAATCTGTACATTCTGCAGTTTGTGGAAGCGCATCCGGCCCTTCTCACGGGGCTGCGAGGACAAGGGGGGGAGGAGAGGAGTGCTCAGTGCCCCTGCTGCACAGAGGGCCCCCCATCCCCATCCCATTCCTGCACAGGCACGCACGCACGCACACCCACACATCCCGTGCCAAACCAAGCCTTAGCCAAACAGGATCCAAGCCAAGCGGGACAAAGGTGGCCCACCCCACCCGACCCCAGTGAGCCACAGAACAATGGCCCGGAAAAGCTGCCCCCTGCTGTCCTCTCCCCCTTCCTCAGTCAGGCGATTTCCTTCCCTCCTCCTCCTATGCCACCCCCCCCCCCCAGGCAGAGGGAAGCATGGCTGCAGCCTCCCCCCCCCCCAGCCTTTCCTCCAGCCTGGCTCCGGCTGCCATTGACTGCATCCTGGTCCAGGGCAGGATCAGGACCCCTCGTGCAGGGGGGGGGGGCAGAATGTCCCTGAAGGGGGGCCAAACCCAGAACCACTGCCACCCCACCCCCACCCCCACCAGCCAGAGCAGCAGAGTGCAAAGGCGTTCAATCAGCCACCCTCCTTGTGGCAACCACCAGGGCAGACATGGCCGCCATCCCTGGACGGGGGCAAGGGTGGCCGCAAGGGGCCAAAACCTCCAGAGTCCCGTGTGGGTCACTCGCCACTGCCGGCCGGGCCAGCTGACGCCGAGCTTTGGGCCGCCAGACGCTCACGGGCAGAGGGAGGTGGAACACCACTGCCAAGCAAGCGGCAGAGGGAGCCCCCCCCCCGACGGCTGCGGGGCCTGCCATGGTGTGCGGGGAGCAAAGGGGCAGGACCACTCACCAAACGCAAGTTCCGGAGCACGTCGCGCTCTCTGGGCTACGCGGCAGGCGAGAGCCGAGCAGAGAGGGAAGCCGAGGGCAGAGGGAAGCAGAGATCAGAAGGCAGAGTCCGGCAAAGAGGAGAGACCACCGACACACGGGGAGGCAGGTGGACAGGACAAGGTGTGTGCATGGACCGAGAGATATTTGGGGTGGGGAGGGTGAGAGAGCCGTGGCAGCAGCAGAGGAGAGTTATTGTGTTAGAGCACACACACACACACACACACAGAGAGAGGGAGAGAGAGAGAGAGAGAGAGAGAGAGAGCAGGCAGGCAAAGCCCATGGGGCTGTGGGTACAGAGGATGGGGGGAGGGTGCAAAGGAAGCCTAGAGCAGGACCAGAGCAGCAGCGGCCAGAGCCTCAGCCCCAGGGCCCCAGAGCGCCACAGCAAGAAATCTGGGGAGAACCCTTGGCCCTCCCAGGCACCTCAGCAATCCCAGGAAGCCCTCCTCCACGGGCCAACCACCAGCCCACGCTTGGCTCGGCTCCCTTGGACATGCGCACCCCCTTTTGGACTTATTCTCCTCCCCTCTGGCCACGGAGGCGGGAGCCAAGAAGAAGCGTGCAACAGCTGGAGGGCCAGAGCTGCCTCCCCCCCCCCAGCCACCCACACGGGAGACCGGGACTGGCAAAGGGGCTCCTGCATGACCACCCTGGACAAGCGGCCTCAGAGGGGCTGGCCGGAGCAGACTAAGAGGAGGGGGCCCAGGCTGGGGGAGCCTCCCCCCCCAGAAGCAGGGCAGCCAGGATCGGGGTCAAGGGCAGGAGACCTCAGGGCTCCCAGACCTAGCACGGGGCTCTCTCAAGGATATAAGGGGCAGCAATTTTTTTGGGGGGGGGGTCCTCTCCCATTGTGCTTCTTCCCCCTACTGTCTGCATCTTTCCCAAAGGAGGAGGAGGAGGAGGAGGAGGAGGACACATGCTGGGTGGGAGGGGAGGGGAAAGCAGCCCACCGGCCCCCACCCCCTCCCCTGCCCCCACCCTCCCGAGAAGGCAGGCCCAGGGATCCACCTACCAGGGTGTCTCCCGAGAGCACCTCCAGCAGAGAGATGAGGTTGTGTCCATCGCGCAGGTCCTCATAGAGGTCGTTCACGTGGCGCTGAGCCTGTGAGGGGCAAGCAGAGCATCAGGAGGGGGGGGGACCCGAGAGCCAGGCAAGCAGTGCCCCATGTTCTACTTCCCATCACCAGAAAACCAGGGACCCTCCCCCTCCCCTGCCCCCCCTTCTTGGGGCAGAAGATGAGAGTCACAACGAAGGATGAGGCAGCGGCCCCAGCGGCCCACACTGGCAAAGGCCCCCTCCTCCTCCTCCTCCCTCTAGCAGGCTCTTGGCCCATCCAAACCCCCTTCTCCTCCCGGGGGGGGGGGGGAGAGAGGCAAGGCTCCCCACAGAGCTCGCAGGCACCCAAACCTCCCACAGGTCACTGCAACGGCCCAACCCAGGAGAGGGGAGAGGCTACAGTCCAGAGACAGAGAAGTGCTTGATCTCCAGCGGCAGCAGCAGCGGCAGCAGCAGCAGCACGAGCAGTGTCTCCAGGCCGCAGGGAAGGCTGCTGCGGCTGCTGCTGCTGGAGCCCTGGCCTGACAGACAGCGTGGCCACAGAACAGAAGGGAGCAGCAAGAAGAGGAAAAGGGGGTGGTGGAGGAGGGGGTTGCCTGGCAGGGGCTCCGCCTGGAAGCCTGGCACCTACCTCTGCCCGCCAGTGCTGTGGCCAAGGGAGGAAGAAGAGAGGAAGGTAAAAGCAGCCGCAAGGAGAGAAAGAGAGAAAGGTTAGCAGAAGAAAACAGCTCTCAGGAACGGAGCCAGGCACGGGCGCAAGAGGAGGGGGCAAGGGGGCTTTGCCCACAACAAGTGGCACCCAGCGCTCCCCCCTCTGGTGCCCAGCTTCTCTGGAAGAAGGCCGGTGCCCGCCAGAGGGCTAGAGGAGCCCAGCGCAGCCTGGCAGAACCGCCCCACTGAGTGCCAGGATGCCCCCCCCAGGGCACAGAAAAGCCCAGCTAAGCCATGAAGAGGCTTCTCCTCCCACACCAGCCGGGTGCCCGAGGCAGCAGGTCGGACGCGGCACAAGGCACCTGCCACACCCTGCGTGTGATTCATCCCTCCATGTGGGCAACTCAGAGGTGAGGATCTCCCGGCCGAGAGGGCCTCTGTCTGGATTGGGAAGGGTGGTTCAGTCAGGTTGGGTGGGGGGAACCAGGCTGGGCGCTGTGCCGCCCCCTATGCAGCCCTCCAGAGACAAACCACAGAGGCCACCCAGACTCAAAAGCGGGGGGGGGGGGGGCTCTCCCAGTGGCTGCAGGCCCCTCTGGCAATCAGGAGGTGGTCATGGGATGGCGAGCCCGTCCACACCCAGAACCGGCCCCAAAGAGGCTCCTTCCAAACAGGGAAGGAAGCGGGAGACGCAGAAGCCCCACTGCTGCCGCCGGGAGGATGGCTCACCCAGGAGGAGGAGGAGGAGGAGGGGCCTGCAGGCGAGGCGAAAGCAGCCCCCGGCCCCCTCCTGGCAGCCTGAGCGTCCACTAAGGCCAAAGGAGCCCCCTCCCGCATGTGCCAGCGTCAGGGGGAGCAGCTCCCTCACCTTCATCAGGTGCTTGTTGACCCATTTGGTGAAGGTCTTCTTCTGGACCCGATCCCGTTCATCTGCAAGAGAGGCAAGGGAGGGCCATGAGGACAAGGGGTCACAAGGGGGGGGAGGGGAAAGAACACTACCCATGCCAGGAAAGAAGGAAGGATGGGGGACCAAAGAGAAGGGCCTCAGATCCAGGCGTTCCTCGGGAAGCCTGCCTCCCCAGCTCACCCCCCCCACATACACACACACCACCACCGTGACTCATCAGAGAGCAGGAAGGAAATGTGGCCAGCGCCCCAGGGGCACCAGCACTGTCCTCCTGCAGGCCTAGAACAAGCCCCAGGAGGGAGGGCCTCTGGGGGGGGGGGGAGAGAGGCCTAGAAATAACAAAACTCTCCAGCCCCCCCCCCCAATTCCAGTCAGCAACAGGGCCAGAGCACAGAGGAGGGTCTGAATCCCCCAGCACCCAAACCCCAGGCAGCCAACCAATGACGGGCCCTGGGGCCGCCAGACACGGGCGGGGCGTCCCCCTCCCCTGGGAGCCCTTAATCCCATTTCAAAGAGCTCGGCCTTGCCGCCTCCCTCCGCCATCAGCCTGGAGGGCAGGAAGAGGGAGAGGCACAAGGAGGAGACACCAGGGCCTGCCCAGCCCAGCGCGGACGGGGGGGGGGGGCAGGAGAGGAAGGATCTTCTGCCAATGCCAACCCCCCCTCCACACACACACACACACACACAAAGGCTGGCGCTGCAAAGGAGTCCGGGTCCTGGACCAAGCAGCCAGGGCTCAGGCACCCATGGCCACGCTGTTCCCATTCGCCTGTGGGGCGAGGGTGGGATGCTAGCGGAGGCCCCCCCCTGCCCCTGGGAGGGGCTGTTCCTGCGAGGGTCTGTCCCCTGGGCACACGCCCCCCTCCCCGAGGGACCGCCGAGGCCCCCTCCCCCCCTTGCTCCCGGGGAGGCGGCCCCCCCATGTGACCGGGGGTCGGACCGTCTCCGTTTGTTTTGTCTGCCCGGCGGGCGGGCGGGCCGGCCGGGATTGGTCCGCGGGGAGCGCTGGCCCCCACCCGCTGTGGGGCGGGCCGTCCTTCTGCAGGGCACCCCGGGAACGCAGGCACTCGTCTCCCCATCGCCCCCCCCCTGCCCCCCACCCCGCGCGGGCGCCCGCACCCCGGGACGAGGGTGCTGCGGGGCGAGAGGGGGGGCTCCCTCGCTCCCACCCCGCGCCGCACAGACACACGCACCTGAGAGGGCGGGGAGGGGAACGGGATGCCCTGCCTGGGCGGAGGCCGAAGGGCCCAGGCAGAGACCCCCACAGGAACAGCGACGCCCGGCAAAAGCCACACGCCCTGTTGGCTTCCTGTCTCCCCGCGCGATCTTCCCGAGCGCGAAGCTCCGCACCCCGATCCCCGAACGCGCGCAAGGTGGCCCCACGCTCTGCCGGGCCGGGCTGCTGCCTATGACTGCGGGCGGGAGATGCGTCTGGATCGCCCGTCGGGGAAGGCTGGAGAGGGGCTCCCGCAGAGCCCCCACCCCCGACCATCACCCCCACCCCCACGCCCAAAGGCCGCCGTACCTTTCTTGCCCTCGGAGGCGCGCAGGACGGCTTTGTAGAGGTTGTCCTCCTCCGAGGGGGCCCGCTCGCCCGCCGCGACCCCCGAGGGCAGCCCCTCTGGGCCCTCGCGGCTGCGCAGCCGCTGCCGGGACATGGCGGGCCACGCACGGGTCCGCTGCTGGCTCCCGCCGGGCCCCTTCTTTTCCCTTCCTTCCTTCCTTCGCTCGCGGGCGCGCTCCTCCGCCTGGCCAAGGAGCCCTCGCGCACCGCACCGGATGCGCCGCCGCCGCCGCCGCCGCCTGGTTCCCTGCCCTGCTTCCCTGCAGGAGTGCACCCGGGCAGGCCGGGTCTTCCGCCCCTCCCTGCCTTCCCTTGGGCCCGCCCTCCACGGGGGCTGGCCTGGCGGGGGGGGGGACCGGCCCTTCCTTCCCTATCCTCGCCTGGCCCGGCCCGGCCCTGCCCAGCCCAACCCGGCGAGGCAGGAAACCTCCGCTTTGCCCAGCGCAGCACCCCCCCCCCTCTTCCCTGCCCCCCCCCCCCCCCCAGGAAGTAAGCAGCTCGGCAACCGCCCGGAGGCTGCACCGGCTCCACCCCTGGCCCGCCCCAGGACAGAGAAGAGCCCCTGGGCCTAAGGAGAGACGGATGGGGCTCACACCTCCCTTTGCCCATCCCCCCCTCCCCCCAAGAAGCCCCGCAGGAAGCACACCTAGCCTGGCCTAGCCTATGGAAGACGGGGAGGGGGCAGGGGGAACTTTCCGGGCAGCCCCTTCCGGAGACGTCCGCACCTGCCCCACCCGGCCCTCTTCAAAGGGGCTCAGGCTCCACTGCAAAGGGCAGATCCACACCCACAGCCGCTGGGGGAACAAAGTCCTTCCCGCTGGAGGCAGACCAGCAGCAGCAGCAGCAGCAGCAACAACGGACCTTGCAGACACATACACACACAGAGAGAGAGAGAGACACACAGAGAGAGACACCGCTGGCCTCTGACTCATGGTGCCTTCCTTTCCCTGGGAGACGCCCAGGACAAGGGCCTGGAGCCTCAGGCGAGGGAACGCTAGCCTTGCTCCAGGGGCTGGGAAGAATGACTGCACTTCTGGGGATGAGGAGGAGCCCAGGATCCAGCAGCCACGCCAGCTGGGGGGCCGTGTGGCAAGTCACCCAAACAGAAGGCAGCCGGAAGAGAGCCGCCTCCCAGGAGATAAATGGCTTTGCAGCAACCCAAGAGCCCTGAGCCAACAGAAGAGCCTTTGGGCCAACCGCCACCATTCTGGGCCCTGCTGTGCAGTGACTAGTGAGGGGGGGGCACTGCCCCTGAACTGGCTGCAGCCAAGCCCCAGGGCAGCTCTCGGAGGCCCATGGCCGTGGCCTTCCCCTGTGCCTCAGTGCTCCTGAGGGCAGAAGCTGGGGGGCGGGTTGGGGGGGGGGAAATAGACCCTCCGCCACTGCATGCAGCTGGGCCCACGAGCCCCGGGCAACAGGAGAGGGCCTGCTGGGGCTGCTGCTTCTCCCCTGCTGGCTCGCCCTCCCCCCCCCCCCCCGGAGCACATTCCAGCAGGCCCGCCCTGCCCAGTTCCCCAGAGGCAGAGCAGACCTGGGCAGGGCCCCAGCGCTCCGGAGGAATGTGCTGCACAACAATTTCACAACCACCGAGAAGCTCTAGTTGCCACAACCCTGCCTGCCGCCACAGCTGCCAACACATCTGGGCCCATGAGTAGCTGCTGGCTGACGCCAACGGACGTCAACAAGGCGGGGCTGTCCTGGCACCCTGCCCAAGCTCACTCTGAGTCACATCCCCCAACTGCTGGTGGGGGGCTGGGGGGGTGCAGCGGAAGGAAGGGGGAGGAGGAGGGAGCTTCCTGGACTCTGCACCAAGAGGAAACCCATCGCAGAGGGAAAGGCAGGCATGGCACTGCCAGGGAAGAGGCCCATTGGGGGGGGGGGCTGGTCTATGAAAAGAAGAACAGTAGCCCTGCCAAGAGGCCCCTCCTCCCCCTCCCCCCAAGTATCACATGAGCACAATGATTCCCCCCCCCACACACACACACACTGCCTTGGGCTGCCCAGGAAGCACCCCAGACAACAAAGGTGGGGAGTTCCAATCCCGCAAGGGGCTTCTCTCAATCTGAGAGGGGCTGCCCAGGGACTGGGCCAGAAACTGCTGGCAACTTCCTGGCAAACTCCATCCTGTGGGGGACGTTGGTCCTTTTGAAACTTACTTTGAACAAGCGGGATTCACCCACAAAAGCTCACATGTTATATGCACTTTTCCTTTCATTTTAGTGGCCTTTTTCTTGCATTTCCATTTTGCAACAGCTGCACAACTCCTCCCTCCCTCTTAGTTCACAGGCACACCAGGAGTTGTCCTCCTTAATCTCTGCCACTCCCCCTGCCCTCTTACCCTCCAGGATCCTGCATGGAAGCCCCCACTGGCCAAAGCCACCCACCCAAAGTGGGGGCGGGAATCCCACTGTTTTGGCTTGCTTTTGGGCCTCGTGACATAAGCCACAGTCAGTGCCACAGAGGAGGGAGGCCACGGCAGGGGAAGCAACAGGTTAGGCCCAGCACACAGGGTGGTGGTGGTGAAGGAGGAGGAGGAGGAGGTGGTGGTGGTGGTGGCGGCCTGGGAAGCAGGAGCACAGGAGGGGGTGGGGGGAGAGAGAAGGGTTCTGGGGATGAAGGAGCATGGGAGGTGAACCAGGGAGCATGGGTGGGCTGGTGCTCCAGCTGCCCAGAGATCAGGGGAGAGGAGGGAAGCCAGCCCCCCACAGTGCTTCCACCCATTCTGTTCCCTAAAGACCGACTGGTGGGAGCGACACCCATAAAAGATTCCCCCCTCCCCCGCTAGACAGCCCAACAATCACACGGCTTTGCATCCTTCTTCTCCGCTAACTGACCAATCACACACTGGCCTTCCCAACAAGGGTGTTAGGAGGATAGAAGGGAGGAAAGGAGTCACACAGAGGTTCCTGCAGGCAAGCAAGAGAAGCAGGTAACAAACGGAGCCCCCCCAATGCCCTGGAGGATGCCCCATCGTCTACCTGCCCCTCCCCCAGCAGCTCCCCACCGCCTGGGCTCTCCTTGTCAGGGCCCAGCAGGCAACTCTGGCCCCTCCGCTCCCAGTTCTCAGCCTGCCACCGGTAAGCCAGAGATCTGCAAAATCTCAGGTGGGCCTGGAGCATTTCTAGCGGGACGCCTGCCAGCAAGGGGGAGGGGGGGTGGAGGGCAGGGACGTCCTTCGGGGATTGCCCTCCCCCCTCCCTCAGAGCACCAAGGAAAAGGGCAGACCCCCTGCCAAAGGAGGCAGGCAGGGTGCTGGCTTGCCAGCGTCCCTCTCTTTCCACCAAACTCATCCCCAGGTGGGGAGGGGGCCTGCCCAGTGTAGCCCCACACCCGCAGGAGCAGCACTCCCCTTCCAGGAGGCCGTCCAAAGAACAGCAGCAGCAGCAGCAGCAGCACCAGAGGGATTCCTCTTTCTAAAACCCACCCGGCTCAGGAAGAGAGGTCAGCAGAGGTCCAGCTAAATAAGGAGCCTTAGGACCCCCCACTTTGAAACCGGCCCACCCAAGCCGCAATGAACTGGGAAAGGGAGCCAGAGGCTGCTGCCTGGGCAAGCTGCTCGGGTCCACCAGGAGGAGGAGGAGGAGGAGGAGGAGGAGGAGGAGGAGGAGGAGGAGGAGGCGGGGCCACTGGCGAGCCCGGTCTGGCTGCTCGGTGCTTGGGACTCGCGGGAAAATGTCGCCCTAATAAGTCAGAACTGGCTGGAGGGGGAGCCTTGATCGTGGGACCTCGGTCCAAAGCGACGGACAGCGATGTTCAAGCAGCGGTTTCACCAGTGGCAAACGCACCCCCCCTCTCTCTCTCACACACACACACACAGAGTTTCCATGGATGAACAGGGACTCGGGTCGGCTCCTAGTCTGTCATTCGGCTTACTCTGCCCCACCTAAGAAGGGAGGGCGCGTCGGACCCGGACCCGAGGAGGGCTTTCAAGGCGAGTGAGTGGGGGGGGGAGGGGGGGAAAGGGGGTCGTTCTACTACTACTACTACTGGTTCCACTCCTCCTGCTCCCAAAGTGAGCTCCCCTTGGCTGAGCCAGGATTAGAACCCAAGCCTTCCCGCTCCTACTGAGCACTGCCCTCGGGGCGGCCAAAGTCCGCCTCCTCGCGCGCTTCCCGGACGGCGCGCGCGGCCCCGCGGAGGCTCGGGCACGCGCCACGGCAGGGACTTCCCTCCGCCGGCCACCCCGCCCGTCGGAGCGCCCGACTACGCCACTACGCGCCCAACACGCATGCGCCGCTGGCTGGGTAGGGCGCGGGTAGGGGGGCCCTGGCGTCGAAGCGCCGTTGCTCGGCGACGGAGGCGGAGCCGGCCGGGCCGCGCCCCTTTAACCCTTGCCTCTCCGCCGCCCAGCCAGACGGGGCGCACCCGGGGCCCGGAGAGGCAGCCGCGGGGCCGGCGCGCACCGGGGGAGGGCGGGGGCAGCAGTAGCGCCTGGCTCCCGCCCCTCCCGGGTACCTACCCACGCAGCAGAGGCGGCTGTAGAGGAGGCGCTGCCGGTGGCCGTCGGGGGCGCCGAGCCACTCGGACCCGCCCAGCAGCACCTCCCGCTTATAGGCGAAGTAAGCGGCCACCGAGGGCTCCCCGCCGCCGGCACTGGCCATGGCCACCGGCACCACGACGGCCCCTCGCTCGCTCGCCCGCCCGCCCGCTGGACCGCCGCTCCGCCTCGACGCGACGCCACCACGGGCGGGCGGGCGGGCGGGCGGGCGGGAGGCTCCGTCGCAAGCAGCGCCTCCGCCCCGCCCCGCCCCGCCCCGCCCCTTCTTTCGGCGCCCGCCCCAGCCCCAGCCCCAGCCCCAGCCCCAGCCCCGCGCAGGCCGGGCACGTCCCGGACTCGCTCTTGCGGCACCCCCGGGAGCTCCCGCCGCCCGCCCTCTCGGGGTTCAGCCCAGCGCGGCTCTTTCGCGGCGGCCCACCCGCGCTCCCTCTCCTCCTCCTCCTCCTCGGCCCCCCACCAGGGATCCCGAGCGAAGGCACCTCCTCCTGGCCCACTGGTCCGGGCGGAGCATTGGAGGCTGGGTGGGCAGGAGAAGGAGGAGGACAGTGCTTGCTCCCCCCCCCCACACACACACATACACACTGACACCGGGCAGGAACGCCTGCCTCCCCCATCCCACCCCGGCGCCACTGGGCTGGCATGGTGGCCTCCCCGTCCGCCCATCAGTCCAAAGGAGCCCCTGCGCCAAAGCCCAGCGCCAAGCAGGGCGAGTGGGCGAGTGTCCTCCGTGCCCCGGAATGCGTTCAGCGCCCCCCCACACACACACACACCCGCCCGGCCCCCGGAGTGGCGAAGGTCTGACTAACGTTGGAGTGGGAGACACGCCCGGGGTCTCTGGTGGGGGGGACCAGGCCCTGGTAGGCTGGAGCTGGATCTGTCCCCCTGTTCGGCCCTGGACTTTGCCCCTGCCAGTAACTGACCATCAAGGGGGGCAATGGTGAAACCAGGAAGGGCCAGAAAAGCATGGGAGAGGAGGAATACCTCTGGTGCAGGGCAGGGCACACCTGCCTGCCTGTCCACTCCGAGCCCATTGCTCTAGGGAGTCCCTCCCCTGCCAGGGAGAGCCAGGCTGCTGGGCCTTCCCTAAGCACAGCCAAGGCATTCCATATCCAAAGGAAGGGCGGGCGGGGGGGGGGTTGGTGCCTGGCTCATCTGGCCCCCTGGAGGTCACCACGGCCCAGGGAAAAGGCAAGGTGGAGAAAGCAGGGAGAGCAGGGAACGGTGACCGGCACCACCTCTCTTGACCTGGAAGGGGGGGGGCTGTGTGCTTCTTCCTGCTACCTGGTCCAGAGAGAGGGTCAAGCTGTCAAGTGGGTGCCTTCCCTGCCCCGCTTGGCACCTGAATGGCTCCCATCCCCCTCCCCCCACCCCAGCACAGGCCTTCCGCTGCAGACCCTCCTCTAGTGGGACCAGGGAGCTCTGGTAGCCAGAGACCCTCCCCTGGGGCTTTCAGTCAAAGCCTATGATGATTGATGATGATGGTGATGATGATGATGATGATCATGGTGATGACCATGATGACAATGATGACAGGGGCTGGTGATGAGGAACGTGTGTGTGTGTGTGTGTGTGTGTGTGTGTGTGTGTGTGTGTGTGTGTGTGTGTGTGTGTGTGTGTGTGTGTTTGCCACAGTCTCTGGACTTCTGTCTCCCTTCCCTTTTGACAGCAGCCCTGCATGACCTGCATGAGAGAGAGAGAGAGAGAGAGAGAGAGAGAGAGAGAGAGAGAGAGAGAGAGAGAGTCTGCCTGCATGTGCATGCCTGTCTGCACATGAAAGATAGTGGCTGGTGGGGGTGGGGGGTGAGGTGAGGAGGAAAATAGAAAGAGAAAGCCCTGCAAGGGGATTCGGGGCCTGCTTTCAATTTGCAAGTGTTTCAGGGCTGGTGAGGGATGAAGAGCCCCCAGGACCAGCCCCCGGAAGGGCTGCCTTCGCCCCCTGGGAATTTCCCCAGGCCAGCGAGTTCTCAGGGCTTTGGCCCAAAGTGGGATCCAGCCTGGCCCTTTGCGGGCCAAGGGAGGGAGGGTGGGTGGGTGGGAGGCCTGGGAGAGGCTGGCTCGGGCGCTTGTCCTTCCCCGCCCAAACGCAAACTGCAGCCCCTGGCGCTTGGTCTCCCTCATCCCCACAGAGGAGCAGAGGCAGAAATGAGTCACTGGGCACAAGAGCAGAAGGGGCTTCCTGTACCGGCACCGGCCCCCTCCCACCCCCACAAGCCGCTGGCCTCTCTTCTGGCAGCAGGAGGGTGGCTCCGTGGTGGGAAAATGGAAAAGCTGAGCAACAGGAGAGGGCCAGGGTGTGGGGCCCACGTGCATGGAACTGGCATTGCCTCCTATTCTCTCTCTCTCTCTCTCTCTCTCTCTCTCTCTCTCTCTCTCTCTCCCCCTAGGTTCAAACTGGCACTGCAGTGCACCACATATGGGAACTGCTATAATAAAATTCCCTGCAAATGCCCCAGTAGTATGGGGGATGTTGTGATGGTTCGGATAGAGAGAGGGAGGGCAATGTTCTCTGCACATGCTCAGAGGCATTGTTTTATTCTGCACATGTTCCAGGCTGGAGATCAGACCCCAGGCAGATTTGGCTAGGAAGAGAGGAGAGAAGTGAATCCGTCCAATTCACTTTGAGGACAAGTTGGGGGTGGGAGTGGGGGTGTCCCAATTGGGCCCTTCCTCTGCTCCTGGGAGGGCTGGGCCCCGGGGGCGTGAGGAAGCAAACACTCTGGGCAAGAGGGCCCCTCCTGCACTGGAGCAGGTCCTTCCCCAAGTGCCCACTGGGGGGAGGGAAATGCCCCTTCGGGCTGGGCCGAGGGACATCGCTGTCCTGTCTGTCTGTCACAGAGGAAGAGCCTTTTCTGGGCTTTTCACAAAAAGGGAGGACAACCACTTTTTTAAAAAGCACCAAATCCACATCGACCAAGCTCTATCCAGCAGTATTAACACAGAGGAATAAATGTAATTGGAACTCAGGACAGGCAGCAACCAGCTGATTTCCCCCATGGGGCCTCCTTGACTGTGGCTGGAATCCATGATTCCACAGGGTCCCTCCCAGCTCTTCTGCTGTTCTCTAGGGTTATTTATTTGCTAACCACAAGCTGCCTAAAAGCCATCTGCAGAAACTGAGAAGTCTTCACACACACACACACACACACACACACACACAAAATCTCAAACAAACATTACTGCGGATCCAGGGTAACCACTGCACACCATCACCATTACCGCCTGACAAAATGCAAGGGTGAGACGCAACCAGTGCTCTGCCAGGTGGTTCAGCACAAGGCTCCATTGTGGTCCAGGCCTAACAAAGGGTGGGGCGGGGGGGGGAGGCAAGTGGCCCAGAAGGCAGCATAGGAACCAGGCCTGTTATTTCGTTGCTAAGGTAAACAGGCTCCCACCCCCACCCCCACCCCCCTGCATCTCGGCTTCCCGACAGACGTAAAGGAAAGTAAAAATAGACAACAGGGTGGGGCTGCCCCTCCCTCTTCCATAGCATCAGCTGACCCCCCCACACACACACAAACTGCACAGCTGGAGCTCTGCACGGAACAGAGAAGCCGCAGGACCCCACAGAGATGGGGCTAGGCACCAACCCAAAGCTCGGAGGGGGGGGAGAGATGGAGTCCCAGGTTGTTCTGCGCACAAAGGTGACCCCCAAGCACACACACACAAACGACCAGTCAAGAATCTGGACACACCCTGGACAGTGATGTGCCCAGGCAGGTGTGACCTTGGCGCAGTGGCTGCAGCCCATCCGGGGAGCACACCTGGCTGGACGCCAGGGACAGAGGGACCAAGAGCAGGCGGGCTCTTCCTGGGAACAGGCTGTCTCCCAAGGGGGATTAGCAGGAGGAGCACATCCCCAGTGGGGCTGGGGCTCTGGAGAGGGGCAGGTCCATTGCACCCCAGCTAACACGGCCCACTCCCACCAACACTGGGAGGCCTGCCGGCACCTCCCACTCCCCAAATGCCAGGTCACTCCACCAAAGCTGCAGGGAGCAAGTTTGCATGGGCAGCACATGCAGGGACAGCAGTCCCTGGGAGGCAGCTTCAAAGGTAGGGGGCCAAGACCTCAGAACAAGGCTGCCAATCTGGAAGTCCACCCCCTCCATCTGCAGCAGGAAATGGGGAGGCAGTCCATCAGCTGGGGGCCTACCTCAGCATCATCACTTTGGCCAGTCTGATAACCCGACCCTGGCCCAGACTGATGGGCTGGTTTTTCCCTGGTCCCCCTTCAGAGCTCTTCCCAAGTTCCTGGGGGGGGGGTGGCCCTCCACACAAGCCCCCTTCCCCCTCTGCCTGCCTGGGAGGGTGGTGATCCCACCAGGGGCTCTGCAGACAAAGGCCAGAGCATGACAGAGCCATCTTACCTCCCCCCCCTCCACCACTTGGGAGCCCTGGGGGTTTCCTGCCTCCCCCCCCCCCACACACACACACATGCTCAGATTCTCGCCCTCCCCGCAGCTGCCTGCGGTTTCAAAGCAGGAGAGGCAAGAGCTCCTTGGCAGGGGTGTCTTTCTATTTTCTCAGGGCTGCCCAAAGGCTGCCATGGCAGCTGGGGAAGGCCCATCCATGCCAACTCTCAGAAGTGGGTGGTACCGATTCTGAGAACACCGCAGGCCGAACGACTGGAAAACTGGCAGGGGGAAGGGGGGGAGGGAGGGAGGAGGAAACAGGCCGTGAGGCCTCCAGTGCGTCATGGAAGAAGAGAATGCACAGCCCCAGATGCGCAAGGATCAAGCAGCAGGCGGTTCTGGCAGCGCCTAAGGACCAATTCCCCCACAAAAACAGGGTCTGTTGTGGGAGGAAGGGGGTCAGCAGTCAGTAGTGAGAGAGGCCCTGGAGCAGCAGGCCTGGGAAGTGTCCTGGGCATCTCCCTCGGTAGCCCCTGCTGGGAGGAGAAGGGGGCACCTCTCGAGGGCAAAGAGAGGAAGCCACATTTGTGGGGGTGGGCAGACTGGGCAGAAAGGCCTGCTACTCTCCTGTAACCCCCCCATGCACACCCTACAGTTACACACCTCTTATTCCTCCCCCCCCCACGCAGTGAGTGCAAAACGGAGAGAAAAGAACAGAAAGTGTTCCTGAGTGGGGAGGCCAGTAAGGACCGGTGGAGCTCCCTGCCCTAGGACACAGCCCCTCCTCCTCCTCCTCCTCTGCCTCCCTGCAGGCCATGGGGGAGCCCAGAGGCACCTGGGCCTGGAACCGCTAGAAGAGGCACCTCTGCCTCTGGAACTCAGCATCCCGGCACCTCCTCCGCTCAGAGCAGACCCTCTCAATCCGTGGCATGGCTGGACACAGAAATGCCCCACAAAATGGGGGCCGGTGCCCTCCTACAGAGCCCCAGGCTTGCCTCACTTCCTTCCTGTTTTGCACTACCAGTTTTGCTTCCTCTGTGGTGCAAAGGAAGCTGAGAGTGCCAGCCTGGGCCTGGCAAGGAGTGACCAAGGAATCCCCAAAAGATGCCACCGCTGCGCTTTCTCAAAGAAGGGACCAGGTTGGACAGAGAAACAATGTGGTTCCCCCCCGCCGCCCCCATCACCATCCCCACCCAATGAACATCTGGCAGAGGAAATGCTGGGGGTGGTGGGGGAGCCAGGCAGGCACACAGGCTCCTGGAAGGACATGCACCCATACCCCGTCCCACCTGCTTCCTCTCGGAAAAGGACCCGGTGGGACTTCAACGCACTTTTTTAGACTATGAGGAAAAACAAAAGGAAAAGTAAAGACACAAACGCCTTTAAGACGAACTGCTCTATATTAAGGTGAACTTTTGTGGAGAGGTTTGCTTCCTCAGACCTCTCAGCGTGAGCAAATGGCACAGGCGTATCCATTTACACATGGACTGGAACGGGATCATTAGCTGCCCTGGGAGGGGGGGGGGCTTCTAACAAAGCAGACTCTGGCCTCATCCTTCTCCTCCGATCTTGCCAACTCTGGCTGGCAGTTGTGGCTCTCAGGTTTGGGGCAGGATCCCTGCCGGGTCCCCCCTGGAGGTGAAGCGGGGCTGAACCGTGAAGCTATCACCGGTCACCCACCCACCTCCAGGAGGTCATCATAACCGGGACTCGTTAACTAAGACCATCAATCGCCTTGAGGACGCGAAGCGCTTAACCAGGGCCAGCTTTAGGGGTTCTGAAGGTTCCCACCGAACGCCGTGGGGTCACCCAGAAACAGGAAATGGCCAGGGGCATGGCACGGGGAGGAAGGGGGCCACCTCGGCAGGCTAGGCCAGTTTACACGGCGCCTCCAGGCGTCTCCCGAGAGCAGGGCCGAGCAGGGCGCCGGGCGGGCGAAGGAAGGCGGCGGAGGGCCAAGCCGGGAGAGCAAAGAGCCGGCTCGTCCTCCCGCCTCGCTGGCTGGCAAGCGAAAGTATCCCGAGGGGACCACAGGAGAGAACAGCCCGAACCTGGATCGCTCTCTCCCCCCCCCCCGCCCCTCGCGCTGCTCTGCGCGCCCAGAGACCATCCCGTCCTTCCCACCTGCAGAAATCCAACCCCTCCGCTCTTCCGGCCAAGGCAAGGACGCTGCCCGTCCGACCTCCGCACCCAACTCTCCGGGGGGGGGGGGCAGAAAAGGGGGCGTCCCTCCCAGCCCCACCCGGACACCCCCACCGGCTCCCTGGGCCTGGCTCACAAGAGCAAAGGGTCGCGATGCCCAGGGCGGGCTGGAAGGGGAGCCGGGGCCATAACCCCGGCAAGGGGGAGCAAGAGCCCGCCGGGAGCGCCGTCGCTCCAGCCCTCGCCCCTGCCCGCCGGGCATATATCCCGGCAAATGACGCGGGGAGGGGGCTGCACTTGCCGGGCGGCCTCTGAGAGCTGCTGGGGGGGGGGCGCACTCCCAGGCCGCCTTCGAGAACCCTAAACCCCTTCCCTCCCCGAAGATTCGGAAACCCGGGCCCAGGAGCAACAAGGCGTGTTTTCCTTGAGCCCGAAAACCTTCTGCACAAGGGGAGGGGGCGAGCCCCACTCAGGCCCGCAGGCTCCCCAGGGACCGCCGACGTCACCGCCCCATAACTAGAGCGCTTCCGACGCGAGGGAGACGAGGCGGGTCGGGGGCTCGCGAGCACTTGGACGCCCCTCCAAGCTCAAGGCGTCCAAGACACGGGCCCGGACCGCGCGCCCACCACCACCACCACCACCACCACCACGGAGACTCTGCTGCCCCCGCCGTCCGCGCTGGGGGGGAAGGACACGGTTCCACCTCCTCCGTTGCCGCCCTGGTGGCATCAGGACAACTAACGCCCCAACCCCCCACGACACACACACACACACACACACACACACACGCCTAGACAACAGAAGCCGCCTGCGCGACTTTTCCTGCCAGTGAGGGGAAGGAAGGGGTTAAGGATCGGTAGCTCCCCGCGTGCCTCCGTTTGAGCGCAGGGAAGGCGCCCCGCCCCCGCCCCGCCTGTCCGCCCGCCCCCTCGCGCCCGCCGAGGGGCCCTAGCGCCCGCCGGTTCCTCGCCCGCCTGCGATGCTCGGCTTCCACTCACCCTCCTGGCCTTCCTCGCCGGAGGGTCCCCCGCGGCGCCAGTACCAGACCAGCGCCAGCGAGAGCGCGTGGCCGGCCACCACCAGCGACGGGAAGAGGCTGCCGCCCCCGGGGGGCTCCATCCAGGCAGGCAGGCAGGCAGGCGGGCGGGCGGGCACTTGCAGCGCAGCGGCAGGCAGCAGCCACGCAGCGCCTCCGCTTCCAGCCCCGACCGCTCCGCCGAGTCGCCGGCACTGACTCGGGCCCCTCCCGCGCCGCCAGCCCAGGGCGCCCCGCCTGCTGCTGCTGCTGCTGGTTGGTGTTGTTGTTGTTGTTGGTCGGCCCCCTCGGCCCGCCGCCCGCAATGCAGAGCTGGAGCCTCTGCCCAGCCCCGCTCACCCTCCAGCCCTCGGAGACTCCTCCGGCTGGCGCGGGCCTCTGCCCGACGGCGCTCAAGGTTACGCAGCCTCTCTCTCTCTCTCTCTCTCGGCTTAACCACTCCCTTCGCCTAGACGGCATCGCCCAGGCACCCCTCCCCCCCCCGGGCAGGCACGCATATCGAGCGGCGGACACCTCCGTTCCAACCACTAGGTCACGCTGCCCGGGCCGCTTCCTGAACAGGTGCTCTCTCTCCCCCCGCATCCAGCCCTTCCCCCCTGTCCCAGACTGGAAGGGGGCTGCCCGGAACCTCCCTCCCCCTCCCCCACCTCTGGCCGTCAGTCAGCGCGGGCGACAGCGAGGCTTTTCATAGCCGTCCGGAGGTAGCCACGGTGGCGCCCGCCGCCTGCCTCTCTCTCTCTCTCTCTCTCTCTCTGGGCTGGTCTCGGGCGCCGCGGGCCCACGACCACCTACCCGGCACGATCTTCATCGGGACAAGCCGCCACAGCACCCGCGACGCAGCACCAGGCAGAAGCCAAGGCAGCCCCCGAGTGAGGGTCCGGAGCACTGGCTGGACAACTGGGCCCGGCCCCTCGGGTCCCCCGTGGCCACGGCGGGGAGGGGGCAGCGGCGGAGACGCGGCGGAGACGCAGGCCGCCCTATAAATAGCCCGCGGACGGCCTCGTTGTCACCAGGGCTCCGGACTTAGAACATTACGCGAGAACGGGTGGGGGGGGGGAGGAAGGGAGAGGTCGGGCGGACCCTGGCTTCGGCCCCACCGCCTGGGACCTGCCCCCGCCCCGCTGGGGGAGCAAACACCTGCGGGGCCCACGAAGCAGCCAGGTGGAGGAGCAGCGTTTGCTTGGCACCTCCTACCGCAGAGAGAGGAAGAGGCAGGAGTTGGGTCAGGCCTCAGGCAGGAGGCCATGGGGGGGGGGAGGCAAAGAGGGTTAGCTAGGCATTTTCCTCCAAGTGCAGGGCCAGGTGGCCACCAAGAACTATCTGGTATGGGCAGCTGGGTGAGAGCCCTGGTGGCCCACTGGGACTTCACAGGGGACCCCCACCCCCACCCCCACCCCCTTTGGCCTGGGACTGTCACTGAGCAGCACTGTGCAAAGGACAACATCATGGGAAGGGCAGGTCTGATGGCCTCCGGATGGGGGTGACTTTTGGCAGGCAGGAGAGTCCGTGAAGAAGCCTCTCTGCCCCTTGAGCCTTGCGTGCGTCCTGGACTCCTGGGGAGACTCCAGAGAAGGCCCTCCCCTGCCCCAGGCCAGACCACTCCAGTGCCCCCCTCCCTCAAGGCGCAGCTGCTCCACTCGAAGCTGTCCTGCCCTGAAGGGACTCCGCTACTGGCTCCGAGCAGCTTCCAGGGTGGGCAGCCCCCCCCCCAGTTGCGGAAGGGCATGCAGGCAGGCTGGAGCCAGAAGGCAGGCCAAAGGTCCAGCGAGGGGGCTGGCACCCACGCCCTGTACCGCGGGTGGGGGTGGGGAATGGGATATTGAAGGAGCAGCAGCAGAAAGGAACTCTTCCGAGGCTTCCCTGAGCCCCCCAATTGCTCCAAAAGGTGGGAGTGAATGTGCCAGGCAGACAGATTGTGACCGGGGCCTTACAAGCCCCCCACTGCAAAGGGTACAAGAAAGTGGGGAGGGGGTCTGCCTTGGTAGGTGAGGCGGCCCTTCCCGTGCCAGAAGTATCCATGCTGAGGAGGACAGGTCATCATCTCCCAGGGCACAGCAGGGGTGCCCATCCCCTCAGGGGCAGAGGACTGGCCAGGAAGACCTTGGCATCCCCCCCCCCCGCAGTCGGCTACTGGGGGGAGCAGGTGCGGCACGGCTGATTTCACAGGGCAGTGATGAAATCAGGAGCTTGGCCAAAGGGGTCAGGGCCAGGATCCAACCCTCTAGGAGGGATGTTGGGCAGCGGTCCCTCTCTGCTGCAGGTCAGGCTGGTTGGCCTGGAATGGATGGCAGAAAGAGGCAGTGGGGCGGGGGTGGGGTGGGGTGGAATCAGGCTGTCCTCCATGTTCCCTGCCCTCCACCCAGAGCTGCCATCCTCCCTGGGGCCCTCCCTTGTTCCAGTGGGGTAGGGGTTTTTAGTGAGGACTGGAAATAGGGAAGAACACCAGCCCGGCCAGGTTGCATGGAGACACTCCTGAAATAGGGCCCCAAACATCCTCTCACCCCACCCCCTCCCCCGCCTTCCCTCGCTGTTTGGCTAGAGCCATTCTCCCCAGTGGCTGCCAGCATGGGTTATGGGGCGGGCATCCACCCTGTGCGTGCAGCCCCACAGAATCCGCAGGAGGAACGGCCCAGGGTGGAGCCAAAGTGTCTGACAGAGTGGAGCTCCCACCCCCATTCTGAGCCTCATCCTCACTCCCCTGCAATAAAATCTCTCCCTGCCCCCCCATCTTCACCCAGGGCTGGTGCCACCTCCTAGCCAGGTGTCCCTGGTAGGTTTGAGTGATGAAGGCCTAGGAGCCCACCTGACAGGCAGCCCCCCCCCCCCGGCTACAGGTGGTGGTGGTGGGGGGTGTTTCCGGCCCACCAGTCCAGCAGAACAACGCTGGGCTACCCAAAAGGGCTGCAGGGCAAGCAGGTGGCACCGCTCAAGGTGGGCCCCCTTGCCTGCCTGGGCTTCTGCCTTGCCCCTGGCCCAGGCAAGCCTGCCAGCAAGAAAAGGAGCAATGCCTGCAGCAGGAGGGAGGAGGCCTGGGAAGGGATGTGGGAAGTTCCTCCAGCTGGCCCTCGGGGTGGGGGCTCTCCGGCTATTGAGAGGTAGGTAGGTGGGGGCAGCGGCTCTGGTGCTTCAAAGAGGAAAGGGCACGCCCAGCTGGTTTCACAGCCCCTCCCACCCTTTCATGGGAGGGGTGGGGCTCCTCAAATCCCCCCCCTTACAAGCCCTTCTTGAACTCCCTTGGCTTCAGGAAAAGAAAAGGTGCAAAAAGGCCAGGGGGGGCTCCTCAGGGCTGGAACAGCAATCCGTGCCTGCCCTCCTAGGGAAGTCTCCCTGGCCCCTTGCTTAGGCAGACGCGGCCAACCTGCCAGGTGAGTGGCCGCCACCGACCAGGCGGGGAGCCTCCCTCGTCCATCTCTGCAGCGCACGGGAAGGAAAGCCACAGGGACCAAGAACTGGAGAGGCTGGGAAGCAAATTCCCAAGAGGAAGACCAGGGCATGGGCGGGAGAGGACAGGTCTCAAAAGAAGCCCCCTCCCCCCCAAGGGCAGCAGAAGACCCTCCCCCCAGAGTCCCACCCCCACTGGGCTACTGCGCTGCACAGGCACCCATGGGTGCTGCAACTCTCTATTGTGAGCTGCCCATCTCCGTCCCAAGCAAGCAAGAGTGGGTGCCCCCCCCTCCCAGTTTCCCTAGCTGGGCCCTCCTCCTGCCTGTCCTCTTCTCCCTCTCTTGGGACAGGCAGGCTCACCATCCCAGGGCAGGTCTGGGGAGGAGGGAGGCACTCCCCCCCCACAGACACACACCAGCTGCCATCCAATGGAATTTGCCCGCAGGCGTCAGAAAAAAGCAGGAGGAGGAGGAGGACGCTTTGTTTCCGGGGAGGCTTCCCGGGAGAAGCCCTGGCTCTTACCAGGCAAGGACCACCCAGGAAAACCCTCCCTTGGAGGGCCCACCCTGGGGGGGGAGGGCTCTGCCTGTGGAGGCCCCTCTCTGCTGGTGTTCTGCTTCTGCTTGCCAGGGGCTTCCAGGCAGCCCTGCCGCCGCCGCCGCCACTGAGTCCACCCTGGGCAAGCCAGTGGAGCAGCAGCACAGGAGTGCAAGCCACAGGGCATTCCTGGCGGGGCACCCCTTCCCCTGCGCCAGGAAGACACCCCTCTATGAAGGCCAGGGTCCTACTACAGAAGAAACCCCCCCTTGCCCTAGCTGGCATGGGGGGGGCAGCTAGGCTGGGCTGTCCATCTGGTCACCCAAGGAGCATCTTTCCCTAAGGGAAAGCGGGGGGGGCGGGCTTGGCAAGGAGAAGGGGGGGCACAGGATCTCCTAAATGCAGCTGCAGCAGCCACCACCGCATGAACCTAGCAGTCTGTCGGGTGTGGTGCTCCCCTCCCCACTTCCTTTCCCCAGCCAAGGCGCCTCTCCTTCGGAGGATCGGGACCAGCCAGGGCGCGCCCGACCCCCTTCCCAGGCCATACCTTGCCCCTGCTGGATCAGGTCCTCCATGAAGTAGCGCCCATCCTCCCAGTCTAAGGCTGGGGAAGCCATCCCGAGTTCCCTCTGCCAAGAGAGCGATCGGTCGAACGCACACCTTCCCGCCAGATCGGGCAGGCAAGCCTCTGGAGACAAGCCCGTGCAGCGCGGAGGAGACGCGCAGCCCCCCCCTTTCCTCCTCCTCCCCCCCATCCGCCACACCCAGGAGGAAGAGGCCTCCTTCCCTGCCCCCCCACCCGTCAACAACAGTAGGACTCCCAAATTCACTCCAGCTGCCCAGGATTCCTGCGGGGGGGGCAGGGGGGGTCGGCTGCAAGAGGGGCTGGAAAGTGGGCTCGCAGTCAGTGGCTGAGAGTTGCCCAGAAAGCGGGCAGGGAGAGCTTCAAGGCCAGCCCACGCCCTGCCTGGGGATGGGGATGGCGGAGGGGGGGGGAAGGGGAAGAGTCTCTCTTTCTCTGCTCGGTGCTGGGGAATCGGTGGCCCTTTCCTGAGGACAGGATCCGGCCAGCTCCTCCGGGAGGAGAGACCCTCGACTCCTGCCCGGGAGGCAGTCCCCCCTCCCGCCCCGGTCTCCCGCGCAAAGGGGTGGGAGGCGGATTTGCGGGGAGGAACCGGCGGACCCTTCTGGGCTCTTTCTCCTCTGCACCGGAGGGGACGCGCGGACGCCTGCTCGGCCCCTGTTCCAGGGAGCGGCTGCTGGGCCAGAACAGGGCGTGGCGACACCGGATTCCACGCACTCGTCGGAAGGCCGGCTTCCATCTTTCTCTCCCCCCCCAAGACCTGGCAGCACAGGGGCTGCACGCAACCCAAAGGCAGGCCAGGAGGAGGAGGAGGAGGAGGAGGAACGGCGCCCGCTGAGTCACCCAAGAGGAGCGGCGCGGCTGCTGCTGCTGCTGCTGCTACGCATTTCCTTTCCTTGCTGTTGCTGGAAATTGGGAGCCCCACCTGACCGTCGGCAGCTGCTCCCGCGCCACCGTCGCCGCCCCCTGCCCCGCCCGGCGGGGAAAGACAATGCAGCCCCCGCGGGTCAGCTGGCCCAAGGGTCCCGCCAAGGATCCAGCGGCAGAACCATTCCATCCACCCACACCACCCCCGCCGCCTCCGCAGCTACCCCGGGCGTGGGCACCGCCGCCCCCTGGCACGGGGAAGACGTCACTCCAGAGTTCCCCCCTGGGCCGCCCGGTGCCCGAGACTACCTCCTTCTCCCCCCCCCCACCCTCCTCAGTTGGCCAGGAGGATGGAGGAGATCTCTTCGCAGGGGCTCCCACTCGGCCAGCAAGGTCGGCCGCTGGAGGGAACCCGGGGCTGGGCGGATGGGGGGGGGGGTTAGAGACGCGCCCCCACTTGCAGCCGAGATACCTTCGCTGGCCGTCCGGCCCCCTTTCCTCCTGCGCCCCCGGCGGCGCTTCTTCCGGGGCTCTCCCCCCGGACCCTCTTGTGCTCCGAGGAGTTCCATCGTGGGGCTGCCCCACTGCCTCTGACCTTGGCCAGCAGAAAGACGAGGAGGCAGCCGGCCACGGAGGGGGGGGGGGTGGCAGCGGCAGCTGGGGAGTGGCCGGGAAGTGGCCAGCTAAGGATAGAACAGCAGCAGCTGTTGCCCACCTGTCAGCAGCAAAGGAGCCCCCCCCCTCCCCACGGCAGGCCAGAGCAGTGGGCCTGATTTGGGGAATAGGGCTCACTCCCTCGACCTCACCCAGAGAGTGGGATTCCACCCTCAGTGGGAACCCACGTGGCAAAAGACTCTGGAGGCCAAAGGACTCCCAAGGCCAGCTGGGGTGCGGGTGGGGGCTCCTGCTGACCACTGACCAGTCTTCCAGACCTTGAGAAGAACTTGTCAACTGTCAGGGTTTGGGGGGGGGGGCTGTCCAGGGAAGGTAAGGAAGCAGGAGGAGTGCCCAAGAGAAGGTGAATGAATTAATGAATGAATGAATTAATGAATGAATGAATGAATGAATGAAATGGGACGGTCCATCAAGGAAGGGACACAGCCCTTGCCACAAACAGACAACCTCCCCCCCCCACTCACACACCCAACACCAACAGGTTCCTTGGCTCTGAGCCTCCAACAAATCATTTGGCCCAGTTCCTCTGCCTGCCTCCACAGGTACACACAGCCACTAATTCTGACCAAAGAGCCACTGAGAACACAGGGTATGCATGCAGGTGGCCCACATCCTGGTTGGAGTGCCACCGGCTGCCACACAGGCACCACTCACCGGTGTCTCACTTTGTACACGCGTGCACGCGCACACACCTGCGGCCCCATCCCAGGCCCCCCTGAGCCTCTGCCCCCCCCTCATCCATCCCAAGCCCTCCCCAGCACAACTCCATGCGCCTTGTCTAACCTTCTGAAGGGCCACTGCCCGGGCCCAGCTGTGGCACCACCCTCCTCGGCTCCACGTGCACCACACGCTCAGCAGTAGCCTCCTCCTTCCGGCGGTAGCCCTGGCGTGTGGCCTCCTGAGGCTTGGGTGGGCAGGCGAGGGCCCCCGGCACAGACTGTACCCGAGCTGGGCGCGAGCTGGGCCGCACCGTGGGCACCGGCCGGCGCACCCGCTGCAGGGTGGCGGGCACAATCTCTGGGGGCAGGCGCAGGTACTGGCGCAGGTGGGCGATGCCTTCGTCAGTCAGGTACCAGTAGCAGTGACGCCAGGCGAAGCTCTCTCGCACCAGACCCCGGGAGCGCAAGGAGGCCATGGCCCGCCGGACCTGCAGGTTGGAGACTCCCGGCAGCTGCAGGTGGAGGCTCTGGGGGCGTGGGTCCTTGGGGGCCACCAGGACCCCATCTCGGAAAAGCAGCTCATAGATGGCTCGCAACTGCCCCAGGGGCATAAGCATGCCGGCTACCATGGTGCCAGCCAGAAGGGCCCAGGCTGGGCGGCAGAAAGCAGTGGCCGGCCGGCCGGCAGGCAGGCAGGCAGGCTGGGTGGCTGGAACAGGAAGGAGAGCTCAGCTCCAACCGACCGACTGACAGCCCTCCCTCTGCAAGGAGCCTCAGCTGCCTGGGCCAGCCCGCCACCCGGCTCCTGGACTCCTCCCCCAGTGCTGAGGGAGGGAGCTCCCTCCCTCCCTTCCCTCCCTCCCTCCTTCCTCCTCGCTTGGCAGCTCAGCTTCCCTTCCCTCCCCCCCTTCACGCTCAGGAGTGGAGGGCCCACAGGGGCAGATGCTAGCTGCATGACTGCATGTGCGGGGTGGGGGGTGGGGGGGGGGTGGAGAGCTCTATTCATAGGGAATCCTCCTCAAAGTTTCCTTCAACTTAGTAATGGCGTGGGGGGGGCACTCCAGGCACAGGGAGAGAGGCATCATCTGCCCACAAGAGGCAGCCGCTTCCTCCCTTGGCCAGGAAGAAACGGCCGTGACTGATCGGGTCTGGGAAAGCCAAGCATGCTGGTCAAGCAGGGCAACGGAGGCCCAGGAAGGCAAAAGCAGGGGGACTGGGTGCCCCCCCCACCACCCACCCTTATTACACTTCCCCCTCACATTCAGAGTACCAGGAGCGTGCAGCCAAGGAGCCTTTTCGGTACAGCCCCCCCCCCACATCCCAGACCCCTCTGAAAATATTTCTGAGATGGGCCACGGATGTTATTTCTGCCTCGGGCCAGTTATAGCACCCGGGTGCTCTAAGGCCATTCCCCCCTCCCCCCGCCACACCCACACACCCTGCCTGGCTCTGGGCAGTCCCTCTTCCCAAAGCTGCAGCTGACCGTTGCAGGAGTCCACGCTCCCCACCACCATCCCCAGTGCCTTTCCTGAAACCATGTCCTATGCCCAGGTCTCCGTGTTTGTTTGTTTTTTGGGGGGAGGGACACAACAAGCCATCCCAACTGGCCCCTCCCGCAAGCTGGTCTCCTTTCACACCTTCTCCCATCCCGGCTTCACCATTTGTCCCAATGTCCCTCCCAGTTTAGTTCTGTTTGTCTCTGCCCACCAAACAGGAACAGGAGGATCAGAAGAGGCTGCCTCAGGCTGCAAGTGGGGGCCATCCCATTGGGCCCATAGGGACCTGGTTCCCCTCACCTGAGAGCCAGCACCTGCCCTTCTTTCAGTGGGAGGTAACTCCTCCTTCCCCTGTCCCTCCACCCCCCCCCAAAAAAATGCCCCAGCCCCATAAAATGAAGAGCACCTTCCTGCTCAGGCAGCCAAGGTCAATATTTGTCCAGGATTTGCCAGTTGCTCAGCTGGTCCAATTCCTCCCACCCCACCCCACCCCCCAAACACACAGCACCAGAGAACAACACAGTGGCTCTGCCTCCCCCAGCCTCACAAAACAGAAAGACTGCTCCCCCCCTCCCCACTCGGACAGTCCCAGACTCTCCCCAGGAGAGGAAGGCACAGGCAGCACTTGCTGGAGACACAGGAGAAGGAAAGGCACTCTGTACATGCTCTGGAGCCTATTTTATGATGCTGGTTCAGGCACTGCAGGAGGTTCTAATCTGCCCTTCTGCCACACTGCTCAGGCAGCCACCCCGCGCTGTACATGGAAATGCGGGGGCATTGTGTGTGCATTCATGGGAGTGGGTTTCCACACCACCACACAGCGAGGAGAGGACTGCAACCCACTTGGCAGAGGGAATGGGCACCCACAGCCAGGCCTGCTGGGAGTGGCATCTCCCCCCTCCTCCCCTCTGCTCCCCCCCCCCACTTACCTGGGCCCCAAGGGGGCATTCCTGCCAGGCTCCTCCTTCCCCTCCAGGAATGGCAGAGCCAGAGACAGGACGTCCTGGGGCCTCCCTCCAAACAAGCCAGTGGCGCCAGACACGTGGCAGGGAGACCTGTGGAGAGGCCCAGGCTTCCAGCAGGGGGCACCAGCTGCCCAGCCAGTGACATGCCAGGGAAGGGCCCCTGCCCTCCCCCTCCCCCACCCAGCCAGCGGAGAGGGTGGCCACAGGACTTACGGCAGGAAAAACAGGGCTGCCGGCCAGGAGAGCAAGCCAACCCTGAGCCAGAGAAAGGCACTCGGGCTGGGCTGGTTCTGGCCCCATCGCAGAAGAAAGGGAAAGGTTCCCTGAGGTGCCAAGGCGGCGGGTGGGGGGGGATGGAGCAGGAGACAAGAAAGGATGAGGAGACGCGTGCCCAAGGCCTTCCTCTGCCCATGGAAACTCATGGTGGGCAGGCCATCCCACACGGCCCTGGCAAGGCAGGCCTGCTGGATGGCAAAGAAAGCAAACATTTAAAACGAAGGAGGAACGTTCCAAAGCCTGAGGAATGCCAGCTGCCCCGTCCTGGAAGGCGTGTTCTGCTTCTGCTTAGTGTTCTGCTTATATACCGCCCCATACCACTACAAGTGGTCTCTGGGCGGTTTACAATTTTTAATTACAGTGTGCAGGCTACACATTGCCCCCCCAGCAAGCTGGGTACTCATTTTACCGACCTCGGAAGGATGGAAGGCTGAGTGAACCTTGAGCCTGCTAGCGGGGATTGAACCCAGGTCGTGAGCACAGTTTTACCTGCAGTACAGGCATTTAACCACTGCGCCACGAGGCTCCTCGTAGCTGTGCCCTCAGCCACAGCCACGGATGGAGGGCATCGTGCTTGGGCTGCCCCTCCCCCTCCCCCTTCCCCCTCCCTGGGGCACAGGGCATCTACCCTTACCCACTGTCCCTGTCAGGGGCACCACACAAGAATCTCTCCTGCCCTCCTGCCCCTGCCGTACAAGCCACCGCAGGTGCCTCAGATAAGCGGGCCCAGCCCCCTCCTGGGGCAGCAGGAGGCAGAACGGCATCCTGGGTCCAAATGGTAGAACCGGGCCTCGAAGGACCATCACATTTTCCCTGACTCTGCACGTGGTGGCCTCAGCTGCCAGAGACGCATTCCCTGCCCAGGGCAAAGCCGTTGGTTGCATTTTGACACCTCTAGGCAAATCCAAGGTGTGGCCAGGAACTGCTGCCGTTGGGCAAACAAACAGCGCCCACCCGCCTGCCCCCCCTGCTCAGTGAAGGGAAAAGGTTCTGCCCCTCCCAAGGCCTTCAAGAAGGCAGAGGCATCAAGGGGGAACCAGTAAGCAGGCAGCTTTGATGGTCAGCTGGGGAACACACACGCACACACACAGAGAGCCAAGGGCCGTGAGCAAAAGGGTTGGTCCCATTGTCATGGGTGGCAGGGAGTGGATAGCCACAAGGGATCGATCTATGGTACAGGCCAGGCGAGGGGAGCCCATTTAGGAGCCCCCACCCCACCAGGCACTTCAGGTCACCAGCTCCAGGGCTCCCCACCCACCCTCTCCAGCCAGGAACAGAACACAGGTTGCTGGGGGGGAGAGGCATTTTTATGGGATGCCCCTCCCTCCCCAGAGAGAGAGAGAGAGAGAGAGAGAGAGAGAGAGAGAGAGAGAGAGAGAGAGAGAGAGAGAGAGAGAGAGGCAAGCAGGGCTGGCTGGCTGGCAGGGAATCCCCACGGCTGCTTCCCTTCCGGCTGCTTCTGGCTGCTTCCGTTGCAGCAAAAAGGGGAAGCCTGCCTCCTGCTCTGTCCTGAGAAGGGCTGGTTAAGCCCAGGGCCCTCCGGCTGCCAAAGGCCACAAGCAACGTGGTCTGCCTGTCACTATAACAAAGGGACTAGACCCCCACCCCACCCCCAGCAGAGGTCTAGCTCGAGATCAAAGAAGGCAGGGCAATCTGCCTTTTGAAAACACACACAGAAGCTGTTCTCTCTCTGATCTCTTACCCACTCACACCCTCTACGCATTCTTCCTCCTCTAAGCCATGGGTCAAAGCTTTCCTATAGAACAGCAAAGGCAGGTAGAACTCCCTGCCACAGGATGTGGTGATGGCATCTGACCTGGATGTCTTCAAAAGGGGATTGGACAGATTCCTGGAGGAAAAGTCCATCACAGGTTACAAACCATGATGGAGATGTGTAATCTCCAGGCTTAAAACCAGGGTACTTCAAGTGCCAGATGCAGGGGAGTGGTACCAGGAGACAGATATCTAGTCTCATGCACTCCCAAACGCACCTGGTGGGGCCACTGTGAGATACAGGGTGTTATGAGGGAAAGGAGGATGGAGGACAGCCAACATCTTTGGGCGGGAGTGGGGGGCGATGACAACTGCAGGCCATGTTGCCAAGTCATTAAGGAAGGAAGGTTGGGGGGGGGCGACCAAAGAGAATGACAAGGAAGCAAGGGAGGGAGAGCAGCAGAAGGCGCTTCTCCCACTGCAGCCTCGCTAGGCTGGCCAATACTCTCAGCAGCTGTCGCACCAGAGAAGAGAGCGAGCGTGCATCCGACTCCTGAGAGGCGATGGAGATGGGTCTGTGCAGCAACGCTGGGCTTCTACCCTTCCCCTCCCGCCTCTCCCAACAAAAAAAGCAGCCAGCCCCACCTCCTGCCCCATGCCCTTGGGCTTGCAATGGCCTTTGCTGCTCTCTCTGCTGCCCTCCTCCTCCCAGCCCAGCCCACAGGCATGGAGGCTCAGGCTGCGGCAGAGTAGTAGCACTAGCCAAGCGGGGAAGCTGGAGCCAGGTCGGGCTCTGCCAGGCAGCCCACCCCATCCCTGCCACCGCTACCCCGATGCCACCAATGCTCGGAAGCCTAGCAGGCACCACTGCAGAGCCTGTGGCACGAGGCCTCAGGCAGTTGCCCCAGTACCTTATTAATTTTTTTTTTTTTATTTTTATTTTTATATACCACAATCCCATTTTCCTCAAACGGGAACTCTGGGTGGGTACCTTTACCTGAAAAGGTTTGTAGGTGGACAAGGGTCTGAAAAGCTTGTTAGGTGGACAATGGCCTAGGGAAGGGGCGTCCAAACTTTTTGTAAGAAAGGCCAGATTTGGTGAGGTGAAAATGGCCCCCATTTGGCCCCTGGGACGGATTTTGGATATGCAAGGAGGCAGGGAGGACGCTGCAGCAATGGAGCCGGTTGTGGGTAGGCTGGGCAGGTGGCTGGGTGGGGGGACGGACGGTGGCAGGGAGAGCAAGCAAACCCTAAAACTGCAAGCTGCTGCCTCCACCCGGTATGGGGAGGGGCCAGCTGGCGGGGATGCGTGACAGGCTGAGCCAGTGGGGAGAAGAGGCTGCAGGCCGCTAGAAATAGGAAAACATTTGGTCCCCAGAACAGACTTTGAACATGTCTGGCCTAGGGTGCATGAAAGTCCTACCTATACAACCTTTCCCAACACCCATTAAGTATGGGTCAATACCTTGCTGGTCGAGGTGTGAAGTGGTTCTGATTTGTTTGGGGATTGATGAAAGGGCAGCTTGATAATTAGCAGGCAGATTGTGTCTGATTCCCCCCAGCCTCCATTGGGAGAGGGGCTTTCAATACACACATGAATGATCAGTACCTCTCAAAAGCAATCAGGAACCACCTGGGGCACCCAAACATAGAGTCCATAAGCGCACCGGAGCAGTATAATTGAACTCATGCCGAGCAGGTAGACAGAGCACTCAACGAAAGCTGTGGAATGGCGACTGGACGACCCTCACTGATAAAACCAACCACCTGGCAGGCATTCCATACGCAGGGACGTCCTGAGAGAAGTCACAGCAAATCAGGAAAGACTCAAATCATCCGCCTCTCCTGCAGAGCCACTCCGTGGGCTCCCGTCCTGCTTTTCCCATATTAAAGTCAAGGGAAAGCTTTTCCAGAACATTGGCGACTCCTGAGAATGCCAGGATGATGGTGCAGGAAGAACAAAGTGGACCCAGGAAGATGGGGCTCTGGCAGAGTCCTTTGTGAGAGGGGACAAGAACCCTCCCCATCATACCCACATCAGGGTCCCCTCTGCCCCTCAAGGCGTACTGTGCCCCAAACACTCCTGGTGCTGCCTGCAACTGGTCGGAAAACTGTTACGGGAATACATCAGAAGCAAAGGAAGAAGGACCTGCCCTCTCAAGAGAGAGGCGTGCTAGAAAAGGAAGAGGATGCTGCCCCTTAGGCTGCCTGGCCCCTCAGGGACCCAGAATCACCACCCCTGGGTGACCCACCCCAGCCAAACCCACCCACCCACCCCCCGATTGGCAGCAGGCACCAACCCCTCCCCTCAGCCTCCCCCCCCCCACTCTGCCTCTTCCAGGGCAGGAGGAAGTCTCCTCCCCTGCCGACTGAAAACCCCTACTCCCCACCAGGCACCTTTCTCCAGCTCACGGAAGGCTCTTGGCCCTCTAAGACGATGGCTGGCCAACGGGGGGGGGGCGGTTGCTACGGACTCCACCGGGCTGAAATTGCACACGGGCTCCAAACCCGGCTGTGCCAATGGGAGGATCAGCGAGCAAAGTCTAAGCCAAAAAGTGGGGGCAGCCCCCGCAGCAGAGGACGTTGGGTCCTTCCTTCCCTTGCCCCAAACGGTGCTTGTGTGGCAGCGGCAGAGGGGTCATGGTGGTGGTGGTGGTGATGAGTTAGGGCAGGACTTAATTCTTTCCCCTCAACACCCCACCCTTGCGGCTACTTTCCTCAAAGGCAACGCTCAGCCCTGACAGGGCCTCCTCAAAAGAAGACAGGATCCAAGCAGGAAGGGACCCCCCCTAGGGTGACCCACGTTATCCCCCCCCCCCCAATCACCCAGGACATCCAGCAGCTCCATTCCTGAGTCTACCTGGGGAGGTGGGCCAATGTTTGGCCCACCCTTGCAGGGGACACAGGGCATCCCCACCCCCACCCCCCGGCCTCCCAAAGGAGCTGCCCAGGGATTTCCACCCCGAGCAGGGAAGAACAAAGGGGAGGCTGTTTGCTGGGCAGGAGGACCCTGTGCCAAGCTGGGGAGGCCAGGAGGTGGCAGAGGCCCCAGGATTACTAATCAGGCCACGGGGGGGTGTTCTAATGGGTAGCCCAGCCAAGCTGGAACAAAAGCCCCTTCCTCCTGGCGCCTGGCAGGCCAAGCAGCACCCCTGCAAGACACATCCTCCCCCCCCCCCGCTGACCCCTGCCCAGTCCAGCTGGACCTTTGCCACTCCCTCCGCCCAGAGAAAAAGCCTTGCATGACTTACCCATGCTTCCATAGGCAGATGCAGCACATCATCTTCTAGGCCCTGCTGGCTTTACCAGGCAGGCAGGCAGTCCACCCCCCCCACCCCCCCCCCCAGCATGGCTTTTCACCTCCAACAGTGTCTGGCTGCTAGCAAAGAGGGAGAGGGCCCACATGGGGGGGGAAGCCACCGTTCCTGGCCCCCTCACTGATTTCACACCAAAGCAGATCTGTCCTGGGGTCTCTCCTTGGAGCAAAGACCCCTTGGCAAGAAGGGAGCCTGCCTGGGGCCCACACCGGCTGCCTATAGGTGTGGAGCAGGCTGGGTGGGAAGGGTCCCTTGCTGCCCCCTCCACACCTACCCCCCTCTCCCCAGCCTCAAGGGACACTGCAGATTGTTCCCACCATACCCTGAAAAGCCTGAACACCCACCAGCTCCTCCTCCTCCTCCTCCTCCCTGATCACAAAGCCTCACACTCCACCCAAGGGGTGAGCAGGAAGGCCAGACCCCCCCCCCCAAAGGGGCACAGAGGCAGAGAGCCCCACAGGAGCACAAGTACCACAGGAGACAGCAGTGGGATCTTGTCTTAGCCAGCCTCCCCGCTCCTCTTTCCCAGGAAGGAAAGAAAGCAACAAGGGCCTGGACCACCTGTCTTCAATCTGACCCTGAACAGGGAGGGTCAGCTGAACCCCCACACACACACAGCCACCCATCAACCTCTACCTCCGGACTGCAGCAGAAACCACCCCCCCCCTTCCTCCTGGGGGAAGACTCCTTCCCCCCTGAAGAGTCCAGCCTCGGGGCTCGTGGCTCCCATCCTGATAGGGAGCGCCCCTTCGCGCACTCCGCGGGAATTCGGGGCGCAGCCTCCGCAGAAACTCGCCCCCGGGCCCAGCCTCGGGGCTCGGGGCTCCCATCCCCTTAGGGAGCGCCTCTTCGCGCACACCGCGGGCACAGCTGGGAGGACGGGCGAGGGGAGCAGAAGGGGCTTCTCGAGGAGAAACTGCGGCCCCGGTGCCCGGCCGCCCCCCCGCCCCCCCAGTCTCCAGCCGCCACAGTCGATCGCCCAGGCCACAAGCCCAGGCCAGTCCGCAGCGCTGAGGGGCTCAGTGCGCGCTGGGAGGACCCCCCCCTCTCTGCGGGATGCTACACCGAGCGGGCTCCCGGCCGGGGCCAAGGGGGGGGGTCTCCGAGGGGGAGCCGGACCCTCCCCGGCCCTGCCCCCCCCCAGTCCTCCCGCCGGGGTACCTTTGAGAGAGCTGATCTCGTGCTGGATGGAGCGCGCCGAGTCCATGGCGCCGCCGGGGGGGGGGCTGGGGTTGCAGCCGCATCGGCACTGCCCGCCGCCCCGTCGTCTTCCCGGGTCCAGGGACCCAACCGAGGGGTGGGGGGGTGGGGCAGGGCAGACTCCGCCCCCGCCGGCGGCCGAGCAGCCAATCAGCGCGTTGGCCGCGGCCGGACCCCCTGCCCGAGCTGGAAGCGCCGCTGGCCTGCGCGTGGCCACTGCGGCAGTGCTGGGTGCGGGAGCCCCCCCCCTCTCCCCGCCCTGCCCGGTCCCCCGGCCTTCCCACCCCCCCCCCCCCCCCCCCCCCCCAGCCTCGTCCGGGCCTGCGACGGAGGAAGATGCCCCAGCATGGCCCGGACGAGGGCGGAGGGCTCGGGGCTGGGCGGGGGGGGCTGCGGATGGTCCCCCCCCCCTCCCTCCTTTCCCCCCTCTCTCGCGGCGCAAGCACAGCCCAGGACGCTGCAGCAGGAGAGACGGGCGGCGGCGGCGGGGGGGGGGGGGGGCGTTGCGCGCGGCTGAGAGGCGCCTTGATGCTCCAGTGAGCCGCGGGTGGGAGGGGTGGGGGGCGAGAGGGAAAGAGGCGTCCTTTCCTTCGGACTCAAGAAGATCTCGCGAAGAAAAGCCTGCAGACGGATCCCGGTCGCGCAGCCCCGGGTTCTCCGTTTGGCTGCCCTTGGGCTGGCTTTGCTTCCTATGCAGCTTAATCTTATGGAGGTCACGGTCTTCTAGATAGAAACACCCCAGAAGAGCCCCACCTCAGCCCTCCAAACCTCCCGCACCATTGGCCAAAGCCTAGCCATAGCAGCCCAGGCCCTGCTGGTGGGGTGGGGGGTGGGTGGGCTGGGGGCTGAAGGGGTGCCCGGTTGGATGTGCGGGGCCCATGCCTTGCAGGTGGGCCATGGTGGGCTGGTGGAGGAGGCTGATGCAAAAGGCAGATGGCAGGTCAGTGGCCCACAAACTGGGGAGTGGGGCCACCCTGATGCTCAGCCCTGGCGTGCAGCACTCCAGGTGGGGGTCCAGCCCTGGGCGCTTTCCTGCCAGGGAGGCCTCTTTCCTCCAACCCAGGCCACAAGCCGCGTTTGGTTTAAGAGGCGTGTGACTGTCAGATGGGGTGCAGACGTTAAGGGCCCAAGGGGGCAGCGGGAGGGAGACTTCCATGGGGTGGACCACAAGGGCCCACTGGAAGCACGTCATCACCCACAAATGGGGGCGGGGGCAGCAGGACATCACGACACCATAATAAGCTAATAGAGTCAGGTTGGGGGGGAAGGGAGGCAGTGGGTCTGGGGCAGCTGGAAAGACAAGCCAGCTGGCAAGGCTCACACACACACACACACACACACACACACACACACACACACACACACACACACACACACACACACACACACACACACACACACACACACACACACACACACACACTGCAGCTGGCCCAGGAGGGCCTTGCGGCAGCACCAGCTCTCTGGCATGCCCACCAGGGCTGGCCAGCACCCACGCCTCCTGGCAGCCAGGGTGTGGCGGGGAGGCAGCCGGAAGGGGAGAGTTGGGCCCTGGGGAAGGGAGAGGAAGCCAGGGCCCAGCAGCCACATGGCCCTCAGTGCCCTTCCATGCAGCAGCCACATGGGCCTCAGTGCCTGGCAGACAGGCCTTGCCAAGCAGGCCAGGGCCAGCCGTGGGGGTGGATGCTGCTGCAGCTTTTCGTCACCAGCCCAGGCCCACATTTTGGGTGTGACGGGGTGGTGGTGGTGGCAAATGGAGGCAGTTTTTCTGCTGAGTGGAAGGCCGTCACGCGCTGCTGCTCCTCCTCTGGTCCTGGCTCAGCATTCCCGTGCAGCCTGCAAACCAGGGACCAGCCTCCTGCACCTGCATGTACGCACGCACAAACGCCTCCCCCCCGTCTCTTCCACAGCAGCACTTTGCATGGGCTCCCAGGCAGCCCCTTGAGAACTAAGGCCTCTGGCTTCTTCGTCACAGGCAGAATCTCTCTCCCCGACACACACCAGGACCCAATCTTGTTCCTTCTGGGAATGGAACAGAATAATCACCAAAAATAAACGTACTGTGAGCCACACAGACATTCGCAGCTGATTAAGCTCATCTGCCCAAAGAGGCAGACTGGGCACCCTGCCTTATGGCCTCTGTTCTGTGGGGCAACCCATCATAGCTGGACATGGCAGCGGGCTGACCCAGGCCCAGCAACTCTGTGTGAGCCTCCCTTACAGCTGAGCCTCCCTACAGGCAACAACACTGGGAAAGATATATACACGTGGGGTGGGGGTGGGGGGCAGGAAAATTTGGAAAACAATAACTTGATTATGTTATTAACTAATACCCTGTCATCTATTAACTGGATGGCATGAAGTCCAAATGTTTTACCTGGAAATTTGAGTCATGGCAACTGTACTCCTTTTCTTGAGAGATCAAAATATTTTGCTATCTAGCCAAGCAGCTTCATCGGTCTGACTAAAATAGTGAGTCCCTCAGTTCACCTTGATTTCGCACACACCCTAGTCTGAATAGGCTCATAAATTGGACAATGGCCTGAATAGGCTCATTAGGTGGACAATGGCCTGAATAGGTTCGTAGGTGGACAAGGGTCTGAAAAAGCTTGTTAGGTGGACAATGGCCTAGGGTGCATGAAAGTCCCACCTATGCAACCTTTCCCAACACCCATTAAGTATGGGTCGTTATTACCTGTGGCCTTGCTGGTTGAGGTGTGAAGTGCTTCTGATTTGTCTGGGGATTGATGAAAGGACAGGTTGATAAGAAGCAGGCAGATTGTGTCTGATTCCTCTGGCCTCTGTTGAGACAGGGGTTTTCAATGCACACATGAATGGCTTCCCTGATTCCTCCCTCGAACCATCTATCTTCTCTGTCTAATATGTATACATCCTCATCTTTCAATGAGTGCCATTTGTCCTTCAAGTAGAGGTGTACTGCTGATTCTGGTCCTGAGCTGTTGCCCATCCTGTGTTGGGCCATCTTCCCGTTTAATGGCTGCTGAATTTCTCTAAGGTAGAGGTCTGCATACTCCTCACTGCATCGGACCGCATATACTATATTGCTCCTTTTGTGTTTTTGTGTAGGGTCCTTTGGGTGGACAAGTCTCTGCCTTAGTGTGTTTGAAGCAAACAGGGACGTGGTGTTTGCCAAAAATCCTTTTAAGCTTCTCAGTCACTCCAGCCATGTAGGGAATGACCAGGTTCCTCCATCAGCTCTGGGTCTCAGGCTGATCCATTGTTCTTCTGGGTCGGCACACTGCTTTGCTGAAGGCCCGCTTTGGATATCTACAGGCCTTAAGTGCTGTCTTCAGGTGACCTGTCTTCCTTCTTCTTGGCTTTTGTGCAGGTGGGGGTGCTCTCTGTTCTGTGGCTTAGAGTCCTGATGACTCCTAATTTGTGTTGCAATGCATGGTGGGAGTCAAATAGTAAATGCTAATCTGTCTGGGTGAGTTTCCTGTAAACTTCTAATCTCAGGTCACAGTTAGGTCCGATGATGACTGCACAATCCAGGAAAGCCAGGCTATTATCTTCGGTGTCTTCCCTAGTGAACTTAATATTTGGGTCCACTGCATTAATAAGGTCTGTAAAGGCCTGTACTTCCTGAGTCTTGATTTTCACCCAGGTGTCATGTAGATACCTGAACCAGTGGGATGGTGTTGTCCCTGAGAAGGTGTTGAGTGCCTTCTTCTCCACTTCTTACATATATGGGTTAGCAACAATGGGTGACACTGGGGGACCCCATGGCACAACCATGCTTCTATCTGTAGAAGTCCCCTCTGTACATGAAATACGTGGTGTTCAGACACAGATCCAGGAGCAGCCATATCTGGTCTGAGTTGAGGCTGCTTCTGGTAGTGAGGGTGCTGTGTTCACTTAGTCTCTTTTTTACTGTTGTTAGGGTATCGTTGGTGGGAATGCTGGTAAAGAGAGACGTAACATCAAAGGATACCATGGTTTCATCTGTATCCAGTTTCAGCTCCCTGACCTTAGAAACAAACTCCTCTGAACTGTGCATGTGGTGGTCCATGAAGGACCAAAGGGCACTCATTCAAAGATGAGGATGTACACACAGAGAGAAGATAAATGGTTCAAGAGAGGGGTCAGGGAAGCCATTAATGTGAAAACCCCTCTCTCGACAGAGGTGGTGGTGGGGGGGGCTCAGATACAATCTGTCTGCTACTTAGCCAGCTGCCCTTTTATCAATCCCCAGACAAATCACAAGCACAGGAAAGCAAAGCAAAGCAAGACTACTTCAAGTAGTCTCTGGGCAGTTTACAGTTTAATTACAGTAATGCAGGCTACACATTGCTCACCCAGCAAGCTGGGCACTCATTTTACTGACCTCGGAAGGATGGAAGGCTGAGTCAACCATGAGCCAGCTGCTACCTGGGATTAGCCATTGAAATCTACAAACACCAGCACAGCTTCAACAGAAAAGAAGCAATTCTAAAGATCAACAGCCTGGCTCCCAATACTGAAAACTACAGACTGCAAAATAACAATGATTCCCACCCAGCCACAAGCACCAGTGATCGCTTCCCACAATAGAACAGCTAACAACACCCATCACAACCAATGATCAATGCCTATTATCCTGAATAGGACAATATCTCCCCCTTCCCCACAACTCTAAAACCCCCACAATCTCACTCTCTACCCCAGAGCACAGAGAGAACTCCTAGCTCCCTGAGCTCGACCTCTGAAGAAGCCGGCCACAGAGACTGGCGAAACAGTAGGAAGAAAAAATTCCAAAACATGGCCAAAATCCACAACAGCCATCAGATCCCAGCCGTGATAGCTTTCAAGAATACAAATCAGAAGCACTTCACACCTCAACCAGCAAGGCCACAGGTAATGACCCATACTTAATGGGTGTTGGGAAAGGTTGCATAGGTGGGACTTTCATGCACCCTAGGCCATTGTCCACCTAACAAGCTTTTTCAGACCCTTGTCCGCCTACGAACCTATTCAGGCCATTGCCCAGCTTATTAGCCTATTCAGACCAGGGTGATGTGAAATCAAGGTGAACTATAAATTGGAGGACTCACTCAACTTCCAGATAAACCCACCCGGATGACTGAGAATCTTCACAGTCCAAATGTTTTATTTATTTTTAAAATTTAATTAAATACCGTAGAAACTATTATATTAAATTTAATGTTGAATTGTATAGTACAGTGAACCCTTGCATAACAAACGGTTTGTATAACATAAAATTTGTACAACATAAAAATTCTGGAAATAGGGGGAATTTGCTTAACATATTTGCCTATGGGGCGAATCTGTACAACATAAAAATGGGGTCACTCTGTTTTCAATGCATTCCTATGGGAAATTTGTATAAAAGAAAATTTGCTTAACATAATTTCATTTGGACGAATTAATTCCTTTATACCAGGTACCACTGTATTTTATAGTGTTAAGGTCACCAGGAGAGGCCCTTCTCTCCATCCCGCCACCCTCACAGTTACATCTCATGGGAACACATGAAAGGGCCTTCCCGGCTGTTGCGCCCAGACTCTGGAACTCCCTCCCGCTGGAGGCCAGGACTGCCTCATCTCTGTTGTCATTCCAGAAACAAAGACCTTTCTCTTCAGGCAAGCTTTCCCTGAATGATGGACTACCTATTATGTGTCTTTCATAGACTTTGTGTTTATAACCATTTATAACCTTGTGTGATTACATTGTCACTACGTTTTCAATGTTAGTTTCCATCACTCATAACTTTACATGGAATTTTACTCTCCTTTTAACTGCTCGCATTCTCTTATAGCTTTAATGTAATGCTGTCTATTAATGCTGTAAGATGTCCCTCAATTCCTTGTTCTCAGTTACTTGAACATGTCTTAATTGTACTGGACTGTATATTATCCCTCATTACTGTAAGCCACCTTGGGTCCTTTTCCAAGGAGAAAGGCAGGGTTAAAATACTCTTAAAATAAATAAGTAAAATAAATATTTTTGATTTATCTATTTATATGGCTTGTTTATACTATTGTTTATTTGTTAATCACCATTTTACTTTATTTCCTGACTTTGCCCTCTTCTATACAGGTATTGATATGCCACTGTCACCAGAGCTGCAGACATGACTTCACCCAAACGCTTCCCCCACAGCAGAGCCTACCCGTCTGCCTGGTACACCCAAAATCTGTAGGCAATGAAGTGAAACAGGAGGGAAGTTAGAGTCCATCTGGAGGCGGGTCCCAACGGAATATCATTTAAAAGCCACAGAAGTCGCATCCGGCACTTATCTCACCAAGGTAAGGGCTACTAGAAAAACATACTTCACCAACCAGATGAGCAAAGCAGAAAACCACAAAGCTGAGTTATTTCAGCTTGTACACAACCTCCCTGGGACCACAGAGAAAGCTCTGCCAGGTATACCTCCTGTGACCCACTGGCAGCATTCTTGAAATCTACAGTGGGGGCCACCTGGCAGCACTGGGTCCACCAACTTATATCAGTAGACAAACCCGAGATTTGCCGGTGCTAGTGGTGGTGCGGACAGGGCTGTCCGCTGTGGCAGCGGCCGAGGCATGCCTTGGTTCCTGTGCCCTTGGTAAGGGTGAGGGGGTGACAGAGCTGCCACCGAGGCCATCTCCTTCCTTGCTGATGCCCACTGCAGCGCCCGCGGGATGAAGCTGAAGAAGCAGGTGACGGCTTGCAAGGAGTCAGTGGGCGGGGCTTGCAGTTGGGGCGCAGGGTCAGGGAGCAGCCGGGGCTCCCCACGCATTCTCAGGCACCAAATCTGGCCCTCCTTACAAACAGTTTGGACACCCCTGATCTACATGATGCCACTGGGGAAGGTCAGAAAGAGATACGGGGTTTGGGGTGATCATCATGGAGAACGTGCACAGCTGTATCTCTTATTCCATTCATCTGCAGAGGAGGCTGTCCCATCCCTTGAGTGCTGCCTGGAGGCCATGCTGGGATTGATTAGGGAAAACAGACTGAGATGGAACCCGGACAAGATGGAGATCCTTCAGATGGGGGCACCTAGTGTCTGAGGACTGGGGAAATCCCTCCTTCTGCGAAGGATAAGGTTCACAGATTGGGTCTTCTGCTGGACCTGGCATTACCCATGGAATCCTAGTTGGTGTTTGTGATCTGATCCTCCTACTTCCACCCAGCCGCATCCCTATCTGGACACAGGATCCATCACCCCTCCAGTTCATGCACTGGTAGTCTTGACGGATTAGACTACTACTGTAATGGTCTCTACGTGAGGCTGCCTATGAGGCTGGTGCAGAAGCTTCAGTAGGTACAAAATGCAGTGGTCAGATTACTAACTAGGGTGAAAAGTAAGAACATATCTCCCTCACCTCCACCAATTTATACTGGTAACCAATCTGCTTTCATGCCAGGTTCAAGGTTCTGTGAGGACTGCAACATACAAAACCCTTAAGGCTTTGGGACCTTGTTACCTGGCAGAACACCTGCTTGTGCTGAGATCAGTCCATAATACCCCTTCCTCTCAGCCTGGGCAATGGAGACCCCTAACCTCGGGAGAGGTTTGCAAAGAAATAACTAAAAATCATGGCTTTTTGGCGGTCACACAATCTCCCATCCAAGATCTGCTCTTGGCCTCCTCGCTGGACTCCTTAAAACAGTATTTTAAAACTTGGCTCTCTAGGCAGGCATTTCCAGAGCCTATATCAACATAACATAGAAGATGTTCAGCTGAAACCACCAGTCCGGCCATCTCATTTTAATATGTAGCCTGTCATTTTTGATTTTATATAATTGATTTGCAAAGTTTATTATGTTTAATGAGCTTAATTCCAATGTATGAAATAAACCTACAAACACTATTTAGACCACCCACCACAAAAATACAACAGATGTTGCAGTCAGCAAAGGACAAAAGGAACCCCCTCACCACTGCAGGGATATACTGGATACCTTGTAGTTGTGAACAGGTATATATTGGAACCACAAAGCACAGCATCCAGACCAGAATCAAAGAACATGAAATACACTGCACACCAAAACAACCAGAAAAAACAGCAGTAGCTGAGCAGATGCAGAAACAAACTGAACATGATATCTTCTACCAAGACACAGAAGTACTGGACAACACCAACAATCACTATGTCAAACTACACAGGAAAGCCGCTGAAATCCACAAACACCAACACAGCTCCAACAGAAGTCTAAAAATCAACAAAGCCTGGCTCCAGTAATCATGTCACACAATAGAACAGCTAACGGCACCCATCAACCACAGTGACAGATCAACCCTCCCTTATTACAGTGAAACTCTTAATCCGTCCACATCACAACCAATGATCAACATCTATTATCCTGAATAGGACAAGCTTCCCCCTTTCCAACAACTATATAAAAAAGACACAATCTCACTCTCTACCTCAGAGCATAGAGAGAACTCCTAGTTCCCTGAGCTCCTTGCCCTCTGAAGATGCTGGTCACAGAGACTGGCAAAACATTAAGAAGAAAAACTTCCACAACATGAACAAACAGCCTGTAAAACCCACAACAGTCATCTTTGGGCGTTTATACACGACCCCTAAACTCCGGGGCAAATGGCTCCCAGCTCCGAAGTTTAAAAATGTTTCCCCACCAGCTCCAGAGTTAACAGGAAATTAAGTGCGACCACGCCCACTTTAGCGTGTCCCAGCGCACCTTTCAAGTACCTGCTCTTTGGAGGTGAAAATTATTTGATCCGGTGTAACGATAGTGAGTGCGAGGCTCTCCTTGCTTCTGTTTGTTGTTTTTTGGCTCCTGCCCCTTTAAAAGCTACTTTTACAGAGACTGGAATGTTGCCAGCAGGAGTGAAAGGCAGAAGGGAGGTGAGTGGCATGCTTTTCTTTCTCTTTTTCTCCCTCCCCTCACTCAGCCAGCAAGTGCGGAGGGGTGGGGACACAGGAAGAGCGACGAACCCCTAAGATCTCTGGTCCGAATTTAAGTGGCCAGCGGATCTTAGGGGTCGTGTGAAAATTGATTGCTGTAAACCCCCAAGAGTGGCTGTGTTGCCAGATGGTGGTACAGAAATTAAATAAATAAATGGGGGGGGGGCTGTGGACATGAGGGGGGCTAAGGAACATCTTGGCCTCTCCTCTCCACCTGCACCTGCGTCTCCCTCTACCATATCCCCACCCTTCCTTCCTTCCCTCCCCTCCCCCCCCCCCCCCTCTCTCACACACAGAGGCTACCCTCAGCCATGGGGCAAGACGCTTCCATGGGAGGAAGGCTTGGGGTGCCTCCAGGCTTGGGGAGCTGTCCTGCCCTCTTGTGGCCCCTGAGTGCCTTTAGGAGGGTCTTGCATGGGCTGCCAAGTATACAGCCTGAGTCTTGCACCCCAGCCCCGGGAACAGCAGCGCTCTGGAGCTGATTCTCAACAAGAACTACACTGGAGGACACCGTTTGCTCCCTCGCCAAGGGGGAGGGGAAGGGAATGGAGAAGGCCTGAGCAGAGGGGCCAGAGCTGGGCGCCGAAATCAGCCCCAGAGCCTTAGAGGGTGCAGGGGAACCAGCCCAACAGGCCTTTCTTCTCATGGCCCCGTCTCCAAGGGCCACTGAAACAACAAGGGAGAGCCACGGGGCCGCCATTGCAAAAGACAAACGCAAGACCAGGCGACAGACAAGATAACTTTAGAGGTCACTAACAGAAAATAAAAAATCGCTGCAAGCGTTGGAGGACAAGATCCACTTCTTCAGAGCAAATACCCAAAGACCAAAACAGAGCAAAAGGTGGGGTTTGACAGGAGGTTATTCTCAAATGTCCAAGTTCCTGGCCGGAGGATTTTCGTCAGGCTCCTCCCAGGGCCAGAGGCTGCCGAGCGTGGCCCAAGGCCAGGGGTCCCCGTGCCCTTCCTGGAAAGCCAGCGGGCAGCTGGACGGAGCCACGGCGGGGGGACCCTTCCCCCTTGGTCCCTCGCGGAAGGCCCCCCGCGGGCGCCAGCTCCTCGCCCCCCCCCCCCCCCGCAGCTCCACCCGCGACGAGGCACCCCCGAGCCCGGCTCCTTCCCTACGCGGACGCGGCGGGGCGGGGGGGGGCGCGCCCTGGGCAGGAGGCCGAGCAGCACGTGGGCCCGGCGCCGGGAAGCCCCCACGGCCGCGCGGGGGGGGGGTAGGAGGGGGAGGGGCTGCGGCTCCTCCTCCCGCCCCGCCCCCCCCGGGCTCATTCCATCCGAAGGGCAGCCCCCAAGGGGCGGAGCGCAAAGAGCGCCCGCCGCACGCAGCGGCATCCCGGGCGCCCCGTCTTCGCCCGGGCTCGCCCTCCCTGCCCCACCCCCGTCGGGCACCTGAAGCGCGTCCCGTCCCCGCCCGCCCAGCAGCCCCTCTCTCCTCCCCAGGCGCGTTTCGCCCCCTCGCCGCGTCTGCAGCTCGACAGCCGGACCCTTCGCCGCCCTGCGGGACCCCCAGAGCCCTCCCGGCCCGGCCCTGTCCGGCACGTGTTTGCGCCTCGGCCCCTCTGGCGCACCGGACGGGGACGAGAGGGCAGAGGCGCCTTCCAGCGCCCGGTGAGCGACCCCGCTCCCCCCCGTTTCCCCTTCGCCCTTCTTCCCAACGGCAGAAGAGGAGGCGTCGAGGTAGGTGCGCGGAAGCCACGCTTTCCTCCCCTCCTCGAAGGCACCAAAACAGGGAGGGAGGCCACCGGCCCGTGGCGGCGGCGGCGGCGCTGGAAGGCCTCGGGATCCCGTGGGCCAGTTAAGCCCCCTCCAGCTGTGCCCCCTCCGCCCGGGCTTCGGAAGGGGCGCAGCCTCGAGCAGGGGCGGGGGCGCAGCGGCGAGAGTGGCGCCGACTCAGGGGTGCCCCACCTCTCCCCTCCCTCCCACTTCCCAGCTGAGGGAGGGAGGGAGGAGGGGCGAGGAGGGCCCTGCGAGGAACCCCCGGCCAGGGGAGCCTGGGCTTAGGGCTGCCTCGACTGCGCCCACTCCGCGCGGGCTCCCGGCCACTACTACGGTCGGTCCCCTGCCAAGTCGCCCCTGCGGGCTAGCTCGCCGCTTCCTTCCTTCCCGTCCCGTCCCGTCCCGTCCCGTCGGCGGAGCCACAGGCAGCGGCGGCTATGCCCTATTAAGGGAAGGCGCCTCTCTCGCTCGGGGAGCCCTACCTTTGTACTTCTCGCGGACCTCCTCGTAGGCTTGGATGAAGTCCTTCTCCTCGGGGTTGGGAGGCAGCAGGCTGAGGTTGAAGGCAGCCATGGCTCGGGCGGGCAAGGGGCTGCACCCGCGGGGAGAGCGACGGGGGGGGGGACGGCGGCCGGGCGGGAGGGCAGTCGGCTCGCTCGCTGGCTCACGCGGCCAGGCCAAACCCTGAAATGACATTCCAGCTGCCGGGCCCTCCCCCTTAAAGGCACCGCCACCCACGGCGGACGGGAGGGGAGGGGGCGGGAGGAGGAGGGGGAGGGGGCGCCCGCCCTCGCACCGCCGGCCTCTGACCTGGGGAAGCGCACGGGGCAAGGGCGGAGGCCCGGCCCGGCCCTGGCCCAGGTGCCCCTCCTCCCTCTCCTCAAGAGGAACCTGCCTGGCGTCTCCCAGGCCCTGGCTCCCGGACCACGTCGGAGATCCTGGCCCTTCCTGGGGGCGGGGGGGGGGGAGCGAGGAGCTGCTGCTCACAGAACCTTCCGTGCCTGCCTTCGGGGCTGTGGTGCTGGGTGCTCCTGCCCCCCACCCCCTCCGCTTGCCTGGGCAAGTTTAGCTGCCTTCCTGAGGAGCACCCACTTGGCTTGGGGTGGGCAGTCAACCTCTACCCCACACTAGCCACCCACTGTGCACTGCCTCCTCTGGAGGAGCTGACCCCGGACCCCAAGGTCCTCTTCCCTCCTGCTGCCCCCCTGAAGGTTCCCTTCCCCCACCCCAGAATCAAGGACCAGAAGGCGCCTGGGGCAGGTGGGAGTGGTGGCTCCTCCCTTGGTGCCCCAGAAGTCGGGAGACAGGCACCCCACCCACTCCACCAGGTTCCTGTTTCTTTATTATCTCTGTATATATTTGGGGGAGGGAGAATGAAGGGGCAGTGTGGTATAGTGGCAACAGCGAGAGACCAGGCCTCGGGAGACATGGCTTTGGCAGGCTGAGAGTTCCTGGGGCGAGGTTTGTGTGGCAGTAGGTAGGCCGCCACTTAACAGCTCCTCACATCCCATTAGTGACACCAAAAACCAGGAGCAAAGGGAGGGCCCAGCACATGCCCATTCTGAGAAGGGAACCTGGCGGGCCCGTCTGTGGATGGGCACCCGCACCCAGTGCAGAGTGCCATGGTATCTCTTCCCATGCCCAGTGGGCTGTGGCACATTCATAAGAGGAGCAGGCTCAGGGTGGGGGCAGCTCTGCCCTCATGATGTCTGACACCTGATTTGGCCCACGGAGCAGGCCTGGTGTCGCACCTCCGACCAGAGGCAGGTCCCTCTGAATAGCCATGAGGTCATGGCTGCCAGACAGAGTGGCGTGCAGGGCAACAACTCGGGCCCTGGGGACATATCCTTGTGCAGCCAGGCAGGAGGCTGCTCCTGGGACCCTCCCAGAGAAGAATGCGGGGGGGGGGCTCAGTCATTTGAGCCCCTGCCCCACCGACCCCCAAGCTCTACTCTCTGACAGGAAACCAGTGCTCATGTCCCCTGCCCAGGAGGGGCACCAGGGGCAGCCCCCCTTAATCTGCTATTCTTGCCCCCCACCTCCTTCTGTGGCTGCCTCTGTCATCATCCAGCCATCTGGGTCTCCTAGCCCAAGGAGTGTAACTTGAGTGGGCGGGTGGGGGCAGGCACCCCCCCCCCAAGGGTGACATGAGCCATTCTTGGCAGGCAGGAGAGAGACGGGGCCATGTGGAGCTTTTCGGTGCCAAGATCCTTCCATCTGCCCCCCCCCCTTATACACAAGCAATGAGACCAACAGGTATTTATAAAGCACTCTGTGGTTTGCTAACAGTTTCCAGGGATGCTTCCAGAAGAAACCTGCTCCCCAACCCTCACAACCGCCCCCCCCCAGCTGGCATGGCTGCCCAGTCCTGATGCAAGCCTCAACAAAACACCCCCCCCCATCCACACTGCAACACAAGTCCCAGCACCATGGGCAGAAACTCACAGGCACCCATGAGCAGTTGGGGGGGTGAGAGAGAGAGAGAGAAATAGAGAGAGAGAACACAGGCGTGGGGGTGTTAGCAGAGTCCTTCAAGGCTGTCTCAGGGGTCTCTGGACCGTGCAGATGACCAGCTTTTTCCATGCAGACCACTGCACGCACTTCCTAACCTGGGGAGGCGTTCACATGCAGCCTAGGGAGCAGAAGAGGACCCAGCAGTTCAGACGGCAGGCAGAATGGGAGACAGGGTGACCAGTTCCCAAATGCCCCCCACGGGGTGGGTGGGGTGGAGTACAGAGTCCCCAGAATGTCACGGGTACATCCATGACTCACTGGCGAGGCTGTGGGGAGTGGTGTCAAGTGGACTTGGCGCGCTGTGGCTGGACAAGGCTGGCGCACTGGCCTTTTATGGGAGCAGCAGGCAAGGCCCTGGAGCATCCCGGCAGCCCCACCAACCCATCCAGGCTCCAGCATGGCACAGGTTCACCAAGGGCAAGTCATGGTGTCAAGAGTGGACCTGACGGAAGCCCTCATGGGGATCTGAGTGGGTTCTTTTCAGCCACCAGTGAGGTGCTCCTCCCAGTCACCCACCCCACCTACCTCACGCCCCACCCCACCCCAACCCCCCAACCCCGCACCTTGCCCTGCAGGGTGGGCAGGCCAGCTGGCCAGCAATGGGAGCAGGTGGGCCTCAAGGCCAAGGCCTGGCACCGAAATGGGGTGGAAGGCCAAAGCCCTCGATCACTGGAAGGCCAGGAAAGAGCTGGAGTCCAGCCGTGGGTGGAAGGGCACCTGGCCCTCACCCAGCCCCGAAGCCTTCCTTGGAGGGTGATGGGAGTGCACCTTCCTTGACGCACAGACCGTCTCCATGCTGGAGGACAGTGAGGCCCAAAGGCAGGGCCTGGTGCCCAGAGGGAAGCCACCGTGGGCACGAGGGAGAGATTGGCACACCACCCCTTTCTTGCTTGGCATGCCAGGTGGACCTCTCAATGGGGGTGGCAGGAAAGTGCCCCCCAATGCCACGCAGGCCAGGAGACAAGCCTTCTTGCCCACTCTGCCAGCAACACCTCCTCCCCAGAGGCCAACCTCCACACCCTGCCCAAATCAAACACTGACAGACCCTCGGAGCTCACCGGCCAGAAGACCCCCACCACCACCACTGTGATCAACCCTCAGCCCCCAGGAACTGGTTCAGCCTTCTCCCCTCCTGGGGGCTCAGAAAAGCAGTATGTGTGTGGTGGGGGAGGCACTGTTGTGTTTGTACCTTCATTATCAGAACAACCTGTCAGTTAGTGGGAAATGGTGGTGACCCAGAAAGAGGCTGGTGCTTTTAACCCATCTTCCCTTCTCAAGGAGTGTCCTCCCCCCCCGGCCCCTCCCTCCCCCATTTCCCTGGCTCCCTTGAGGGAGCTGCCCAAGGCCTGCCCATCCCTTCCGTCCACTCTGGCCAAGAACCACTTTCTGCCCAGGAGCCGGAGTGTCGTTATGCATGCTGAGGGCACCAGATTCCCAAAGCAACGCACCAGCAGGACAACGGCACCAGGACAATCGTTAAATGAAAGCTCCCTCAGGAAAAATCTAGAAAAGACTCCATGAGAAGATAAACAAGCCACAGGCTGAAGAGCCCTGGGCATGCCAAGTAGGACAGAGAGTCCTCCTGGGGGATATTTATGGGTCCTCTCACGGCACCCAAGGGCTTCCCCCCTCGTCCCCCTTCCACCAGGGAGGGATGAGAGGCCAGACTCTGTTGCCCAAGGATCAGGACCCTAGGCCAAGCTGGGGGGGGGGAGCTGGAGGGAGAGGGCTGGAACCTGCCCGCCCCATGGTGGGCTGCTGCTGCTGCTGCTGCTGCTGCTGCTGCTGCTGCTGGGCCTCCCCCCCCCCCAGTGGCCCAAGAGCCAGGCACCCAGGGCACCCAGTGTGCATTCCACAGCAGTGAATGTCTCTGAACCCTTGGCACCAGGAACCACGTCAACACAGGAGCCAATAGGGGTGGGGCGGCTTCCTCCCCTGCCAGGATATATAGATATATGGATAGATATGGAGCACGCACACATTGCTCTTTGAGGTGCTGCCAGACATTTCGACATCTGCACCCCAAGAGGCGGTGATGGTGGCTCCCCTCCCTCCCATCCCGCCAAGTCAGCCTGCCCGAAAGGCTGCTCCTCCCTGGCCAGGCTTTCAAGGCGTCCCTGCTTCGTTTCCCCTTCCTAGCGCTCAGCCCCAGCCCTCCAGGACTGGTCCAGGGGTCTGCCTGGTGAGCAGCATTGGGCCCCTGCTGCTTCTCCTGCCCACCTCACTGCCTGCCTGCGTTTCCTCCCCCCCCCACCCCCCGCTGCTGTTTCAAGACATGGGCGAGACTTGCCTGCCTCCTATCTCGGTGTGTGTGTGTGTGGGGGGGGGGGAGGATCTGTTTGCCAAGATTTCCCCCTTGGTGGGGCTGCCGGCGGTGTCTGCCGAATGTAACATGTAACGTCCAAAGTCCCTTCAGGGCCTAGGAATGCTGCTCTTCTGGCCCTTGAGACCAGCAGGCCTGTAACACTCCCCCCGGCCACCTCCTCCCTTTGGGACTCATGGCCTCCCCTTTCCGGAAGGATCCAAGGCCAAATGTCAGGCTGCACTTCTAGGGTCTGTGGCAATGGCAGGCCAGTCATGGATGCCTATGGACCCTTCCCGGGGTGGGGGAGGGGAGAGGGTTTAGGCACAAAGGGCCTGCATGGGTTCAGCCGCCCCCTCCTTTGAGAAGGCACTCCAGGAGAAGGAGGCTCACACAGAGGCTGGCTCTTCTCCGTGGGGGAGGGGGCTGAACCCTTGGCTCCACGTGCTCCAACCCACTGAGCTGTCCCAGGGCACCTCCATCGCCAGTGCACTGTTCACTGGCACCTCCCCCTAAGGTGGGCTCTTCCTCACCCCTCCTTGCTTCTCTGGGCATCTTCAGCAACCCTCGGTTTCATCCCATGCTCTGGATCTCCCGCCCTTGGCCTTATGGGTCAAGACCGCTGCCCCTGCTGCCCCCACCATCAGGCCCTTCCTTGCTTCAGCCAAGCACTACCAGCTTTGGCCAGCGGCCATGCTCTGCAGTCTCAGGCAGGGTAGCTCCCCTGCAGCCCCCCCCCCTCCCCACGGCCAGAGGGGGCTGGCCTGGAGCTGGACCTGACCCCTTTGGCCTGCAAGGCAGTGGGTCTTCATCTGATGCTAGCTGGTGAGCAGCGGGCCCTGCTTCTGCCTCTTGTCCTTGTCCTTTAACACAACAACACCTGAGGGCTGGATCCGCCCCGTTGCTGAGGCTCCCCATGCCTGCTTGAAAGCCTTCCCTCTAGGGGGTCCGTCCTGCCAGCCGCCCTGGACTTCCTCCTTTCCTCTTTGCAGGGAAGCCCCTGTAATTCCGCCACCGCCCTTCTACATCAGAGTCTCGCCTCTTTGCTTTCTTTCCTCCCTGCCACCACCTCCTCCTCCTGGCCTCCTTCCCAGGCATTCACTGGGGGGATTTGGAAGGGCCCCCAGGGGCTGGCCGAGCCCTGCCTCTCAGGGACCCCAAACGGGCATCCAGCAGGAACCCCTTTCGGCCACACCCTGCGTTGCCCAAGGTGCCTCTGACAGAGGGTGTGCCTCCCTTGCCTTCTCCACAGCTTGGACTCCAGCCCCATTCTCCTTCTCGGCCACCTGTCTGTCCATCCCTCTGCTGCTGTTGCTTATCCTGCCCCCCCCCCCAAGGTGGCCCTTTTTGCCACCTGGCCCAGAGCTCAAGAGCAGCAGCCACGTGCAGAGGGGAAGTTGCAGAGAGTCTCGCTCTTCCAAGTGACGTTCTCGGGGAATCATGGTGACTGGGCTTCTTTTTTTTCTGGGACAGAAACATTCGCCTACTCATCCACAAGTAACTGAAAGTAGTCCAGCTGCTACCAGATGAGCAGGGGGAGTTCGGGGGGGGGGGCAAGGCAGAGCTCTGGGGGAAGGGCAGGCTTTTCCCTCTAAGGCACAAGTGACACACGGAATTCCGTTTTGGAAGATGTGCGGTATAAAAATAAATAAATAAACAAACAAATAAATAAATAAATAAATAAATAAATAAATAAATAAATACCTGCTGGAGCAACAGATTCCCCTTGATTCATGGCTTGCTGTCCCCCTCCCCCTCCCAGCTCCCATAGAATGTAATCTGAAACCACACACAGCCTCACCTTCCTTCTAGTGACTATTTAGGGACATGAAAATACTGCTGCTGCTGGTGGTGGTGGTGGGGGATTCCCAGCATCCCAGGAGGAGGGCTGTGCCCCAAATTGCAACAAGCCCCTCTTACACGTGCTGATTGCAAGAGCTGAGTTTGGGTGCCAGATGCACACTAGGGATGCAGCCCCCACCCGTCTTTGGCCCGGCCCAGCTAGCCCACGCTTGTGCCCTTCCGCGGGCAACACCCAGGCCTCCCAGAGGGGGCAGGAGGGGGAGGGGGAGGAGCCTCCGGAGGGATTCTGCCAGTAGCAGAGCAGCAGAAGCCCCGCCCCATCAGCCCCTCCCCACAGGTTGGTCCTGGGCAAAGTTCTCTGGGCAGAATATAATATCATAGGGAAAGTGGGGGGGGGGCAGACGCCCATGAAAAAGGCAACGCCCCTGCAATGATTCCCGAGGAAGGTGAAAGAAGGAAGGCGCCAAGGCAGGAGGAGCGCCGCCGCCGCCGCCGCCGCCGAACATTATTGATTGAGAAGAACAAAAGTCAGGATGAGACAGCAGCAGGTGAGGTCCATCAAGGGATCCACGGGATCCTGGGCAGTTGGAAGGGCCTGAGTTGCTAGACCACAACGAGGGCCGCCCCAAAACATCCCCCACCCCCACCCCCGCTCTGCCGGGCAAGCCTCCTCCGGGAAAGCCGGCGGTGGGCGAACTCACTATTCCGCAAGAAGCCCCAAAGCCAAGCAACAACTAAAAAATACTTGGAGGCCTGCCAGGGGAATGAGTCCTTCTGGTGTGCGACACCCCGAGGACGAACGGCTGTATTCTACTGTACGCTTGGGTGGATCGTGCCCCCTTCGTCAGGGACGCCCCCTTCCCTTCTCCCCCCCCTCCCCCCGCGCGAGAGCCAAGGGTCGCGGCGGCGGCGGCCGGCCTGGGGGGGGGGCACCTGCTGGAGGCTGCGGCCGCTGCCGGGAAGCGCCCCGGGCGAGGAAGGCAGCCGCACCCCCCCCACACACACACACACAGCCCCCCGCCTGGTGGAGAGCTGCCGCCGACCCGGATGGCAGGGCAGGCGGAGGCTCCACTAGGAGAGCAGCTGCCACCAAGAGGAGCACCGCTTCCCGCCGGGGGCTCAGCGGGAGGTCGTCGTCCCCCCCCCCCACACCCCCGGGTCCAGCCCCCTGGGAAGCGGCCGGCCTGCGCCCAAGGGTCCAGGGCGCGCCTCCCCCCCCCCCTCGCCCGCCCCAACGCCGGCGCTCTTCGCCTCCGGCAGGCCTGGCGGGCAGCGCCGCTTGCAGCAGGTCGGTCCTTCTCCTGGGCTCCTGGAGCGGTCCCGCTTCTCCAGCCCCACCCACCAAGGGGCTTGGGAGGCGGGGGCGGCCCGCGAGGAGCCCCGGAGCCAGCGCGGAGGTGCTCCTCACCAGCGACCAGGCGGAGGGAAGCCAGTTGGGTAGGAGACTCTATTAGGGGGCAGCGAAGGGTGAGGCAAGGAAGTAATCATCACCCAGGGCACCATTAAGGCCCTCAGAGGCCCTAAGCACTTAAAAGATTTTGGTGCCCCCCCCCATATATATGTTACAAAGTTACAATGTCAGGACGCTTATTGTTTGTTTCCTGTTGGCACGCTGGAGGCTGAGTGAGCTACTAGCGCCCCTGCACAGTCTCATTCTCAGTGGACAACTGACTGCATATAAAGATTCCCCTGCTTTCATTTATGTGGTGGTGGGGGGGGGGTTCCCCTTTAAATTTCATAACCCTTGGCAGAAGTCCACACTCTCTGATTGCTCTTGTTATTGTTATTGTTGTTGTTGTTGGTGTGTGTGTGCATATGCATGCATGCGCGCTCACACACACACACACACACACACACACAATTTTTTCATTTAACATTGGGGGTGCTTTTGTGGATCCAGGTTCAGCTGCACCATTACCAGTATCTGCATCTCCTGGTATTGCTGTTTTGTCTGCTTATTTTATTAATTTAATTTATTGGCTGTTATTGTAATTTGCTGTCTTCTTAATTTGTTGTAAACCGCCCGGAGTTCCCCTCCAGGAAGACGGGCGGTATATAAGCTCCATAATAAATAAATAAATAAATAAATAAATAAATAAATTGCACCATATGGCCCATGGACCCTGGTAAATTTGGCTATGGAAAATCCCTGTGGTGCCCCCTCCTCCCTTGATGCCCCTAAGTACGTGCTTATTGTGCTTAATGGTTAATCCACCCCTGTCATCACCCCTCCCCTCCCTCCATGTGTGACAGTCCTACTCCAGCTCAGAATGGACCATGTGCACCTGGAGAGAGAAAAGTAAAGAGGCCCCTGGGGGAGGGAGGGAGGGAGGGTGTCCTCTCCTGTGCTTCTGCCCACCCACCTGCCAAGAAACTCTCCCCCTCCCCGGGCCACACCCTGTGGGCACCAAGACTGGCCCTCTGGTTCTGCGATGGGGCCCACTGTCACTTCTAGTGCCTGGTGTCCAGAGTCCTCTTGTACTGGGGCATCTGCCACCTTCCCCCACCCCAACCCACGGCTGTGTCTGGGCCACAGAGAAAAGGCAGCTTCGGCCTCCACATTTCTGGTGTGTTCCAGAGTGGCTCCCCCCTCCCGCGCCCATGCTTCCGTCAGCTTTTGAATTGATAGAGCCTGGTAGAGGCCTCAGCGGTAGAAGGGGCAGCCCTGTTGGGGTGTGCAATCATCAGAGATGGAAACAAAATACTGTACAAGTGAAAAGTTTAAAACAACAAAAATGTGATGGCACCTTAAAGACGAATTTACATATATTTTTAAAACGTGAGCCCTTGTGGGCAAGTCCACTTCATCAGACTTTATAAGACGGGTGGGTCCTTGGTATCACTCCAAATCTCTGAGGCCAAATTCAGAAGCATCCACAAAAGTCCGCGGTGCCTTTCAATCAGGGCACAGAAGCTCAGTGGCTTTGGGGGGGGGCAATACGCCCCACCCCTGGCCACCCTGTGGGCCACCCAGGGCCATTTGCAGATATTTTTTAAAAGCTTGGTGACATCCGGATTTGTCTTTTTTTTTTTTTTTAAATAAAATGAAACTGGCCAAGCAGGATCCACCTCCCTCCACAGTTCCCCCCCTCCAACACACACACACACACACACACTGAGGGGGGGCATTCTCTGAAGTCTTCCAGGGCTAGAAAATGTGCATTTGGTGCGTGGCTTCTTTTCATCAGTGGGATTCCTGCAGGGTGTGTGTTTGTGCAGCATGTGGCCCACTGCTTTGTGCACCCTGTTTCCTGTGCTGCACATTGCAGACTTAAACTGATGTCCATCAGTGACGGGGGTGGTGGGTGGTGGTGCACTCAGACTGAACTGACTCTGGGGCAGGGCCTTCATGGGACACCCCCACCCTGGGAATCCCACCCCAAGGGCCCTGCCTGTATCCCACAGCCTCCCCCTCTCCAGGGGGCAAGGAACTTGAGGTTCCTGGTGGCTCCTCGGGAGGCAAGGGAAAGGATTCTTGGCGGCAGCGAGGCAGCCAAGGAATTCCCCCTCAGGGCTCCACAGAGGCGCAGGAGGAGGAGGAGGAAGAGGCACCTCCAGAGGCACGGTTTCCCCAGCCGCCTGCCTGCCTCCGGCTGCCTCCGCTGCCTAGGGCCAAGGAGCAGCCCTGGAGGTCAGCCAGGACCGGCTCATCCCTGAACGCTTTTGGCCCAGCCCTAGATACTCCTCTCTAGCCGCTCTCTCCCACCACCCGGCTGGCCTCCTTCAGGCACCTCACTTGAGGAGCTGCAAGTCACAGGAACAGGCAGTCATGCCGGGAAAGTGGGTGCAGGAGAAGAGGAAGCATAAGCACAAGAGGGACTGACTGCCTCAAGGAAGCCACAGGCTCTTGAGCTGGCAAGGGCTTAAACAGCAGTACTGTCATTGAGGAGAGGACATTTTGTGGGCCACGCCTTTGTGGGCCACCACAACTCCAGGGCAACCTGACACTGTGCAATGACAGCCACAGGAGGTCTCAAGATGGCCCCTCAGGAGCATTGATATACCAGGAAGGGGAGGGAGACAGCATGTGGGGACTGGCAGGGAAGGACCCTTCCACCTTCTTTGCCTGGAGCAAAACCCGGTCCCTTAATCTGGTGCTATCTCCCTGGCACAGGGCCAGGAGCTATGGGGCTGTATCAAAGATCATCATCATTTTAGACCTGTAGAGCTGGAGGAGATCCTCTCTAGATCACCAAGTCCCGGCCTCTCTCAAGGAGACACTAGGAGGGGGGGCGGTGAGCGTCGAACTCCCAGCCTCTGGCTTGGCAGCTGGATTCCTAAGCCACCAAGCTTTCCGGCAATTCCTGGCCAAGAAAAATCTGTCAGGACAATCTGGGGACTTCTCAGTTTGGTCGGCTACCCTTCGTCTGCTCAAGACCTGCCACACTCAGCCACAGGAAGCGGCCTGTTGGACCCAGTGCCTTGCCTCTTCGTAACATCTTTGAGGACCAAAGGAGGCCCTTCCTCTCTCTGCTTGGGGGATTTTGCTCAAGCCACCCCCCCATTCACCTCTTTCCTTTTTTTGGAGGGGGGGAGAGGGTACCACAGAGATGATACCACAATAAACCTGCTTTAGGTAATCCCTGAGAATTCCAAAGAAGGATCCAGCCCCAAGGTTTGGCCTTTGATCAAGCATTTGCTTTTAAACATGCTTTTCTTTTAAAAATGAACACTGAATACAGAGTAGCCACTAATCAGGTTGTAAGAACAACAGGTCGACCAAACGCCTTTAAAGTAGCAGCATAAGTTTACAAGCCACTGACAGCAAACACAGAGTAAAACAGAGAAACCCTGGAATTTAGAACTCAGGAGCACAGACCCTGCTATCTTGTGAAGGCTGTGCAGACGCTGGCCACAGTGTGTATCCTGAGGTTTGGTAGGTGGGGGAACCACTATGCCACCCCCACCCTACTGAACACATTGATCCAGCCCAATTTTGGAAGCTAAGTCCTGGCTGGCATTTGGATGAGAGACCGCTAAGGAAGGTACAGGACCCCTGCGCAGCCAACTGAAGAAGAGCTTCGTACTGATTAAAAGGCTTTGGCATGTTTGGTGCTTTGTTTAGACGATGCACAATTAATTAATGTTTGGGGGTTAACTACAGCCAAAGCTTTCTGGGACCACTTAAGAGGGCTGTATGTGAGAGAGTCTGCTTGTTCTAAGGCAGGCATGTTCAAACTTCGGCCCTCCTGATGTTTTGAACCACAGCTCCCAGAATTCTAAGCTTAGATTGCCAATGGCAAAGGACTATGGGAGTTGCTGTCCAAAGCATCTGGAGGGCCGAAGTTTGGACATGCCTGTTCTAAGGTCTCCATAACAAGGAAACCTTATATAGGACTCGACTGATGCCTGGAGAAGTTTCTGCTCATTTGCAAGACATTTATGGAACTTGAAGAGAGAGGTTTGACTTTTACAGAGCCGCATAGTGATCCCGAGCTCACCTAGCGCTGAATGGAACTATTTAGTACAAAGCATGGAGTCAATGAATGAAAGAGATTTGGCTGTGAGTTAGGGCCTTTATACACGACCCCTAAGCTCCGCAGGAAATGGCTGCAAGGTCCGGACCTTACAAGTGTTTTCCCACCAGCTCCGGACTTTGCAGACAATTAAGTGCGACCCCGCCCACCTAAGCGCGACCCAGCTGCACTTTCTTGTACCTGCTTGAGGTGGGTGAAAATCCCCAGGTCCGGATTTAATCTGGTCAGTGTGGGGCTCTCCTGGCTTCTGCTTGTGTTTTTTTTTTTTGCCTCCTGCCCCTTTAAGAGAAGAGGTGGGAGGAAAAAAAGCAAGCAGAAGAGAAACGGAAGAGAAAAGGAAGAGAAACGGAGCTCCGGGAAGCTCCTCCAGGTGAGTTGCATTTTCCCCCCTCTTTCTCTGGTGGGGAGGAAGGAAGAGCAATGAACCCCTAAGATCTTTGGTCCGAATTTAAGGGACCAGCGGATCTTAGGGGTCGTGTGAATGTAAGGGAGGACATTTGACTAATTATATATTTATAAATATATATGGCTGCTTTACTAACCACAGGTATGGACAAGCCCTCATGTATTCAACAACAATGTATTCTAAGCCAGTGCTCCCCAACCTTTTTGTCCCCGCGGCCCGGGAAATTTTTGATAATTTTTCTGTGGCCCGAAGCTGGGAGTGGGGGTGGGGAGGGGGGGGAGAATGCGAAAGGGGGGTCCGGCGGGGAGGCAAAAAGGGGGGGGTGAAAGCAAAGGATGGGAGGGAAGGAGGAGGGGGAGGCACGAGGGCGGCGGCGGCGGCACTCACCGGCCTGGGGCGGCGGGCGTGCCACTCCCCCCCCACACGGGCGGGGTGGGGTGGGGAACCCGGGGCTCCTGGGCAGGCGGGCCCCGCCTCCTCCTCCGGCGCCGGGGCCGGGAGCCGCGCGCGGGTCTCGCTGCTGGCGCCCCGCTTGCTCCTGCTGCCGCCGCCGCCATGGGCCTCCTCCTCCGCCGGGGAAAGCAAGCGGGGCGCCAGCAGCGAGACCCACGCGCGGCTCCTGGCCCCGGCGCCCTGCGCGGCACCCGCCCGGCCGCGCCGGGAAGCGCCCTCGCGGCACCGACGAGCCGCCTCCTCCTCCTCCTCCTGCTCTGGTTCCTCCTCCTCCTCCTCCTCCTCCTCCTCCTCCTCCCGCCGCCGCCGCCGGAGGTGCAGCAGCAACCACCCCCCCGCAATTGCCCCCCGCCGCCGCCGCAATCGCCCCCGTCCCGCCCGCCGCCGCCGCTACCCCCCCGCAATCGCCCCCCCCCCCCCCGCCGCAATCACCCCATCCCCCCGCCGCCGCCACCCCTCCGCAATTGCCCCCCCGCCCCCGCCGCAATCGCCCCCATCCCGCCGCCGCCGCCGCCACCACCCCCCCCCGCAATCGCCCCCCCCCGCCGCCGCAATTGCCCCCCCGCCGCCGCCGCAATTGCCCCCCCGCCGCCGCCGCAATCACCCCCGTCCCGCCGCCGCCACCCCTCCACAATTGCCCCCCGCCGCCGCCGCAATCGCCCCCGTCCCGCCGCCGCCGCCGCCACCCCTCCACAATTGCCCTCGCTGCTGCTGCTGCTGCTCCTTCGGCGGCGGCGGCGGGAGGAGGAGGAGGAGGAGGAGGAGGAACCAGAGCAGAAGCAGGAGGAGGAGGAGGCGGCTCGTCGGTGCCGCGAGGGCGCTTCCCGGCGCGGCCAGGCGGGTGCCGCGCGCGGGGCGCCGGAGCCGGGAGGGGAGGAGGGAGGCAAAGGCAAAGGCGGCGGCGGTGGCTCCTCCTGCACTCCTCCAGTCTTCCTCCTCCACCGGCCGCCGGCGGGAGAGAAGAGGAGGAGGAGGAGGGCAGCGGAGGAAAAGGGGAGGAGCCTCCCCGGCCTCCCCAGGCGGCCCGGTGCCGACCGGTCCACGGACCGGCACCGGTCCGCGGACCGGGGGTTGGGGACCACCGTTCTAAGCAATACATATATATATATATATATATAGCCACACTAGTGACACGAATAATGTAGTTATATTCACTTAAGCACTCCACGTATATATATATATATATATACATATATGTATCACATTCACATGTATCTACATTTGTATTCTTGTAAACTTAGAATCTTTGGTCAAGCCTTTCCGGCTAGAATAGAGAAAGGAACTTCCGCTAAGTCAGCAAAAGCAATTATGAATTCAAGGATCCAATTAAGTTCCTAAGCTTTGAGGATCACACACTAGCAATTAACGTGTGTCCAAGGCGTACCAGGGAGGCCTTATCTCAGCGTCTGGTGTTTGTAACTGTCAAATGTCCAAGGACATAAGGATGATCCTACCCTCCCTGCCTGTGAGGGGAGGAGACCAAACGTACCAGTTAGAACTTTTAGGCAAGTGTCAGAAATACGAAATAAATGACTAAAAAGTGTCAATTAGTATTTGATGTATGTAGCAGGTGTGTGTATGATGTAATTTCAGTTAAGGGAAGACAAAGAATAGAGGAACCCTATAAAATGTATCGCCTTCCAATGCTTGGGCGGAGACCTCGCCTGGAATTTACACCGGGTCGGGTCCCCCTGATTGATCAATCAATAAATTCTTTTCTCGTCTCCTGAGACTCAGACTTGGTCTTTTGCAGCCCATGAAGCGCAGGCACGCTGGCACGGGACCCTCATAAATTTAAATTCCTTACATTTCTGGTGCATTGGCCGGGAACGTGCCACTGCCCCAGCGCTCTTGGGAGTCTGACTTAAATCACAGTAAGAATTCATGCTGACCCTGGAACAAATCTAGTCCGGACCCTCTGATTTTGAGAGGAGACTTGTTCTATCAGCATTGGACACAATACTGTTATTTAAGGAGAAACAAAGCCGGCAGAACAACGGAGGAACTGTAAGAGGACTGCGCAGAAGAATTCTGGTAAGGTAGAAAAAACCAGCTGTGGGGTGGCTTGAGTTCGAATCTAGCAGCTCTGTGGAGTGGAGAAGATTGCGAATTCTTATTGTCGGCCCCGGGGGTAGGAGACGAGAAATGACGAATGCGTCATTAGCATCCCGAGAACCAGAAGAGAGTAGGGGTTACGGAACCCCCAAATCTTCTAAGGGTGGAACGGTTCTTTTGCAAAGAAGCCAGTAACCCTAGCGTTCGCCCCCAGTATTGAAACAGGAGGGGAGTGTGGCTCCGCCGTCCTGGGGTAAGTTTAAGAGATATATTAATGCATGGGTATGTGGGATGATGATTCCACTTTTGAATTTTGTGTAAAAGAAGCTTCATGTATGTGTGTTTTTCAGGGTAAGGGGCTATGCCTCTATACCCTACGTAACAGCAGGGGAGTGGCCATCCCCTGTGCTTAAAGCGGTGGCAAAGAGTGGCAGTCTTTGCCCCACATTACTACCAACGGAGTGTCGACATCAACTCTGTTTGATTTTAGAGAAGTTAAAAAGATTTATTCTTAGGCAAGGGATCGCAGTTAACTGGGGAAACAGAAATGTGGGAGAGTTGTGTATGGTTGCTGAATCACATGTTGGCGTGTATGATGCGCATTTGAGTGTTGAGGTGCAAGTCCGTTTGATGCTTGTGTGGGAAAAGTCATAGGAACACAGTTAGACCTTTAAGCAAACCTATGGGGATAAAACTAGTGTAGTTTATGCACCCCCTTTTTTGATGTGTGATGTGGTAACATTGGAATTCTGCCACCAGAAGTAATGATTTTAGTATTACATGGAACAAAAGTAAGTTTTAAGAAGAGCCCCTCTAAATAGGATTAGGCAGGACTTTGCCATCTCAAATTAAGATTCTAGCCCTCAAGGAGGGCAGACCAATTATGACTTGCTAGCAAGAGGCGTGTGAATTCATAAGGACGTGCTTATTTAAAGTAATATAGAGACTAAATACTCTGCCAACTAGAAGACCCCGCCAGCACTTTTAATAACACCAGGGGAAAAATGGGCAGTGAGAAGGGTACTTTTGAGTACTCATGGATAAACAACATCCTATGTATTTTGTGACTGGTTGGTCACACAAAAGATTTACCAGCTGAAGGGACATTTTACAGGGAAAACATCATAGGGTACCTGAGTAATGCAGTTTCAGTAAAGCTGGGTAGGACTCATAAGATAAAAACGTCCACCCCATTCTTTTAAACTGGTCTCATAAACCTGAAAGATGATGGAAGGAAAGGCAAGATAGTGAACTAAAGAAATGAATAGATGGAGGAAAAGATGAGGAGAAATGGTTGGCAAATGGACAGAAAAGAAGTGTGGTAGCAGGAAGGCAGGACAGTGGACTGAGGAAGTATGGAAACCCGAGAGATGATGGGAGGAAGGCAGGACAGTGGACTGAAGAAGTATGGAAAGGGACAGATGGGAAGAGGTAGTGTAATAGAAAGAAGCAGCAAGACAGAGATGGGAATGGATAGGTATGATATCGAAAAGAAACTGGAGGAGAGGAAGGACAACAGAGGGAACAAGAGACGTTATTTCTGAACTATTAATAATCAACAGCAGGGACATCGAAACAGGGGCTGACCCCCTTTCTGGCAACTAGCCACGACAGGAATTAGAATCAATGCCTTGTTCCTTCTCCAAAAAGTAGTTAAGAACATTTGAGAACAAACAAGGCAATTTAATTTAAAAACACAGGGAGATTCTCAGGACCAAACTGCCAATAAATATCCACATTTGGACTATTTCAAAAGGCGTCCTGGTCTCTCTCTCTCTCTCTCTCTCTCTCTCTCTCTCTCTCTCTCTCTCTCTCTCTTCTTCTATCCTTGGAGAATAAGCAGGAATTTTTTTTTAACTGTGCTTTCATGGTCTTCATAAGGACTTAAGTACCAGCTAGGCATTATTTGCCTCTCCATAGATATCAGAGTGAAGGAAGAGAGAGAAATTCTGCATGTCCACCTAAGATTTTCTTCCCCCTCCTAATTTAAGTGGCTTTTGTGTATTCCTTACAAGGGCCACGCTTCTCAAATTAGGCTTAAGCAGACAACAAGCCACAAGACGGGCTTTGTTTCAGAGCATTTCACACCTAATTCAATACAGAGTAATTAAAGGAGATTGTCTGCTGGCCTCAGGCTGCAAAAGGCAGCCGCGGGGGAATTTTAAAAGTCTACACCCCTCCTTTCTTTTTCTGCTCTCAAGCCAGCATACCACCTCTCTTTCCCCCCTCCCAGAGGAATTTGAGGAATGTTGACAAAACAGCCTAGTTTTCCTTTTTTCTTTTCTCTCTCCCAAGCCTGGAGTAACGTAACGTACGGGTCAGTCCCAAAGCGTTCAACAGGCTTACACGCCAGCATTTAAGACGAGCCTTGCTTACTCTACGCACTGCACATTTTTCTTAATTAGGCTTTTCGAAGATAAGTTTAAGAGCTACTTGCGACTCTTTATAACTAAGTCAACACAGGAGAATAAAAGATTTTTCTTTCCTTTTGCCATAGGCGGTACAAGGCTTGCCTGGCCAGTAAAATGTATAGCGTGTTGGTGCTGCTTTTAACCCACGCCTGGTCTCAGTAGCCCCCCCCCTTGAGGAAATTGAGGCTTATTTTTTTTTTTAGAAACCAAAATGGACTTAACGATTTTTCCTTTCCTGTTTTGTGCATGTAACGGGCAAGCTTCCCTATTTTTAAGAATGGCTCTATAGTGCACATTATTAATTTGTTACAAATTTCATAGGGAGCCTAGTAGCGTGACCATGGCCGACCTGAATTTGTGCACACCTACTAAAGTGCAGTTGTGTACTATGGCCAAACGATTTTTCCGAACATTTGGACACCCGCCCCCATTCATATGCTTGTTTCACAAAGAGATATGCCTCATTCTGCAGGACATTTGCTTTTTGCGACATTTTTTTTTTCTCCCTTTCTTCAGACTTTCAGATAGACTGCACTACACTGTGCCATTGAAATCTGCACACAGTGTACTGCATGTAGCACTATCATACCTGGAGAACCAGGCCATGTTCTGCAGATTGCGTGGCAATTTTTGTGTGTGTGTTTATTGTTCGTCTATTTCGGTCTGTCTGTCTCGTCCCACTCGGAAAGACGCTGGAGGCAACACTTTCCTGAGGCATCCTTCCCCAGATGACAGCTGCGTTTGACATTTCGGAAGGCCCCCGAGGCAGCCTGCTGATTCACTTTCAACTCAGGGTGACAGATTACAATCCTGTCTTCCTGTCTCTTTTTCTTTTTTTTTTTTTTTCCTCTCTCTGTTTGTTTATGGGGGGAGAGAGTGGGTTTAAAACAGCCACTGACTTTTGTTTTGAAGTGTGGACGGCCGTGACTTTATCATTCCACTTGCCAGTCCAACTCCCCTCCGGAACAATTTGGTTCATGCTAGGAGCCTACTTTGCATTTCCTGGATATTCTGCCAGCTACATTTTTTGCTGTCCCCGTGTAGGAGAGCAATTTGACTTGGGGATGGGATCTGTGGTTGATTGGGGACACCTGAGCACCTACACCTTGCAAGCACTCATCTGGGCCAGCTGAACTTGTGCATATCTACTGCTGTATAGAGGTGTCCTCGTCATAGACTTTGGCCCCCCTTACTTCACGTACTGGTTTTACGAAGAGGAACGCCACAGTCTGCCTTTTTCAACATTTTTTTTCCTTTTCATGACTGTCAGATACACTGTACCACCCTGCTTGGCAGCACAAGGACAGCTGAGGGGTCCTTTTGTGTGGGTTTGTCCTCTGTGTTTTCTGTTTGTGGTCGTGTGTGTTCTTCTCTCATCCAGGTACTTCCTGGAGGACGGGCTTTTGCTCTGGGAAAAACGCCCACCCGTTCTTTATTTCTGGATCGTGGAGTCGGTTGGGTTTGGAAACCTGACGCCGCCGTTCGTGGATGCTGAGATGGGGACCCTCCTGCCATCCCTTCCGCTATCCCTTCTGGAGCCTTTGATGTCTTTGATGCCATCTTCGAGATGACTGCGCTCCGCCAGCTCGATCGTTGTGGGCCCCTGGATCCGGTGATGCCAGCCTATTCACCCAGCGTGAATCGCACTCCGCGACCGAGAGGGAGAGAGGCCTGACCGGTGACGCCTCCTGCCCACTGCAGTATGATGCCTCAAGCCTTAGATGACCACCACCCCCCCCTTGGATGGAGGACGCCGAATTGCACCTGACCTGTGGTCATCACCCCTGTTCCTGGGAGAGCCTTGCATTTGCCACTTCGGGGAGCCCAACTGTCGTCTGCTGATTTCCCCCGAAGCTTCCGGTTGACGGGCTGACCTCCTGTCTGCCTGATTTCCTTTCCTTTTCCTTTTCTTTTCTTTGTCTGTCTCTGAGGGGGGAGACGGAAGGAGTTTAGCGGCCACAGACTCTTGTTTTGGATTGCGGCCAACAGACTTTACGCCCGCAATTTCACCCCTTTTCGTCGGGACAGAAACTTGGTGGGGTTCAAATTCAGACCTTCACATGCCTTCACCATGCGTTGGACCACCAAGAACTTGTGAACTTGTGTCGCCACACACACACCAGCATCCACAAGTGAGCGTTTATTTCGAAGCCTTGCAAAGGGGACGTTAATTGTTAATCACTGTTTATTGTATTATTGCCTATTATTGATAGTCATTGTAAAAGTTTGAAGTGCCTTTCTGAATGTGCCTTCCATAATTCATATAATGTTCATGATGTGTCACTGAAAATGTTTTTTTTTTTTATTACTTGCCTTTCTATGCAATTTACATCGAATGAGAGAAATTTTTTTGGCACCCATGGGTGCTCCGAGACTTTATTCCACAAAACAATGGTTTTCTAGAATAGCTGTCTACATTATTTACTTCACCAAAGACAATGATGAATTACTTTTTGTCCCATATTTGTGGGGCTGATTCTGTGTGTGAACTGACAGCTACAGAGACATCTCTGCTTTGATTTCAATAGCTCATCCGTGACTCTACCATGGGACTATAACTATTGAGTATGGTTTATGGCTAAAAATTGGTTTTTCTAAGATTAATGTCTATCATCTGGGTTATCCTGTATGCATGAACAACTGGGTAATTCTGCACAACCTGCTATCATTTGAGTTTCAAAGCATACCACACACCTGAATAAGGTTGAAAATCATGTTATGATCTTTGTTCTATGAAATCAGGTACTCCTGTTTGTGTATCTTTATGAAAAATGACAGTATGAAAAATCATATTTCAAGGTCTAAAGCCATTTGACAGCAAAAGGGAGTAGGCTGGCAAAGGAGCCTTGCTCATATTTCTATAAGTGTTTGATTTGCAAACTGACCCTAAATGGAATTCAGGGGTTGTCAGCCTGATTACCAAACACACAAGCAAGATATCTCACATTTGCACTGCTGCTGCAAGAAAATTTATTTGGGTTTCATGATTGTCCTGATATAAGGTACTGAACAAATCTGCTGTTTAGGTATCACTTTGGGACAGGGATCTTGATATCCAAGTCTATCACAATATTATGCCAGCCCCTTCAGAGGTTGGGAATTTGGAATCTTTGAGCAGTGAGCAGCAGGCCGTGGGAGGTTGTGATCATGTTGCATTCCTCAAACAGGGGACATTTAAATGCTATGGTCCGTGAAACGCACCCATCCATTGCAGTCTGCGGGTCTGGCCAGAGGGTCTTTTTTAACTCCCAGACATTGCTAAACTTTATCTGGTAACTTAACATTTCACTATAGAGAGTCCCCTAGTGAATTAAGGGGTATTTCTTTGTTCAAATGCGTCCCTCACCATGAGACGCCACAAATCATTTTGTGCCTATAAGCCCTTTGAGAGAAGGAAAGGGGTGGGAAAAGTTTTCCTGGCAGCACTGCTGATACTCTCGTCAGGAACACTGGAAAGTCACTCATGATGACACCCCTCTCCAAGGGAATGAATGGTCAGCAGGGAAGCTCAAGCAATATTCACGCTTTTGTATATACACCTTCGATATGTTTCTTTCTCCCCTTACAAGTCTGTCATGGGAGCCACGGGAGGGCAACCTATGGAGAATTTACTGGCGTAAATTTCCATAACGCGTCAGGGCCGAGTGTAAGGGAGGACATTTGACTAATTATATATTTATAAATATATATGGCTGCTTTACTAACCACAGGTATGGACAAGCCCTCATGTATTCAACAACAATGTATTCTAAGCAATACATATATATATATATATATATAGCCACACTAGTGACACGAATAATGTAGTTATATTCACTTAAGCACTCCACGTATATATATATATATATATACATATATGTATCACATTCACATGTATCTACATTTGTATTCTTGTAAACTTAGAATCTTTGGTCAAGCCTTTCCGGCTAGAATAGAGAAAGGAACTTCCGCTAAGTCAGCAAAAGCAATTATGAATTCAAGGATCCAATTAAGTTCCTAAGCTTTGAGGATCACACACTAGCAATTAACGTGTGTCCAAGGCGTACCAGGGAGGCCTTATCTCAGCGTCTGGTGTTTGTAACTGTCAAATGTCCAAGGACATAAGGATGATCCTACCCTCCCTGCCTGTGAGGGGAGGAGACCAAACGTACCAGTTAGAACTTTTAGGCAAGTGTCAGAAATACGAAATAAATGACTAAAAAGTGTCAATTAGTATTTGATGTATGTAGCAGGTGTGTGTATGATGTAATTTCAGTTAAGGGAAGACAAAGAATAGAGGAACCCTATAAAATGTATCGCCTTCCAATGCTTGGGCGGAGACCTCGCCTGGAATTTACACCGGGTCGGGTCCCCCTGATTGATCAATCAATAAATTCTTTTCTCGTCTCCTGAGACTCAGACTTGGTCTTTTGCAGCCCATGAAGCGCAGGCACGCTGGCACGGGACCCTCATAAATTTAAATTCCTTACATGAAAAGGCCCTTATATTACTGGAAGACTTTTAGAAGAACAGCAGCAAAGAGCATGCCAAGCTTGTTGGTTATTTACTGCCTCAGCAGAAGCATTCACCTCCAGTTAGTAAGGAGGAGGCAGGCAAGGCATTAATTGTGGGAAAATGCTTCAGATGTGGATCCTCCAAACATTTGCAAATGAGTTGTCCCAACAAACATTGGACCAACGCTGAAACCAGCACAAAAAGGAAGTCATGGGGTCAGAAGGCCAGTGTGTTGATTTCTGCTATAAAACTTCAGAAGATGGTTCTAAAGATTTATGGGTTGTTGAAAATGGAGCTCCTGAAAAAGCCAGGTTTTCAGTGCTTTCTTAAAGCAGGCAGAGATGGTGCCAGGCAGACCTCGCTAGGGATAGAATTCCAAAGCGAAGGGGCAACCTCAGAGAAAGCCCAGTTCCGTGTTAAAACTTTCTGGGCCTCTCTAGGAGTGGCCACCTGAAGCGCAAGCACCTGGGAAGCCCTTGTGGGACGGGCATTTACCGAATACCGAACTCGCCCAGGAATGGAATATTAGCAACAGGCCTATATTGATTAAGATTATCCAGTGCTGAATGGGCCTTATAAGGGTCTCCTTTAAGCAGGAAGGTAAACTACTCTCCCATAGAGATGCATGAAGGACATGGAAAGCCCATTCCCTGGCGGACTCCTATGCTAATGTGAAGAGCTGGATTTTAAGAATCTAGAGTGGAGGAGGTGGAAGCAGCAGCTTTGCAATCAGCATGCAAGTGCCTTTCTTTATTGCCTGGCCTTCTTTCCACTTCCTCTATGTACAGTATTTCCCCATGTATAAGACTATATTTTTGTCTAAAATAGAGTAAACTAAAGATTTTAGTCTTAGATTTAAGACTAAAAAATGAGTGTCGTCTTATATGCGGACGTAAGCCAAGGAGATAATCAGGCATTTCCAAAACTGTAATTTTGGATTGGAAAAGTGGGGGTTTGTCTTATACATGAGGGCACCTTATAAATGGAAAAATATAGTATCCTTTTAGTCCTTTTTGTTTTTTTTTCTGATTTCCTTTAAAATCAGGAAAAATAGAACATGGTCAGTTTCCTTCCAAGTTCCCCTTATTGTCACTTCCTTCACCAAGTCATGTCTGTTGGTTAGAATCACGTTGTAGATAGCTAGTCCTCTCATTTATTCCTCCACATTTTGTAGGAGAAAATTATCAGCCTCACAAGCCAGGGATTTCTTAGAAGGTCCATACTTGCAAAATTTGGCTCCGAACAGATATCAGGATAATTGAAGTCTCCCAGTATTACTACATAATGCTTCTCTAAAATTCTTACAATTTGTTTCTCAAAGTTTCATCTTCGTCTTCTCGATTGGGTGCTCAGTAGTAGACTACTACAACAGTTCCTTTTGTGAAGATTCTGTCATCCAGATGAGGTTATCTGAAAGTTGAGTCGTGGCAACTGGACTTCTTTTCTTGAGAGATCGAAATGTTTGCCTACACATCCAAGTAGACTGAAGAAGCTCCTTGGGTGAGTAGCAAAATGTTTTGAACAGTTCCTTTTGGTTTTTGCCCCTGTTATAGTAATCCAGATGCTCTCAATGGGACAACCAAACATATCCTCCTGTATTTCTGTGCAGGAATAGGTGCTTTTTGACATATACTGTGACTCCATCTCCTTTTCTATGCTTTCTGTTCTTTCTAAACAATTTACATCCTTCAGTTGCTCTATTCCAGTCATGGGAATCATCCCATCAGGTTTCAGTCAACCTTATCAAGTCATATTTGCCCTCCTGGACTAAGAGTTTGAGTTCTTCTTGTTTGTTTCCCATATTCCAGGCATTTGTATATAGACACTAGAGATCGTGTGCTATGTGGTCTGCTTTCCTTCCTACATATTTATGAAGATTATTATTGGGCTATGTTAGAGGTGCTTATTTGTTCCTCTTATGGTACATAAATAAGCCATCATCTGTCTTTACCTCTGAGGTTGGGTGTTTCTCTTTCCCTTCCAATTCAGTTTTAAGCCCTTCTCATTAACTTATTTGTGCTGTGGTCAAGCACATTCTTCCCAGCTCTTGTGAGGTACAGCTCATCACTTGCCTGCTGCCCATTTTAGCCTGTGGTCCCAAAATTCAAAAACTAAGATTCAGAGACAGCAGATAAACTCAGAATGATTTGTGCCTTTCTCCTCACTGCAGAGGGCAGGTCCCTGAGCTTGACCGTCACCTTCTCCGGAAGAGCAATGGATGAACAGAAGGAAATTTAGTGACTGACTGAAAGCCAGTGAAATTGTGGGCCCAGGTGGCAGCTCTAAGAGTTCTTGAAGAACCTACAGGCAAAAATGTAGATCAGGTCTGCTCAATAAAATATCTAAATCATCTCTAAGAAAAGCCCCTGGAGTAGAAGACTGGAATAATGTCAGTGTTTAAAAAGAGATTGAAGGAGGATCCAGGAAAACTACAGAGATGGCTGTTTAACATCTGCTCTTAGTAAACTGCAAGAAGCAACGTAAAAGATAAAAGCCGTCCAGCCAGAAGATAAACAAGTCTTGCTGAAAAGTAAACTCGAGGCTGGTGGTACCTTTGAGGCCAGGCTAAGTTGTGTCTCACTTCAAGAGGGATCAGCAGCTGTCTGGTAGTCAGAGGTGTTTACTGGAGGCTTTGGAAGACAAATACCTTTTCGAGAGAGCCTCTCTGCAGAAATCCTTGAGCAAATTAAGCCCTCCTGGGGTAAACCGATCAGATGTCTCAAGGGCTGGGAGATGGTGAAAGCCCAGGAAGCAGAAAGAAGAAACAAGCAGGCAATGCTCCTTGCAGGCAGAGGCAAACACTGAACAGCTGGACCTCCCAAGGGTCTCCTTGGGGACAGGTGTGTCTTGCCAGGTCAACCAATGATCAGGAGAGAGAAGTGAGCCATGTTGTGTATGTGTATCAATGGGGGTGGGGGAGGGACAGGTCAGCAGGTGACTTGGACTGCCTTAAAGGGCACTAATCCACAGAGGAAAGGGCTCTCAGCAGCTACTGGCCATTGTGGTTTTGCAGATTACATCAACACCAGAACTCTCGTGCCTCTGAACATGAGCGGATTGGGGCCATGGGGGTGAGGGTGGGGCGGGCACGACATCCCTGCCCCAACTTCTTCCTCGTGAGCTTCCCAAGGGAGCCTCCCTCTGGCCCACGCCTCAGGAATGTTCTTTGACAAGGAAGCCAAAATGAATGGTAGTGGTGGTGGTGGCGGGGAGGGGGAGCTGCTTACTGTTACTGCTTGGCCCTCCTGGCAGCCAAAAAGACTTCCTGTGGCCACTGTTAGCCCAGGAGGGCCACTCCGGGGTGCCTTCATCTCCTGGCAACTTACCCCACAATGCAAAGGCCTCAACGTGCCAGGTCCAAAGCCTCCACCTGGACTCAGTGGGGAGCCCAGTGTGCCCTGGTGACAGAAGAGCCAAGGATCAGCCCCATGGGCATCGCATGCTCAGCAAGCCCGAGGCATACCCAGGGCATCAGGGTTGGCATCCAGCTGAGACCAGCTGGGTTGCCCAAGTGAGGAGGGGGGGAAATGATGACAATGGACAGCTTCCTCCACACAGTACACACACACACACACACACACACACTCACACACACACACACAAGTGCCACCACTGCCTAAGAAAATCAGTCCTTTCAAGTCCAGATGGGGAGAGGTTGCCATGCAAGGGGCACCTCCCCTCCCATCTCTCTGTCACACACACACACTGGCAGCTTCCTGGAGTGCCAGCACAGGATGTGTCCCAGGCAATGGACCCTCCAGGCCACCCCAGGCTGGGTTCTGGAGGTGCCAGCACCCGGGCAGAGGCCACCCTCCGGGCACAAAAGACTCCACAGGCAACTCCTGACCCTCTACTTGCTGAGTTCTCAGACCAAATATACAAAACTGGGCACGCCACATGCCAGTCTGACCTCCATGGGCAACAGAGCTCCCTCATCGACACACACGTGGGCAGCCAGGGTGCTCCCCAGGTACCCAAAACACAGCAGCAATGCAACACGGCAGGCGGCTCCGCGAGGCATAAAGAAATGGCTGCGCCCAGGACTCGGGCAGTGTCCAGGCCAGACCCATCACACAAGCCCCGCCCCCCTCCGAGGCACATGCTAGGCCTCCTGGGGCCTCCCAGGCACTCCTCCTCCTTCACCCAGCCAGGCGCAGCTCTCGGTGCCCCCGTGCCCAGCCTACCTGCGATGCGGATGACGGCCCGCTCTGCAGGGTCCAGCACAGTCCCGTTGCTCGAGGCAGACTTGGTCCGCTTGGTGCGCTGGTGCTTGGCGAGGTTCCAGGGCAGGGTGTCTCCGGGGCTGGGGGAGCCGCTGCTGCCCCCACTGGAACCCTCCTCGGCTGCCATCTGGCCTTTCTCCTTCCGTCGGGCAGACGTCACCTCCTGCAAAGAGCGGGAGAGGAGCATCAGAAGGGGGGGGAGAGGGGCCACCAGGCAGTTTCCGACGGAGATGGGGTTTCACGCCCCCCCCAGCCATCGTGTATGCCATCCTTCAGCTCTGCAGGGTGGGCAGGTGGATCCTAAAAGGCAGCACAACCGGGGGACAGTGTTGGGGAGGAGAGCACTAACAAGAGGCCCCTGGCCATCTACCAAGCAGCACCACCAGTTGACTGACCCTGGGGGCCAACTCTGCCCAGAGGGACAAAGCATGGAGTCCAGGGTCCCTGTGGCATGTATGTGGCCCTGGCACAGCCAGAGCACCCCATCAAGCAAAAGGGAAAGGGAAAAAGGAGTGGCGGGGAAGCACCCCTAAGCACAGAGAGAACTCCTAGTTCCCTGAGCTCCTTGCCCTCTGAAGATGCCGGCCACAGAGTCTGGTGAAACGTCAGGAAGAAAAACTTCCAGAACACAGCCAAACAGGCAGGGAAACTCACAACAACCACCCCAAAGCAATTGGTGCCCTCTCTGGAAGGTTTACAAATTAATTGTGCAAACCAAACATCCCTCCTCCCCGCTCCAGTGACCTAGGCACTCATATTCCCCACCTCAGAAGGATGGAAGGCGGAGTGAACCTCAAGCCATCTACCTGGGACTGACCATCACCACCACCCGGGTCACAAGCAGTTCAGCCACTCTGACACGAGGCACCTCAAAGCCCAAGGAGGAGATGCTGCCCCACCTGCCACGGCCACACCTCCCTGGCATGTTGCCTGCAGCACACCTCTCCTGGCTCAACCCTGGAGCCCTGAAATACCCCCCTTGGTGTTGGAATAATGGGGCCAGGACTTGGGGCCAAAACTCCCCAGGACATTTTGCGTAGCAGATCTCTCTCTCTCTCTCTCTCTCTCTCTCTCTCTCTCTCTCTCTCTCTCACACACACACACACACACACACACACACACACACACACACACACACACACACACACACACACACAAAGAGAGAGAGAGAGAGAGAGCACTACCATTCATTCTGAGCTTACTTATGGTCTTTAAGCTAGAATTTAAAAATTGATTATTATTATTATTACTGTTGCAAGTTATTGCTGCTACAATGCAAACTACTCTGAAGGAGATTAGATCTCCAATGGGCAATTAAGAGCCATTTGTGCTAAAAGAAATCTGCTCCTCCTTACTGTCCTGAACCAATCCAGCTGGTATTTTTGCTCTGTCCATGGTGGGGTGCAAGGGAGACCATTCTGAAGAACACTCCCACCTCCAAATTGGCCACCACATTGCTGGACCTTGGTGTTGTGCCACAACCCTCCAGAACCCTCCTTACATGCTCTTTGCACCCCCAGCCCCCAGCCCCCCCTCCACCACAGTGGTCCCCCACGCTGGTCCTTCCCCACGCAGAGCCATCTCCTGATTGGGCAGAGGGAGGCCCCTGTCTCTCTCAGGGAGCATCTCCAGGTCCCTGAGGAAAAGGGAAAAGGATTTCGCAGCAGCCTTTTGCCCTTAAGAGTGTCTGTCTGTGTGGTCTTCTCCCTTGAGTCCGAAAATAACTGGACAGGGCTTGGAAGTAACTCCCTAGAATTCAGGCCGGGGAGGGGGGCAGCATGGGGTACATTGGCTCAAGAAACCAAATGCCTGTGCGCACTCACTCGTGGCCTGCCACTCATCTGGGGCTGAGCCAGATGGCCTCCAGGGTCCCAGCATCTGGCTGCACAGGGAGGCCTGCAGGAGCTGCTTCCCCTTCCCTGCCAGGGGCCAGCCTCTCAGGTGGAAGCCCCCAGGGGACCCTGGCCTTGCCCCCAAAAAGCGCGGGTGAGGTGGGGGCAGGGGCAGGAGGCCCTGGCCCGGGCTGGCCTACTGTCTTCTCCATTGCCAGGACATGACCACCCCCACAACGCCTGCGTTCTTTCTCAAGTACTGCTTTACTGGGTCCAGCAGGGAGCTGCCTCCTCTGGCCATGTCCCTGTGGACTGTGCTGAAGAGGCAAAGGGCAACCTGGCACCAAGGCCTGTAGCTCAAGGGACGATGGGCGATGGGGGTGGGGAAGGGGGAGAGGGGATTCAGAAGAGAGGAGGGCTACAGACGTTCAGGAGCATCTCCTACATCCTCTGGGCAGAAGGGGCCATTAGTTTGCTCTCCATGGGGAGAAGAGAGGAAGCCCCGCACCCCACCCCAGTCTCTAGCCAGGCCTGTCAGCTTCCTCCTGCTTTCCTCCCCCCCCCAGCCTCCCCTCCCAGCACATTCTGACATAACCCCAGTCCCAGCTGATCAGGACAGAGTAGCCCCCTCCCAGGCCCAACCACCAAGGAAGGGGCTCATGCCTTTAGGGAGCAGCCACGTCCTAGGCCAGGCAACCAGCCTCTCTGGAAGGGGAACCGACAACCCCCCCCCCCTCCTAAATCAGGTGGTGGTAACAGGGCAGAGTGGCAGTGCAGGATGTGTGTGTGTGGGGGGGTGTGGGTTTGCTTTGGGTCTGACTGCCTTTGAGCACTTCCCACATCTTGGTTGCCATGACCACAGCTCCACCGGCACCACTAGGAAACTAGAGGGGGCACAAGAGTCTGCGCAGGGTGTGTGTGTGTGTGTGTGTGTGTGTGTGTGTGTTTGGGGGGGGTTGTGAAGCCTCCCCTCCCCTCCTGCTTCTTACCTGTTCACCTCAAGCCCGAAAGAAGATTCCCTCGGAGCTCCAGGGGCTCAGAGAGCTGCAGACACCCCCCCCCCCCCCCGCCGCCGCCGCCCCCCCCTTGCCTGCCCGGGGGCCTGTCACGGGCTGCCTCCACCCCTGCCCCGTGCAGTCCGGGAAGCCACACGCGCCGCGCTGCTTCCGCTACCTGGGCCCCGATCCTGCAGCCGACGAAGGAATTCTGCCCCCCCGACCCGCCGGGAACCCGTCCAGCCGGCCAGAGCCGGCTCTACCAGCCACGGCCTCCCCCGCAGGGCTGGAAGAAGCGCGCGCGGGAGGGGGGGGGGACGCCGCGGAAAGGGGAGAGGCCCGATTCCCTTCCCCACCCGGGAAAAGGCCTGGGGGAAAAGGCCCCCCCTCCCTCCGCCGCCTCCGCCCCCAGTGGCTCGGGCCGGCTTCTCCCCCCTGCGAAAGAGCCCTCGGGCCAGGCTCGGCCACGGTCACTGCCAACGCTCGCGCGCACCCCCCAAAGGAAGCCCCGCCCGCCCCGCCCCCGTGCCTTAGGCGGCACCTGCAGCGGGGCCGGCACGGGCGGGGCCGGCACTGCACCCCGCGAAGGAGACCGCGAAGCCGGACGAAGGGCAGCCAGGAACCGGAGGCAGCCCCCGCCCCGGGGACCCGCAGGGACACCACCCCCACCCCCAGGCGCCCCCCCCCCCGCAGCCCTTCCTCTGGATGGGGAACGGCGAAGGCCACTCACCGAGCCCGGGCGCCCGGCGCCGCCACCTCGCTCCCCCGCGCAGGAAGCATGTCCGCGCGCCTTGCCCGGCGGCGGCAGGAGGAGGAGGAGGAGGAGGAGGAAGGCCGGCCGAGGGGAGCGTCCGCTGGCCACCGGCAGGTCGCCTGGGCGGCAAGGGGGGGGGGGAATGGGGCGCGGATGCTGCCGCCGGGAGGCTCGGCCCCTGAGCGGCGTCCGCGGGTGCCCGGCAACGCCAGCGGCGGCAGGCAGGCAGGCAGGCAGGAGCCCCGGGGGTGCCGGTGCCAATCCGCCGCGGCGCTTCTCGCTTTCGCTCCCCCCGCCACCCGCGGTCCTGCGGCCCTCCCCCCCCCCTCCCTGGAAGAAGCCGGAGCTCCTCCCCCTCCGGGCACTGCGGCTCTTTGCAAAGAGGGCGCGGGCGTGTGCCTGACTGTGTGTGACAGAGCGAGCCCGGCTCCATCTCATCTCCCCACCCGCCTCCCGCCTCTCCCCCCCCCCCGCGCCGCCGCCGCCCCGCCCTCCCGGGGCCACCGATGAATTATTAACCAGCGCGCAGACGGGCAGCAGAATAGGTCCATTCAGGCCCGCACAATGGAGGCAGCCCCGGCCAGCAGGCAGCAGCAGCCTCCCCCCCCCCCCCCCCCCGCGCCGACCCCGCCGCGCACCGACGCACGCACAAGCCGAACCCCGGAGAGAAGAAAGGCCGCAGCAGGAGTCGGCGGGCACCCCCCCCCCGGGCACGGGCGCCACCCGACGACCCGCCAGGGCTGCCGCCGCCGCCGCCCGCCTTGCCGACCGAGGCAGCTCCAGCAGCCGAGCAGGGCAGCCGCCGGGCCAGCTCCCCACAGACCACCCGGCCGAGTTGCCGAGGAACCCGCCGCCCTTCCCCCACCCCACCCCCGGGGGCCCCGGGCATCCCGGCGGAGGGCGACAGACAGCGCAAAAGGACTCACGGCATAACCGCAGGGGGGGCGGGAGAGGAGAGGGGTTGACTCCTGCACCCTCTGGGACCCTTCTTTTGGCCGCTGCCAGGGCCTGCCGTCCCTGCCTAAAGTTCAGGGGCAGCCAAGGGGCGGGGGGGGCAGGATTGCCGGGACCCGGGCTGAACTGCAAGGGCAGGAGTGTGCATGGAGGGGAGGGGATCCCCCTTGGAGTGGGGAAAGCGGCCTGCACAAATGTCCTCCTGGCTCTCTCTCTCTCTCTCTCTCTCTCTCTCTCTCTCTCTCTCTCTCTGTGTGTCTGTATGTGTGTGTGTGTGTGTGCACAGTGTGGGTGTCCCTGTACTGTACTGGCCTGTATCCCTAATTAGCCAGGCACATCGGGAAGCATGGGGGCCTGGGGAGCAGCCTGCCAGGACTTGTTGCAAAGCCCTCCCCAACCTACAAGGAAGGAGGGGCTGTTCCGGTTTCCTTGAAGGCAAATCCTGGGGCAGCATGAGGGGAGGGGGCGGTATGTCAGGAGAAGCTGCCTGGCCTGCCGGGATCCCCCCAGCTCTGCAAGGTGCGAAGGGACAGGTGAGGACTTGGCCTCCGAAGACCTGCAGCCCAAATTTCACAGTTGTCATGCCCCCCTGATGTGGGGGAGACACCCCCGTCCTTTACAAACTGCTGCTGCTGCTGCATGCCTGCTTGCCCTGTCACCCTCAAAGGCAGAAGAACCCACCTCTAAGTTAAAAGGTGGCAACCTTCCCTGAAGCCACCCACCCCACCCCACCCCAGCGAGCCAGGTTACCTACAGGTGTCCTGAAGCAGCAGCAGCAGCAGCAGCAGCAGCAGCAGCAACTGGGGTGGCAGGAGGGTCCCAGAGAGTGGCCAGCAGGGAGGGGCAGCATGTGAATCCCCTTCACACAACTCCCTCGTCTCCGAAGTGGGTGGTGGCAGGGTGAGTCGCACTAAGGCAGGCAAACCCTGGGCATGGTGGAAATGGCAAGGGTCAGCCCCCTCCCCCAAGCACTGGGGCAGGGAGTAGGAGGAGAAGGAAAAAGCAGGGTGTGTGTGTGGGGGGGGGGACAATGTGCAGATGCAGCATGGAGAACAAGGCAAGGCAGTCAGGACCAAATGTCCAGCACAGCCCCACCCAAGACCCGGGGGGGGGGTGGCACAGCTCTGGGTGAGGAAGCAGCGCGGATGCGCCCAGGCTAGCACTCTGCCACTTGGGGGAGGGGGTGTGGAGCGAAAGACTCCAGTGGGAAAACACAAGCAAGGGTGTGTGTGGCTTTGGAGCTGTCCACATCAACCAGCTGAAATGTGGATCTGGGGTGGGGGGTTCAGGCAGGAGTCTTGCCCAGGCCCCACCTGGGGATGTTGTGGCCAACTGAGCCTGGAACTCTCTGCCATTGCTGCAGAATGGCTGCTTTTGGGCTTGAAGGGGGTGAAAAGGCAAAGAGGGCCAGGAAGCGGGCATGGTGGGCAGGAGGCTTCCCCCCCCCTCTCTCTCTCTCTCTCCAGGGCCAGAGAGAGGAAGGAGGAGGCACCCTTGGGCAAGGCACCATGCATGGGTGGCGCCAGGCACCATTTCCTCCCAGGGCTGGGAGCTGGGGGGCTTCCATGGACCCTTTCCTCATCAGGGGAGGGGAGGTGGCCCTGCCTGCACAGTCACCTTCTCTCTGGCAAAAAGGTTTGTGTGGATATTGCTCTGTGTGTGTGTCTGCCTGTCTGTCTGTCTGCCCCCAAGCTGGTGTTGATCCCTCTCACCTGCCACTCCTATCATGTACAAGGCACTGCCAAGAGAGGCGCCTTGGCCCCCTATCCACCTGCACCCTTTTGGCCGAAGGGTCTCCTCCATCTCCCGACCCCACCAGCCCTTGCTGGTGATTCACCCCTGACGTCAGACTGCTGGCTTCAGACTTGCAGTTTATTTCTTTGGTTTGGTTTCTTCTAAACATTTTCCCATACTTTTCAATTGTTTCAGAGCTGCCTGCCACCTCGGGTTTATTTTTGGGGAAACAGGCAGGCAAGATGAATTTCTCAGTCCACTAAATGCACAAGGACATAAAGTGGCCAGCAAAGGTGACCTGAGCTCCCCAGGGCTTCGACCACAGGCCACAAGGCCGTGTCACCCACCCGGGGTTCCAACTAGCGGGGGGGGGGGGAGCAGATGGTACCCATGCCCAAGAATCACCCACCCAGCAGCCACTCAGGGGGCCACCCTTCCATCCCTCCAGTGCCGTGGTCCTGGCAGGCACCCTCCCATGCATCAGGTGCTCTCCCCTTCTGAAGGCACCTTCCCCGCCCCCCTCCTGCCCTTTCCTCACACTCTCTGGCCTCTCCCAGAGCATCTGAGCATCTGTTTCCCAGGAAGCTGCTGTTGCTGTTGCTCCTCCTGCGGCCAAGCCTTTCCAAAAAGAGCCGGGCCTGAGCAGCTTGGATGTGGATGTACAACTCCTGTCTCATGTACCCAGTGGGTTCTGAAGTGGGCGAGGGGAGGCCTGTGTGGCTCAAATGTTAAATCTCACCTGGCGGAGAGATGATGGTTTTGAAACACACAAAATGGCTGGAGCAGCATTTGCTAACCTTACGGCGGCCTGTAATGCTGCTGCCATTGTCAGCATCTGCTGCACAAATAGCTCAACCTCCTGACTCGGGGTTCAGAAATGGTCCTTGTCCTAATTCAAAACAAAAGGCTCTTTCTTGAATTTCCTGGGGGGGGGGGGAATAGAGTCAGTGGAGAAGTCAAAGGAATGGTCTCCCATGGGGTGGCATCGTGGCACCATCACTTGGTGCCACCATTGACCCCGATGGTCCACTGAAGACATTCCCCCCCATTATGGGGGTTTCATCTGTGCTGAGAGAAACCTTGGAGCCCCTCAAGCCCCACCAAACCTCTGCCTTAGAAGATCTCTCCTTATATTCTAAAAACAACTCGCCGAAACCAAGACCACCGCTCTGTGCCTTCCTCTCAAAAAAAGAGAGAAGCAGGGTGGAAGCTCCAGGATGGCCGGGGGAGTGGGGGGTGGGGGGAGGCAGGATGCTGGAGCATGGTCCTGCCCCAAGGCACATGGGTGTCACTCCAGATGGAACCCCGGCCTACAAAGACCAAACAGAGATAACATAGCTAGGAATCTGGCTGGGTCAGACTGGAGCACACACCCACAAACATTAAGAACAGAGGCTATCTCCCTCTGCCGCACCACAGCAAGCGATGCTGGTGCCCTGTGGCATAAATCAGCACATGCCAAACAAGTGGGTGTAGCTCTTAATAAATCATGTAGGGTTATTACTGGGTGCCTGGAACCTGCCCCTTTCAAAGTATGCTGAGAGGTGCTAATAAATAAGGAACCAAATAAGGCACTAGAGCACCAAACCCATCCACTTCATGGACACACAGGGTATTTGTACACGACCCCTAAACTCCGCAGCAAATGGCTGCCAGCTCCGGAGCTTACAATTGTTTCCCCACCAGCTCCGGAGTTTGCAGGAAATTAAGTGCGACCACGCCCACCTAAGCGCGTCCCAGCGCACTTTTCTTGTACCTGCTCTAGGAGGGTGAAAATCCCCAGGTCCGGATTTAATCTGGTGAGTGTGGGGCTCTCCTCGCTTCTGTTTGTTTTCTTTTTGCCTCCCGCCCCTTTAAGAGAAGGGGCGGGAGGCAAAAAAAAAAACAAACAGAAGAGAAGGAATCAGGACAATGACTTCTGGGCAGCTTCGGAGGTGAGCCTGCATTTTTTCCTCTCTTTCTTCCTCCCTCCCCTCACGCAGACAGGAGCAAGGAAGTGCGGAGGGGTGGGGATGCAGAAAGAGCAACGAACCCCCAAGATCCCTGGTCTGAATTTAAGTGGCCAGCGGATCTTAGTGGTCGTGTGAAAAGGCACACACACACACACACACACACACACACACACACACACACACACACACACACACACACACATGGCCAATGGTTCACAACTCTGCGTCCCTAGATGTTCCTCAACGGTGCCTCCCAGAAACCCTGTCCAACACAGCAAGTGGTTAAAGCTTCTGGGAGTTGTAGCCCAAGAACATCTGGGGTCCCATGGTTGGGAATTGCTACCCTAAACAGTAAATAAATGGAGGAAACATTTTCAGCCCCCCCCCCACCTCAAGCTCTCACTACCAAGCCCAAAGAGTCCAGTCTAAACCTATGGAGAGCCAAAACGACACATCTTCCTGAGTGGATGAATGCCAAAGGGCGTCTCTCACCTGCACAAGACTCTGCCTGGATCATCTGGAAGTCACATATAGACTTCGAAGCAAAGTTGGAAGATCAAGAGAGAATCAAGGGCCCTTTGTACACGACCCCTGAACTCTGCCGCAAATAGCTCCCAGCTCCGGAGCCTCGTGGCGCAGTGGTTAAATGCCTGTACTGCAGGTAAAACTGTGCTCACGACCTGGGTTCAATCCCCGGTAGCAGGCTCAAGGTTCACTCAGCCTTCCATCCTTCCGAGGTTGGTAAAATGAGTACCCAGCTCGCTGGGGGGGCAATGTGTAGCCTGCACACTGTAATTAAAAATTGTAAACCGCCCTGAGACCACTTGTAGTGGTATGGGGCGGTATATAAGCAGAACACTTTGCTTTGCTTTACTTTAAAATTGTTTCCCCACCAGCTCCAGAGTTTACAGATAATTAAGTGCGACCACGCCCACCTAAGCGCATCCCAGCGCACTTTTCATGTACCTGCTCTCGGAGGGTGAAAATTCCTGATGCGGATATAACAGTAGTGACTGCCGGGCTCTCCTTGCTTCTGTTTGTTCTTTTTTGCCCCCCGCCCCTTTAAGAGATCTGAATGCAGTGCCGGGAGCAAAGCGAGATGGCAGAACGGAGGTGAGCGGCAATCTTTTCTTCCTTTTTTTCTCCCTCCCCTCATGCAGCCAGCAGCCAGGAGTGCGGAGGGGGTGGGAACGCAGAAACGGCTACAAACCCCTAAGATCTCTGGTCCGAATTTAAGTGGCCAGCAGATCTTAGGGGTCGTGTGAAAAGGCCCAAGGAGAACAGGGCTACTTGGGTACAGGACAACTTTCCCACAATTGTGGACAAATTCAGTCCACACAGCACTGATGCCCCACCACATGTACAAAAGGACACCTAGCAAATGTCTGCTAGTCTAATTATCTTAACATTTAATTTGTTTTTAACTTTACATGCATCCAGCATTTTGAATTGTGCAAAACTCTGATAGCAATAAAGAAAGACCAATGGGGGAGGGGAGGGGCTGCCCATAGAACTTTTACAGCCCCCTTTATGGGATCCATCAGCACAAGTTGAGTTACAAGCAACACACACACCTTTCCAGCCCCTCCTTGGTTTCCAGGGAAATTTAACAGAGCTGAGCCTCCCTCCCAGCATCCCACATGTGCTGAGGCTCTTCATACCCCCCACCCGGAGGACACAGCATGCTTTCCATTCTCCTACTGCCGGTGATGTTATTTTAAGCCCACCTCCTGCTTCATAGAAGTAACGAGGCAGGCTTTTTGACAGCCTCCGAAAACAAAACATTTTGGACCAGAAACCCCAGCATCCGCTCTCCCACCAGGTTGGCAGGTTCCCTCCTGGCCAAGTGGAGTGGGGCCTGAGCACTCCCACCAGACGGCCGGCCGGCAGGTGCCTCTGGCCTTCAGCTCCCTCTGGGCTCCTCCACAGTCCCCCTTACCTGCTGCTTAGGGGTCCTTCCCGCTTGGGCTGCCCCACTTGGGACAGAGGGCAGGGAGGCCTGGTTCCGTTGGCCAGAGGGTGTCTTTGCTTTGGCCTTCTTCCGTCGCTTCTGGGGAACAGAAAGGGGGTAGTTTGGGGCCTGAGAGAAAGCACCCCAAGGGAATGAAAATAAAACACACACACACACACACACACACACACACACACACACCCCTGGCTCACCACCCCACAGGTACCCCCCAGCCCTCCTTCCTCCCCCCCCCCCCCCCCCGCAGCAGGAGAGCCTGGAAGGGCAGCTGGGTGCGGCACATGGCCCTCTTCCCAAGGAAGGCTGGCTGTGCTGGAGGCCCTTCCTTGTCAGAAGCTCTGGCGCCCCTTGGGAATGCCCAGACAATGGGCACTTTGAAGGCGCCTGGCCTGCCAGTTGGCAGGAGAAGGACCACCCCACTGGCAGACCCCCCCCCCAACTCTCTCTCTCTCTCTCTCTCTCTCTCTCTCCCTCCCCCCCCCCCGGACTCTGTGGTGCCAGAACCTGAGGAGGAAAACATGTTCCCACTTGTTGGGGGGAGGGAGGGGACAATGGGCTGAAGCAGCTGCATAGGGGGAGGAAGCTGCAGACCCATTCCCCCTTCCCCCCCTCAAGGAGGCACACATCCGTTAGTGCCCTGCAGTGGGAGGGAGGCCAGTCTCTGTGGATGCCCCTCCCTGAGCCATCAGGATAATGGGGTACCAGGAGGTGACCTGTTCAGAGGCACTGGGGGGGTTAAGGCCTGGGCACCAGTCAGTCAGGGACAGGCAGGCAGGCCCCAATCCCCAAAACACCCACTTACCTCTGAGGCAACTTGAGACCTGGCTGCTCCCAGGGCCTGTCCTAGAAGAGAGAGAGAGAGAGAGAGAGAGAGAGAGAGGAGAGAGAGAGAGAGAGAGAGAGGTGCTCTGAGCACCCAGGGGCCCCTTGGAGGCACCACTGTTCATCAGACAGGTGGGCATCAGGGCAGGAGGTGTGCATCTTGGTAGTAACTGGCTTGGTAGTAACTATGGGATGGAGCAAGCGGCCCAAGAGTGGAGGCGCCCTCTTTCCCCCACAGAGAGCCCTCTGCAAAATGGGCACAGAAAACCACCACCGCCCCTTGCCCTTTGGCTTCTCATGTCGGGCAGGCAGGAGCCCTCCAGACAAAACCAGGCCGGGAAGCTGGCACAGCCTTGGGGGGGGGGTACAGTTAGGGTTAGCCGTGGGGAGTTCATGTGTGGAGGGGAAAGACCGCCCAGTTCCTGTGGAATGCCCACCCACTGCCCTGCCTTCCCTGGTGGCCTGGACGAGGGGCAAGTGGCCTCCCCATCCCTTCCGAGGCCTGTTTCCATCCCTGGCCCCCACCTGAGCTTCAGCAGAGCAACCCAAGAAGGAGGTCTCCTGCCCATGCCCCCACCCACTCCCCAAAGGCGGAAGCAGCCCCTGGGGCCAGACCCTGAGGAATGCCAGCCATCTGGGGCACAGCTGGCTTCTCTCCAGCACTGGAAGGCTGCCCAGGGAAGGCCCTCCCCTCACGTGCCAAGGCCAGGCCAGGCAGGATGCCCTCCCCTCCCTCCCTCCCTGCTCCTACCTGCCCAGAGAGGTGGGGTTGGGCATCCACGCAGGGAGCTGAGCAGGAACAGTGCCCAGACCCCAAGGGAGCCCAGCACCAAAGCAACCACCCAGGCCACGTGAAGCCAGGCTGGATCGCTGAATGCCCACGGGCCGAGAGAGGCCATGCTCAGTCGGCCAGTGCCACGCCACAGGGAAGGAAGGAGGGAAGGAGGGAGGGAGGGAAGGACGGAGGGAGGGAGGGAGGGAGGGCGTGCCATTCCCCTTAACCCTCACAGGCCTCTCGCTCGCTCCCTCCCTCCCTCCCTTGTTGTCCACTGGCCCAGATGAGTTCCAGATGTGTGCAGCCCCTCCTCCTCCTCCTCCCTATGAGTCAGCCGTGGCCTGCTGGCCCTGGTCCTTCTGCCCCCACCCTCTGTGGGCAAGGCCCTGGCTTGGACTCCCTGTGTCCCCCCCCCCCAAAGGCATGCAGCAAGAAGGCAGAGCTGCCATGAGCCTCCCCTCCTGGGCTCTGGTACAAAGGGCAGGGTGCCCCCCCCTTGCCTGAAACAGCCGTTACACCCATGGATAGGTACCCTCTTCACCGCGGGCCAGCAGGCCAGCAACAGAGCCAACAGCCCAGCCTGGTCGGAGGGGGGGGGGAATGGAAATGCAGGGCACCTCTGCCCACAAAAATGCCCCTCTTGGATGCCCCTTCAGTCCAGGAGCTTCCAGAAAGCAGAACAGTAGGACAGCCACACCAGCTCTGACATCTCTTTTCCTTAACAGGAAGTTGAGTCATGGAAACTGGTCTTCTTTTCTTGAGAGAACAAAACATTCTGCTACTCGTCCAAGCAGCTTCAGCCTTCTTGGATGAGCAGTGAAACGTTTGGAACTCTCCTCAAGAAAAGAAGTCCAGTTGCCATAACTCAACTTCCAGAAAAACTCATCTGGATGCCTGAGAATCTTCACAGACATAATTCCCTTCTTTTTTAAAAAAAAAACCCAACACGTCGCCAGTCAGCGCTCAAGGTTCCTAAGGCAAATATAGGGAGGGAAGGCAGGAGGCCTGGCGTTTGGGCTGCCGGGAAGACGCAGAGAGAACTCCTGCCACCCCTTTGGGTGTCCCACCAGTCATAGGAGGAGACTGCTGGTGAAACAGAGCGGCAGCGAGGAGGGCAGCTTCCCCCGACGCAGGCTCAGTCCGCGCCCGCCTTTCTGATACCCTATTCCTGCAAATGTCACATCCACCCCACCAGACACACATCCGCCCCGCCTGCCCGTCGGTGGGTGGGTTTTCTATCGATTCATTTGTCATTTGTAGGCCGCCTCTCTCTCCCTGGCCTAGGGACTCATGACGGCACACAGCATAAAAGCGAGTAAAATGGAAAGCACAATAACGGGGCATCCGGGGCAGCCCGCAGGGTGGCCGACAGTAGGACCCGAAGGCGAGGGCTCCCGCGCTTGCGGGCCAGGGGTGGCGAGGGGCTGCTGTCAGACCTCGGAGCGGGAAAAGGGGGAAGCGCTCGGAGGGTGCCCTTGGACCCAGTCGGGGGGCGGGGGGGGGGGAAGGCTTCCCAGGAACTGAACACAGCCCGGCTGCCGAGAGAAGCGCGGCCGGCGGCATCAGGGAGGAGGGCGCCAGCGGCGGGGCCGGCGTGTCGACCCTCCTCCCCGCCGTGTCCCCGCTTGAACTCGACGGCCGCAGAGGAGCCCCAGCGGGGCGGAGACCTCCGGCCTTGAGCAACCGAGAGCGTCCCGGGCTGAGGTGCTGCGACGGGGTGGGGAGGGGGTCGACCAGGAGGAAGGTCGTCCCAGGTAGGCCCCGACGCCCGCCCCGCCCCTCCCGCCTCCCCCTCCCCCCTCCCCCGCCGCTCGGAACGGGGAAAAGGTTGCGGAAGCGACCGAGGAGAAAGCGAAAGCGCTCGCCGCCTCCCCCTCCCGGCACTCCCAAGGTGAAGGGCAGAGATAAGAAGACCCGGGCGGCACCCATTCCTCTACCCCCCCCCGCCGCGCCCCGTTTCCCGCCTCGCCGGGCCTCGGGCGCCATCCGGAGGCCACCTGGGGCAGCACAGACAGCCCTCCGCCGCCCACTCTGGGCAGGTGAGTTTAACTTTGAAGTCTCGCTAAAAGCGAAACCACCAGATTGTCGGGGTGGGGGTGGGGTCCACACATCCCTTGCCGGACCCTGTTACCACGCGGGCTATGATGCCCACATGCATGTGACACCATCATCTGCAAAGCGCCACTGGGGGAGGGGCGGCCCCTTGCCATGGGGGGGGGGGGACAGGGACGGACTTCCAAAAAACGAGAGTCCGGGTCCTTCTGGCTCCCCCTCCCCGCCGCGCTCTCTCCCATTTCTCCGGCGGCCTCTTTAGGGAGGCGTCCTTTGGGGCACAGGGGCTCCAGGTAAACTGGCCCAATTCCGGGGAGGGGCGGGCAGGCGGGCGAGACTTCCCCCGGTAAGGAGGGGGCAATGCCCACCATGGCGGAGGAAGCCGGGGCGGCGGGGGGGGGGGGGCTGCAAACTGCTTTGGGCCGGAGAGGTGGCAGCCCGAGCAGGAGCCACATTGCGGCACATCGAGAGTTAAGGCCCAAGCGGGTTCCAGGCTGCCAACCCGGACGCCCCCCCTCCCCCCGCCCCGTCCATGGAAAAACTGCCTCAGGAACACACTCGGCTCCTTTCGGACATCAAAGCCGTCCCTGTTCCCAGACCGCAGCCGCCCAGCGGCAGCCAGCGCCTCGACCTTATCATGGGGGCGGAAGGGGGGGGGGGCTGACAGGGAAAAGGGCGAGGTTTCCTGGGGGGGGGACGTGGGTTCCAACAGCAGAGCAGTCACGCGCGCGCCCCACTCGACAGAGCGGGCAGAGGCAGCCCGGGGTTCTTTGGGAAGCCAGCTGAAAAGCGGTTGCCGTCCTGTCCTTGGGGCATGGGGCGGGGGGGGGGGCGGCGGCAGAGAAGGACACCCTCCGGCCTCTTCTTCGTGGTGTGTGGGTGTGGATGTGGGTGTGAGCCCACCTTGATGAGTCGGTTCTTCACGCGGGGGGCGGCGGATCCCCTTCTGGCTGAAGGGGGAGGCGCTGCTGCTCCCCACCCCTGGAAAGCACTGGGGTCTGGGTAAAAGGCGGAACTTGACGGAACTCCCTGATTTCATATGATTTTTACATGGGATCCTTCCCAAATCACCATGAAATCACACATCCCATTCATGGCCAACTATTACACAAGAATAATCATGTAACCTCCAGCGCATGGCTCAGTAGTGGCGCAAAAACATGGTTCCATCGCACGGAATCATCTGATTTCATATGATTTTTACATTGGATCATGATAAATCCACTATCATATATAGAACCCACTTCAGTCCACAGATTGCACACCCAAAATCAGGGGTCCGTCAGCGCATGGCTCCGCAGTGGCGCAAAAACATGGTTCCAAGGCACGGTACCACACGGAACTGCTTGATTTTTACCCAGGATCACCTCCAAACCAGTATCGCATCCTAGGCCCCACCCTTACACACAGACTGCACACCCAAAATCGGGTCCGTCAGCACATGGCATCGCAGTGGCGCAAAAACATGTATCCAAGGCACGGAACCACGCAGACCTAGCTGATTTTTAACTAGGATTGCCCCCAAACCAATCTCACATCCTAGACCCCATACTTACACACAAAGTGCATGTCAAAAATCAAGGGTCCATCAGCACATGGCTCCACAGTGGCGCAAAAGAGTGCATCCAAGGCATGGATCCACACGGAACTACCTGGTTTTTATCCAGGATCAACTCCAGACCAGTATCACATCCTAGGCCCCACCCTTACATACAGACTGCACCCCCAAAATAGGGGTCCGTCAGCGCATGGCTCCACAGTCGCGCAAAAACATGGTTCCAAGCCACGGAACCACACGGAACTGCCTGATTTTTACCCAGGATCAACTCCAAACCAGTATCACATCTTAGAACCCATGTTTTCCCACAGATTGCATATTAAAAATCAGGGTTCTGTCAGCACATGGCTCCGCAGTGGCACAAAAACATGGTTCCAAGGCATGGAACCTCACGGAACTACCTGATTTTTACCCAGGATCAACTCCAAACCAGTATCACATCCTAGGCCCCACCCTTACACACAGACTGCACACCCAAAATCAGGGGTCCGTCAGCGCATGGCTCCGCAATATGATAAATACATGGATCCACCCAAGTTTACATTTATTACAAACTAGTATGTTACCTTAAGAACCCTAAATACCACAGACATTATTTTGGCATTCTAATACTACCAACCTCTTTACCCTTCTGCAAGTGTCATATAGTCCCAGTTCATCTGAGTAGTAGATCACTGGCACATCATGGTTATATTTAATGCTTCCTTACGGGTCCATGGCATTCCTTTATGTCTCCATCATTGAATAACTTCTAAATCATTTGCATGCAAAGTGCATTGGTTCCTAATTTCTAGAGAATTGTATTGTATAATACTATATTTTTTAACTTTTCGATCTTCATGTATCCATTGTTTTTGATGCATGATAGTCTATAAATCACCACAGTGTCATGTGACATGTGTGCACATGGATTTAACTTCATTAACTGCAGATCACTTGCTTCCTTGTCATACATATAACAGGAAAGCATTGATTGACCCTGCAGATGCACATGAACCTTTACGATTCTAAGTATAACTGGCTACTAGGTGAACTGGTGAACTGGTTAATTTGAAATGGGCAGGATGTAAAGCTGAACAACATTGTCAGAATAAATGTTTGCAACTGATAAAGAAACAGTGAAGGGCTGTTGGAAACCTTATTCTAAGGCAGTGGAAGCAACAAACATATCATTTTTCTGTACCAACATTGCTTCAAAATAAAATCACCCAGCAGAGGTTTTCCAACTAGTCACAAGTCTCCCACATGCTGATCCACTGCTAGATAGCACAGACCACTCTGTAACTCGATGCAAATAATTTGCACACTTTGCAGACAAAATTGAAAAGATGCATGCTGGCTTGAATGCTGTTATTTTAAATAAAACTGTCCGCACTGCCTGCACTGTATTAATGGATCGTTTCATCTCCTACAGGTGAATGATGTGGTCAGGACCCTTGGGGAGGTGAGGTCCACCATTGTGTCTGTCTGTTGGATCCTTGACCTTCCTGGCTCCTAAAAGCTGCCAGAGAGGGAACAGCAGACTGGTTAGGAGGAGGAGTGAATGCTTCCTTCGAACAGGGCAGGATTCCATCATGCTTAAAAGAGTCAATAGTAAAACCCAAGATTTAAAAGCCCTCTTTAGTTCAAGCAGTACTGCACAATTACCATATAGTATTGAATATCTCATTCTCGGGGAAAATACTAGAGCAGGTTGTGGAACCTCTGCTCCACAGGTTTCTGAATGAGATAAACTACCTGGATCCAACTCAGTCTGGCTTCAGGCCTGGTTATGGGACTGAGACAGCATTGGTTACCTTGGTAGATGACCTATGCTGGGAAATCGACAGGGGATCTGTGTCCCTGTTGATTTACTGGACCTCTCTGCTGTTTTTGAGACTATTGACCACAGCATCATCCTGATTCATCTCTATGAAATGGGTCTTGGGGGGGGGCTGTCTTACAGTGGCTTCAGTCCTTCCTACAGGAGAGAATGCAGAAAGTAGTGTTAGGGGACTCATGTTCAACACCACTGGCCTGAGGGGTCCCTCAGCGTTCAGTTCTGTCTCCTATGCTATTTAATATTTATATGAAAGGACTGGGAGAGGTGATCTGGAGTTTGGGGGTTAAGTGCCACCAGTATGCTGATGAAACCCAATTCTACCTCTTGTAAGCTCCAGATTCTATTTCAGCTTCATATCAGAGCTTGGAACTGGATGAGGATGAACTACATTAAACTAAACCCAGACAGAGGTGCTTCTGGGTCAGCTTAAAGCAAGTATTAGCACTGGGAGAATAATGGAATGTGATAGTTTGTCTACTGAAAATAAAAGCTGTGGGGGGGGGGAGAACAAGGCAGCAGCTGTTGTTGCGGGACCCACTGTACAGGTGCTTCTACGCCAATGCTCGGAGCCTCAGAGCAAAGATGGGAGAACTTGAACATTTTGCAGCTAGGGATAACATTGATATAATAGCCATAACAGAAACCTGGTGGAATGCGGAGAACCAGTGGGATACAGCAATCCGAGGCTATAAACTCTATAGAAGGGATAGAGAGGGGCGGGTTGGAGGGGGAGTGGCCATCTATGTCAAAGAAGGGGTAAAATCCAACAGAAGGGAGATTGATGGAGGGCCTGACTCCACCATAGAATCACTGTGGGTTAAACTACCAGGTCCAAGGAGTGATGTGATAGTTGGGGTATGCTATCGTCCACCAGATCAAAAACTTGAAGGGGACCTTGAAATGAGGAGACAAATCATGGAGGTGTCTCAGAGGGATAGGATAGTATTCATGGGGGACTTCAATTATCCCCACATTGACTGGGCCAATGCGAGCTCTGGGCAAGAAAGAGAAACTGGGTTTCTCGACTTGCTGAATGACTGTGCCTTAGAGCAACATGTCATGGAGCCCACCCGAGAACAGGCAACTCTGGATTTAATACTGTGTGATACTCAGGACCTGGTCAGGGATGTGAATGTCACTGAGCCTCTGGGGAACAGTGACCATGCTGCAGTTTCCTTTGCCATGCATGTTGGAGGAAGAGTGTCACCCAAATCAGACATTAAAACCCTTGATTTTTGAAGGGCAAACTTCCCTCAGATGAGGAAACTAGTTAGAGAGAAATTGAAGGGGAAGGTTAGAAGAATCCAATCTCTTCAGAGTGCATGGAGCCTGTTTAAAACAACGGTAACAGAGGTCCAGCACAAGTGCATACCACAAAGAAAGAAGAGCTCATTTAAGTCCAAGAGGACACCGGCATGGTTAACGAGTGGAGTTAGAGAGGCTCTAAAGCACAAGGAGAGGTCTTTCTGTAAATGGAAATCCTCCCCAAATGAGGAAAATAAAAAGGAACACAAACTCTGGCAAAAGAAATGTAAGAAGATGATAAGAGAGGCAAAGAAAGATTTTGAGGAACGCATGGCTAGCAATATAAAGGGTAATAATAAAAGCTTCTTTAAATATGTTAGAAGTAGAAAACTTGCCATAGAACCAGTTGGCCCTCTGGATGGTGAGGGAGGAAAAGGGGAGGTTAAGGAGGACTTGGAAATTGCAGAGAAATTAAATGAGTTCTTTGCATCTGTCTTCACGACAGAAGACCTCGAGCAGATTCCGCTGCCTGAACCGCCCCTCTTGACTAAACAATTAAATCAAATACAGGTTAAAAGAGAGGATGTTTTAAGACTAATTGATAAATTGAAGATTAACAAGTCACCAGGCCCAGATGGCATCCACCCAAGGGTTATTAAGGAACTGAGAAATGAAATTGCAGATCTCTTAACGGTTATACGCAACTTGTCTCTTAAAACGGCCACAGTGTCGGAGGACTGGAGGATAGCAGATGTCACACCAATTTTTTAAAAAGGAAGGAGGGGGGACCCAGGAAACTACAGGCCAGTTAGCCTTACATCTGTCTCAGGGAAGATGGTGGAAAGCCTCATCCAAGAGAAAATCTTAAAACACATAGAACAAACCTTGCTGAGAGAAAAACAGCATGGCTTCTGTAAGGGTAAATCTTGTCTGACAAATCTTTTAGAATTTTTTGAGAATGTCAACAGGCATGTGGATTTGGGTGAACCGGTGGATATAGTGTATCTGGATTTTCAAAAGGCTTTTGACACAGTCCCTCACCAAAGGCTGCTGAGAAAATTGCACAGTCAGGGGATAAGAGGGCAGGTCCTCTTATGGACTGAGAACTGGTTGAGATCCAGGAAACAAAGAGTAGGTGTCAATGGGAAATTTTCACAATGGAGAGAAGTGAAAAGCAATGTGCCCCAGGGCTCTGTCCTGGGACCGGTGCTTTTCAATCTGTTCATAAATGACCTGGAGACAGGGATAAACAGTGAGGTGGCCAAGTTTGCAGATGACACAAAACTTTTCCGTGTGGTAAAAACCAGAGAAGATTCTGAAGAGCTCCAGAAGGATCTCTCCAAACTGGGGGAATGGGCTGAGAAATGGCAAATGCGTTATAATGTAGCCAAATGTAAAGTAATGCATATTGGGGCAAAAAATTCAAACTTCATCAATCAACTCATGGGCTCTGAGTTATCCGTGACGGATCAGGAAAGAGATCTTGGTGTGTTGGTGGACAACTCCATGAAGGTGTCTCCCCAATGTGTGGCAGCAGTGAAGAAGGCCAACTCCATACTAGGGATTATCAAAAAGGGGATTGAAAATAAAACAGCCAACATTATAATGCCATTATACAAAACAATAGTAAGGCCGCACCTGGAGTATTGTGTACAATTCTGGTTGCCGCATCTCAAGAAAGACATAGTGGAACTGGAAAAGGTGCAAAAGAGAGCAATTAAAATGATTACTGGGCTGGGGCACCTCCCCTATGAGGAAAGGCTAAAACATTTGGGCCTCTTTAGTCTGGAAAAAAGGCGCCTGGGGGGGATATGATTGAGACATACAAAATAATGCAGGGCATGAGTAAAGTGGATAGAGGGAAGCTCTTCTCCCTCTCCCAAAATACCAGAACTAGGGGACATACACTCAAATTGAGGGCTGGGAGAGTAAGACCCAGCGCGTTGTTAGTCTATGGAACTCCCTGCCACAGGATGTGGTGATGGCATCTGGCCTGGATGCCTTCAAAAGGGGATTGGACAGATTCCTGGTGGAAAACTCCATCACAGGTTACAAACCATGATGGAGATGTGTAATCTCCAGGCTTAAAACCAGGGTACTTCAAGGGCCAGATGCAGGGGAGTAGTATCAGGAGACAGATATCTAGTCTCATACACTCCCAAACGCATCTGGTGGGGCCGCTGTGAGATACAGGAAGCTGGACTAGATGGGCCTTTGGCCTGATCCAGCATGGCTCTTCTTATGTTCTTATGTTCTTATGAGATCAAGGAATTGGGATGCAACATGAACTGGACAGGGTTACCCATCACTCCAAAAGGCAAGAAAGTGTACTTGGACTAGGAAGAAGAAATCTTTGTCATTTAGCTGTCCTCTGGTGTATTTTCCCAACATACCAGTGTCCCCAATCAAACACCACTTGTGTGTGTGTGTGTGTTCGCGCATTTAGGGAGAAAGGTATTTCCTTTTAACCTTCTCAGCTAAGTGGGTTTGCTTCATTTGAACATGTATTTCCTGTATATTTCAAAGTGCATCTCTGCTTATGTTAACTTTTCCCATTAAATAAAATCCCCTTTATGCATAGCTTTGGGCGTTTATACACGACCCCTAAGCTGCGCTGCAAATGGCTCCCAGCTCCGGAGCTTAGAAATGTTTCCCACCAGCTCTGGAGTTTGGAGACAATTAAGTGCGACCCCGCCCACTTTAGCGCGACCCAGCGCACTTTTCTTGTACCTTCTCTTTGGAGGTGAAAAAATTTTGATGCGGATAAGAGTGCCGGGCTCTCCTGGCTTGTCTGTTGTTTTTTTGCCTCCCGCCCCTTTAAGAGCCCCTTGAGACGGAACCAGGAAATAACGGGGCTCGGCTCGTGGCAAGTTTGACTGGCAGGGGCAGGTTAGTAAAGGCTTCTTTTGTCCTTTTTTCCCCTCCCCCCCTCATGCCGACAGGAGCAGGAAGTGCTGAGGGGTGGGGACGCAGGAACAGAAACAAACCCCCAAGATCTCTGGTCCGAATTTAAGCGACCAGCCGATCTTAGGGGTCGTGTGAAAAGGCCCTATGTGTGATGGTTTGATGTGCTCTGCCAAATCTATGCCAATATATACTATTGCTACAAATCAGAGATTCTTTATGGATGTGCCTCTGAGTATGTGTGAGTGCGCAAAAGGTCTCTGAAGTGCATACCAGGTAAAAGGATTCTTCTGTTGCCTTAGGGTTAAGCATAAAAAACAGATCTCCTCACTGTAGGGCATCTTCATGATGCAAGAAAAATGAGAGGAGGAGGAGGAGGAGGAGGAGGAGAAGAAGAAGAAGAAGAAGAAGAAGAAGAAGAAGAAGAAGAAGAAGAAGAAGAAGAAGAAGAAGAAGAAGAAGAAGAAGAAGAAGAAAAGTCTGTATGTAAGGGTGGGTCCTAGAATATGATACTGGTTTGGAGGTGATCCTGGGTAAAAATCAGGTAGTTCCGTGTGGTTCCGTGGCTTGGAACCATGTTTTTGCGCCACTGCGGAGCCATGCGCTGACGGACCCCTGATTTTGGGTGTGCAGTCTGTGTGTAGGGGTGGGTCCTAGGATGTGGTACTGGTTTGGAGTTGATCCTGGGTAAAAATCAGGTAGTTCCGTGTGGTTCCGTGCCTTGGAACCATGTTTTTGCGCCACTGCGGAGCCATGCGCTGACGGACCCCTGATTTTGGGTGTGCAATCTGTGGACTGAAATAGGCTCTATATATGATAGTGGATTTATCATGATCCAAGGTAAAAAATCATATGAAATCAGATGGTTCCGTGAGATGGAACCATGTTTTTGCGCCACTACCGAGCCATGCGCTGGAGGATACATGATTATTCTTGTGTAGTAGTTGGCCATGAATGGGATTTGTGATTTGCTGGTGATTTGGGAAAGATCCCATGTAAAAATCATATGAAATCAGGAGGTTCCGTCAAGTTCCACCTTTTACTTTCTTCCAAAGCACTGGGCAGCATGAAGGCGTGCACCCCAGAGAGGCACGCCCGTGGATCTGCTGCAGGCCAGAGTTACAGGCACGGTTGCCACCACCCCCACCCCCTACACCCGTCCCCTCCTTTGGGTTTGAAGGTCCCCAGGCCCCCTTCCTGGGCCAAACACGCAAGCCTCCTTGCCCGACAGTACTCTGCGGCAAGCAGAATATTCCAGACCCCGCCGGTTGTGGGCCTTCTTCGGCTGCTTGGCTGGCTGTCCTCCCCTCCGCGCTCCACAAGCGATGAGCCACTGGGGAGGAATGGGCCTCGGGGAGCCCAGCCGCAGCCAAAGGGGGAACCGCACCAAGGCGCTCACGGAAGCGCCTTTCGCGCAGGGAGTCCTCGCTCGCTCTCGACCTGCCCTCCGCCCAACCGCGCAGCAAGGGCGCCCCCTCCCGGCGGAAAGGGAAAGGCGCAAGAGGAGCGCTTAGCCGGTCTGGCTTTCCTCCCTCTGGGGGGGGGGGGGGGAGTGTGTGTGTGTGTGTGTGTGTGTGTGTGTGTGTGTGTGTGTGTGTGTGTGTGTGTGTGTGTGTGTGTGTGTGTGTGGATAGATAGATAGAGAGATAGAGAGATAGAGAGATAGATATAGATAAATAGATAGATAGATAGATAGATAGATAGATATGTGTGTGTGTGTGTCTAAAGATTCTCAGTCATCCCGATGAGTTTATCTGGAACTTGAGTCATGGCAACTGGACTTCTTTTTCTTGAGAGAATGAAACCTTTCCTTACTTATCCGAGCAGCTTCATCAGACAGATATAAACTGTCCCAAGTGGCCTAGTTGCCAGATGGGCAGTTTAGAAGCCCAACAAACAAACAAACAAACATGCATGCATGCATACATAATTATCTGGGCAACAAACAAATCAAAATAAATACACAACCCCCATTAAACAGCATAATCAAAAAGCACAAGACTGAAAAATAAAATAATGACTAAAGGAGTTACGCCTCTCTATAAAGCCATTGAGAGAGGTCATCCGGAGTTCTGGAGTGCAATGTCATGAATATGGTGATTTATTTCTTCACCATTAGATTTCGATACCGCTCATCTGGCAGCATCTGCTGCTGGCACACAACGCTATCACAACCCTTTGCAGTGGATGCTCTCCAGGCATCAAGTACAAGCAAGCTGAATCTGAATCGGGGCAAGACAGAAGGTCTTGCTGGGGGGGGGGTCCTAAGAGGTTGGGGGGGGGTCATCTCCCTCGGGAGGCTTCCTTGTAGGGATCAAATGTGGGGCGTAGCTCAGTCCCAAGAGCAGCCATATGGTGAGGCCAGCCTCCCCTCGGCTTCGTTTGGTTACCCCCACCTGACCCCGTGCCTCACTTGGGGTGCGTTGCTATCCTTGGCGTCCTTGACCCATGCTCCTGTCACCTGTCATTGAGTGCCTGTCCTGAAGAGTATCGGCCTGCCCCACTCTGAGGAGGGTGGAAGCGGCATCTGTGAGGAACAGGGCCTTCCCAGTTGTGGCCCCTCAGCTTTCAAACCCCCTTCCTGTAGAGATCGGCCAGGCCTCCAAAGAACTGGTTTCAGACGGGTCTTTTGGGGCATCCTATCATCTCCAAACCATTCTTCCCATGAACCTGTCTGGCAGCTTAGCATTTCCTTATTGACACTTCCAGACTCTCTAGTGACTCTGCAATCACCCAAATAATTGGACAATGCCACCCTTTCCCTGCCCTATTGTCCCCAAAACCTTATGGCCCATAAAACATCTAAATGGCTGAACCACACCTGGATGGCAAGACTACTCCAGAATAGTATTACAGGACTCTGTGGCCACCCCCAGGACTGCCCTGGGAGAGAGACACCTCGGACTGTCACCATTGATGGCCTCCCTGAAGACTGCCACCCACCTATCCCAAGGGTCTGCACGTGCCTTGTGGGAGGGGCAAGGGGTATAAAACATCTGCACACCTGATCTTCGGGGCAGGCAATCTTCTCTGCCTTATGGAGGTTTTTCGCCATTGCTACATTTACTGAGCTCAATAAATTGGCAATTAATTGGGACTCTCTCGTGTTGGACTCCCTTTATTGGGAATTCTGAGGTCCAGCAGTGTTCAGGAGGGACTAGCCTTGCTGAGGCTCAACAGAAACCTGTTTCCCCATGAAGCAGGGAAAGGCTGAGAGTGGGGAAGGGAAAATTACTGTCCTCAAGAGGCAAGGGAAAGTTTAGTAGCAGCAGCAGCCAGAAGGGCGGCCTGCTCCTTTGTCAAGAGAAGGGCATAAAGGGGAGGGAAGCCATGTGGACCATCACCACCCCCAAAGACCAGCAGCTGTCCCCACTTCCACCCTGGCATTAACCTGGAGCACGACTCATCTGTCATCTCCATGCTTATGTGTATTTGGGATTGAATTAAATTAGAGTTGTTGGGTTAGGGTTAGGGTGATGTCAAAGAAATGTCCAGGTAAGCCACCACTTTATCTTTGGAGACCTGAAGAAAAGGAGGACCATGCCAACGCGCAGCAAGCTCACTAGCACCATGTGCCAAGGATACTGCAACCAGGAGAATCATCTGGTAGGTAAAGAAATGGAGGTGAGTGGTGGCTGTGGGTTCAAGCGGGGTCTTCAAGAGAGAACGAAGAACAGCAGTATTGTGTCAGGTCTATAGGTTGGCAAGGCCCTTGAGGACCTTCTTCTTCACCAGTCAGAAAGAAGGACGGATGCCATGGAGCTCCTGGGTTTGATTGGGGACAACCACCGAAAGGCAGGCTTTGATGGTGGATGTCTGTGAAGATTCTCAGTCATCCAGGCGAGGTTATCTGGAGGTTGAATCATAGCAACTGGACTTCTTTTCCCGTTAGGGAATGCTTTGCTCCTCATCCAAGCAGCTTTTTCAATATGAGGAAGGTTGGTAGGAGACCTCCCATTGATCCTCCACCTTGGTTTCCCTTCATCTTGGTCTGAAGAGGACGGTGGCTGGGGGTGTGGCTAGGAAAAGGCCAGCTTGTTTGAGAGACATCAGGAACTGGGGAGGGGGTGGGGGGATTGAGTGGTGAGAGGCACCGAGGATGCGGGGAGGCAAAGGAGATGAGTAGGTCCTCCTGGCTGAAGGACCGAGGGAGGCTTAAAGGCCCTTGGCTAGTGAAGAGTATAGCCTCTGAGCCGGAAGGGTGTGAAGATCAGAAGCCCGAAGACTACACGTGGGCTAGGGAGCCATCCACTCCAGCCAGAACCTCCGAAGAATAGGAGCTATGAGGAATAGTGGAAGGGATGTGAAGGAAGGGTCCAGGCCTAGTGATACAATGGAAGACCGGTCCGATACGAAATGAACAGTACAGGGAAACGTGGTGGAAGGATGGTATTTGAGTGAGGAACGGAAGGGAGGTGACGCAGACGAGGAAGGTGCGGGAAGTATAAAAGACGGGAAAAGTGGCGGGAAGAGGGAGAGCTGAAGGATGGGAGACCAGGCCAGACCGGAGGCGGTGGAGTGGAAGGTCCTCGTTTTCCACGAGGCAGTGGGTCCCTGAAAGAGGGCATTGTCGCGGGAGAGCTGGTTCGATAGATGGTGGCAGAATGGGCTCGCCACCTGTGCGGTGGAACCCTATGCGCCAGGAGGGGACCACAGCTGAGGATGCCATTGGACTGAGAGGTTCCAGCAGATGCCACGACCCGAGGCATGTTCTAGTGTGGGACAAACGGGACTTGCCTGAATGTTTAGAGGACCCTTGCCTTCATTTGATCCCTGAGGAAGTTGTTGTTCATTTGCCTATTGCAATGGAAAATAAACCCGAATTGTGTTCTATCCCGTCTCCGCTTCTGTGCAGTTCCATAGGAAGTGGGTCGCCTCAGGAGAAATCCGAAGCATCTCACCAAGGGCAAGGCTGCCTGGGTTGGGGGTAAACGATGCAACCATTGTCTGGGAAAGGAGGCGGCTGCTGCTGCTGCTGCTGCTGCTGCTGCTGCTTTTGGGAAGATTTGGATTTCAATGGAGCTTTCCCTGAGGTGGAGGGCGCCGAAGCCGTAGAGGGTGCTGGAGACCAGGTGGAACCCAAGGATTCAGAGGCTGAGGGTGGGTTTGGGACCGATTCCGAGGTCTGATCCCTGGTGGAGGGGCTCCGAGAGCTGGCTCCCAAAGGTGGGCATGGAAGAGGCAGTCTCGGTGGTGGCAAAGGGCCGCTTGAGCAAAGCCCGGGGCAACGGGTGCAGGACTGAGGCTTGGGATCTTGGCCCAGGCAAATGAGGCAAACCGAGTGCACGTTGGGGGTGGGGGTGCTTCCTCCTGCAGGCAGTGCCCTTTTTGAAGGGCCCCCCTCGAGGCCTTCAAGGGCTAAAGGGGTGCAAGTGCTTAATGAAGGCTGTGCTTTCCCAAGACGTTCGGCCTGATTGGTTCTTTAGGGAGAGAAAACTCAGGAATCCAAGATGAACGAAGGTAATTTGAAGTTTTGCAGAAGAAACTCCTCGAAGGCAGTACCTCCAGAACGTTCCTGAGAGGCTTCTGAACTGCAACCGAGAGAGAACCGTTCCCACGAGGGCAGCCATGTGGGAGGGCAGGGCCTCTTGCCCCCTCTTTCTGCTTATGCCCCAGATGAAGGTACCAAGGACTCCCACCTGTGAGCTCCCTTAACCCATTGGTGTGCCTTCACGGAGTCCAGGGCCACCTGCCGTGCAAAGGCTGCTGTTGCTGCAGCCACCAAGCCAGGCGAAGAGACAGAGCAGGGCCTGGGAGGGGCCCTCATTCCCCCCTCCCCCTTAAGAAGCACCCAGTGGATGAGACCAGTTGCATCTGGCTTTTTATTGGGTTCTGTTTTATCTACAAAGTCGGAAGTGGGGCGCTTCTCTGGGGCTGGAGGCACCGTAGCGCCTGCCAGGTCTGCCCTCTCCTTTCATCGTGGCTTTGACCACCGGCAGGTGATGAGGTACTTGGGATAGGCCTGGGTGTCATTGAAGATGACAAAGAGGGAGGGGTGGTGGGGGTTGTCCACGGTGCTGTCGTATCGCCGCAGCCCCGCGTCCCCTTCTCGCAGGGGGGGTGCGCGCATGCTCTGGCTGCCGGCGGTGTAGTCCCCAACCAAAGTCTGGGTCACAAATATGTACTTGTGGCCGCTGCGGTGGCTGGTGGGCGAGTATTGCTCCTGGGCCGAGAGGGAGGCGTTGGTGGCAAAGTACACCCCGTGGCCGTAGCGCGTGCCTAGAGGGAGAGCCAAGAAAGGGGAGGGTGAGAAAGGCTGTCCGTGGCCTCTGGTTGGAGAGGCAAGATGGGCCACATGATGGCGCCATCCTGGGGCAGGATTGGGGTTCCTTGCCCCCACTGCCCACCACAAGCGCTGAAAGACAGACAGACAGACAGACAGACAGACAGACAGAAGCACTAGGCTGCTGGGCCGGCTGGCTGAGCCACAGGTGGGAGGCAAGGGTCATGAGATTCTTGGCCTGATCCCGCATGATGGCTCTCCTTAAGTTCTTCTATGTCGATAGCCGGGGCCAAGCTCCCCCAGCTGCCACTTCATGCGGGAAGTGGAATAGGGTCCCTTCTGCACTGGCGACCCACTGCCTCCCCTTGCCCAAGGCCCCGCTCACCGTTCTTGCCACAGAAACTCCGGTTGAAGCCGTGCTGGCATATCTCACGGCCAGACTCCTCGGTCGTGCCATGGTAAAGGAGCCGCTCCACCTGCTGGTGCCCACAGGCCTTCTCCATGGCCGCTTTCTTCAGCTGGTACTGCTGGCACAGCAGTGGGTGCACCACCTTCTCCACCTGCCAGGCCAGATAAGAAGGGATGGATCAGGGCCTCAGCCCAAGCCCTTTCGGTTCTCTTCGCCATGGATGCCCTGGGCCATACCCAGCTTTCAACACAGCAAAGCATCTGGCCATGGGCGCTGCCCCTCCTGCAGCTCCAGACGGCCTCCCTCCAAAGGAGGAAGCATCTTTTGCAGGGGAAGGAAGGATAAAGTAGAGAGAGAGGGGGGGGTCTTGGTTGGGGCGAGGGTCTCACAGAGAAAGGGGCAGCAGAACCTTCCTTCCCAGGAGTCTGGCTGGGTGGTCCCTGTGCTGGGGGGTGTTGTGTGGGGGGTGGGGTGGGGGAGCACCAGGGAGGTGAGACCGACAGTCCAGACGGGGCCAAGCCAGCTCCTTCCTCCCCACGCCATACCTGGACAATGCAGATCTTGTTGTGCAGGTCCCCCAAGGTCTCGTAGAAGTGCCGGACTGTCTGCCGGAACTCCTCGGAGGCTTCACTCAGGGCCACAAGCTGCCCTTTGTCCTCAGCCAGAGCAAGGGGGCCGGGCGGGGCTGCCAACAGGAGAAGGCATCTGACATGAGCCCACCACCATCGCACCTGAGGGAGGCCTCTGCCCTTGGAGCCAAGACAGCTCCCCGCCGCTCCCCCTGCCCTCCCGCCCGCCTGGAGCCTCTGAGGGATGGAAGCAAATGGGGGTGGGGGGTCCTTACCTGGGGGGCCAGCAATGGGTGGGGGGTCAGTGCGGCCAATGGGCAACGTCCGGGCGCAGCCAAGGTCATGCTCTTCCATGTGCTCGAGGTCAATGATGAAGGGGTGCCCCCCGAAGAACACATCCACGCGCTTGTGCCCTTGGCGCCACGCTTGCTCCAGCAGGGCGCTGGTCTCGGCAGGGTAGGAGGTGGGTGAGCCGTGCCCCGAGGGCTCCCAGCGGACCCAGCAGGCGTTGCTGCAGCTCCCAGGCCCCTCTGCCCGCAGCAGCCGGCTGAGCAGCAGCGCCAGGTCACGGGTGGCTGCCACCGGGTAGTCGGCAAACCCCTGCACTGTGGCTGTCGTGTCCTCCAGCAGGATGCGCACAGCGTGCTTCTGCTCCAGGTAGGCCAGGTAGTCCAGGCAGAGGGCAGGCAGGGCGCGCAGGGCTGCGTGGACCACCCTCTCCTCTCGCAGCTGGGCCCGCAGGGCCGCCTCCAGCTCCTGGGCCACACGGGCCACGTCCATCTCGGAGCCGGCACAGAGCACCAGTGGGGCCACGTCCAGCAACTCCCGGGAGAGGCTCAGGGCGGACTGGAGGGCGCTGTCTGGGCTGGGGGCCTGTTGCTCCCTTGCCCAGGAGCACAGGGAGAGCTCTGTGGCCTGGCGCAGCGCCTCCTCCTCCTGCCTGGCGCTGTCCATGGACTCCTGGATGGCCAGCAGCAGCTGGGCGTCTTCCTCTGCACTGCCCTCGCTGCCGGAGGGGAAGACCGGCTGGAGCACCGCCACTGCTCCTTCCTCGGGGGCCTCCAGGACCAAAGAGCCCGCCTCCTCCTCCTCCTCCTCCTCCTCCTCTTCCTCCTGCCTCTGTCGCTGTTTTCCCTCTTCAGCAGGCACTGCTCCCACCGGCACCTGCTCAGGGTCTGTGTAAAGGTCCTCCCTCATCTCCTCCTCCTCCTCCTCCTTCTCCTCATCCCCAGCAGCAGCAGCAACTGCCGCCGCCTTGTTGGGGTGAAGGGCAGCCAGGAGGCCCTTGACCTCTTCTGCGAAAGGGGGAGCCGCAGGAGAACATCAGAGGCTGGGCAGGATCCCAGCCCCCCTCTAGCCCCCCAAAGGTTGGGGAGCACTTCAGAGGAAAGGTGGCCGCCTCCCCTCTCCCCCGGCCCTCCTCCCATGCAGCAGCAGGCAAGGGCCTCACCTAGGCTGGCCTCCCGGGGCTCCTGGGCTGCTCCTCCCGGCAGGTCTTCCCGCCGGCAGCCCAGGGCCAGTGGCTCCTGAGACCGCTCCAGTTCGTGCTGGGGACAAAAGGGAAGGGCCTTAGAACGAGCACACACACACACACAGACACACGCACACATGCCAGCTGGCATGCATCAGAAGCAGCCACTCCTCTGGCCTTCACTCTAGATTGCTCCCCATCGTCTTCCTCCCTCCCTCCCTCCCCTCTCCAAGACCCCAGGGTCTTAAACACATCCACACCCCTTTTAAATCTATCCCCCCCCCCCGGTTCCTTTCCTAGTCGCTCCTTGCAGGAACACGGCTCATCACCTGTGTCTCTGGGGGAAACCAGTGGAGCCGCTCCAACCCAATGATGCAGCGGAAGCGCCTCTCCAGGTCGCGCACAATGGCCCGGCCACACTCCTCCAGGAGGAAGCGGTGGATGCCAGGCAGCTGCAGGGTCACCGTTTCCGTGTGGATGGCACCAAGGAGGCTCTGCAGCAACTCCGCTGCTGCCCTGCACGCCTGAGCTTCCCCGCTCAGCTGCAACGCCAAAGAGAGAAGGGAAAGCCCTCAGTGAAAACCCAAGGCAAGGACGGAGGGAGGGAGGGAGGGAGGGAGGGAGGGAGGGATGGGTTGAATGAAGAAAAAGTGGGAGGATGGGAGGAAGGGAGTCATAGGAGGATGGGGAAGGCATAGAAAGCAGGCAGGATGGGGGGAAAGGAGGAAGAAAGGAGAGAAGAGAAAGGAGGATGGGAGGAAGGGATGAAAGAAGGAAGGTATAGCAAGAAGGGATGATGGGAGGAAGGGATGAAGGAAGAGAGCGAGGGGAAGGAAGGAAGGAGAATGGAAGGGAGAGGAGGGTGAAGGAAGCAAGGCATACAAAAGAGGCAGGATAGGAGGAAGGGAGGATGATAGGGAAGAAGGGAAGGAAGCAGGCAGATGGGCCCTTGTGACGGCCTCACCGCAGCCTCCAGCCCCGCACACTCACACGCAGTCCAGTAATGTCCGGCTCATCCAGCGGCAGCAGCACGACGTCTGAGAGGCTGGCCAGGAGCTCCTGGTGGTGCAGCTGCAGGTAACGGAGGGGTCCGGCCTCCATGGTCACCAGGGTCTCATCAGGAGCGCTGTCCTGCAGGAAGGCCTCCAGGTGGGCCAGGTTCTCCTGCTCCAGCCCGGCCAGGGTCAGGCCCTCCAGCTGGTCCCCACTCTCCGCCAGGCGCACCTGGCAGCACTGGAGGCCTGACTCCGCCTGAGCCCAGCGGGGGGAGGCCAGAGCCAGGAGGCGCTGCTCCGACAAGGCCAGGGTGAAGGAGCCCAGGAAGGAGCCCAGGAGGGAGGTGGCCAGGCGGGCAGAGGAAGGCGTCAGGGCCAACACCAGCACTTCCCCGGCTGTGGGGACACAGCAGGCGGCCACACGCTCCTTTGCCAGATGCTGCACCAGGTGCCCCTGGACATCCTCCCGCTGCAGGAAGCCAAGGATCCAGGCCGAGAAGGGCAGGTGCTCCTGAACCGTGGCCACCAAGGCCTCCCAGACGTGCTGCTGCAGCTGCTGCCGGCGGGCCAGATCCCCTCCCACAATGCGCAACTGGGCTCCCTCCAGGCAAAGGGAGCACTCGGGGACAGGGGCTCCCAGCTCCTGCAAGACCAGGTCGGATCGCAGCAGCTCCCGCATGGCTTCTTCTGGCAGACGGAGGCTGGACAGCGGGATCCCCCCATCGGGGGCCAAGGGTTCTTCTGCCATGGACACCACCGCCGCTGCTGCTGCCTTCTCCTCCTTGTCCTTGTCCTCGTCCTCCTCAGGGGGCTCCAGGAAGTCATAGTAAGGAGAGACATCCAGGTGGCCTCCTTGAAGCTGGTGGGACCTCTGCACCACTCGATCCACCACTGCCAGGGGAGAAAGAGGAGTGAGGGGCCTTTCGGGAGAGGGAAGGCAGTGGGGGGGTCTCTTATCTTGCAGAGCCAAAGCCAAGAGCTGAGCTCCCCCTCGCTTCCTTAAAGGAGTGTGCGTTCAACTTGGCCCCTGCTTGCACAACGGATGTTCTGCCGCAGGAGCGGCACAGAAAGAGTCTTTGGGAGACAAGCGGCTTCCCTGACCCCAGGAGCACCAGCGCCTGCTGGAGGGCCAGGGCCCAGTGAAGGAATCGGGGTGGGGGGTGGGGGACGAGGCAGCCTGCCTAATGTCTGGGCTTCTCCTGGGGAGGTCAGGGTTCCACCCTGTCCAGCTCTTGGGGTCTTCCAATGGCAGGGATGGCACCTGGGGCAGCTGCCCACCACCCTTCCTCCCCGACTGCATTCCAGATGCAGGGAGGTGGCATCTCTTTCTGCCTTGCTCAACCAACCCACAAGGCTAATCCCCGGGAAGAGCTGCCCCCAAACCACAAGGTCCTGGACTCTGCAGCCTCGGCGGGAAAGGACCCGGGGCTGTGATGGGGAGGGGGGCATTGGTAGAGACCACGGCCCTGCTGCAGCAATGCTGCCCAGAAGAGCTAGTGAACCCAAGTGGCCACAACCCTTGCCTGGGATGTTGGGAGCTGCCAGGACCCTGCCTGTCACAGAACCTCTGAAGGGTTAAATGGTGAAGAGCTGCTGGAGGAGCCTTGCAGCTCATGTCAGCAGGCAGCTGGGTCTGATGACTCAGCTGAAAACATATCTTCTCCCCCTAGAAGGGTTTTGAGCAGGATTCTGCAAAGACGTGCTACCAGGAGAGCTAGGGAAAGGGTCTTTGATGCTAGACTGGGAATCAGGTCGGGAAGCCCTGAGTACTAGCAGGAGCCTTTCCAGAAGTAAGGGTGTGTTCCCTGTTTTGAGATAAAGCTGGTAAGCTCACCTTGAGCTCTCTGTGGGAGCAACGTGTCATTTGAACTTGCAACCACGTTCCTGTCTGTGACCTTGTCTCTGTTTCCTGATTTCGGACTGGCTTCCTGGACCACGGCTTGATCTGTTCCCTTGGGTTTGGCGTCTGGTTTCCATGAGATATTCTGGTTTTGACTTGGACTGTTAGTTGCTGGGAGTTGGATTCTGTTATTTATCTGGCACTTGATTGTTAGCAACGGACTTGAACTTGCCTGGCTTTCCACTAAAGATCTTGGCAAAGAACTGAACCCTGTTTGTGGGTGTACTCTGTGTGCGGGGCTTGACAGTTTGCTCCCACCCAAACTTCTTCAAGCAGAATGGAAGAGTAGGGCGCTCCTGGGATGACACCGCTGGCAGCTTTGCAAAACCAAGTGCTGCTTTTATCTCAGGCAATTACTCAACTGCAGCACGCTCCAGCACCGGCTGGATTGCAGCCCCGTTGCCCTTTGCTGCCTCCTGACCGGTTTGAAGGCAAGTTAGAGGAATTCCCTGCATTCTCGGCTCAATGCAAGCTTTTTATTGAGGTGCGTGCTCAAGAATTTCCTACTGAGAGGTCTAAGGTCTGCTTTATCATCAGTTTGTTGAGAGGACAGGCGGCTAAATGGGCTACTCTTTTACTCCTCAGTGCCTCACCTCTACTGGATAATTATCAGGCTTTCCTGAATCACATTTCTTCAGCTTTTCAGAACCTTGTACAGGCTGCTACTGCCAACAGGAGACTCAGAGCTCTGAAACAGGGTGAAGATTCAGTGTTTGACTACACCACTGTGTTCCGTTTGATAGCACAGGATCTGAATTGGAATGAACCGGCACTGATTTCTCAGTATATGGAAGGATTGGCAGATGAAGTGCTTGATGAACTCTCTAGGGTAGAACAACCAAGCATGTTACAGGAACTTATTACCCTGTGTCTCAGGATAGATGGACGCCTGGAAAGCCGTCGTCTCTCCCGAGGCAAGAACTACAACCAGCAACCTCTGCCAGCTGTGCCTAATCTGTAATCCGGTGAAGTCCGCAGAATGGATCCAGAACCTATGCAACTGGGAGCTGCTCGACCACGCCTTACCCCAGAGGAAAAGGCAAGATGACGCTCTCATAATCTCTGCCTGTACTGTGGAGGAGGAGGACATTTCACTTCCAGTTGCCCTTTGAAGCGCTCCTCAGTAAGTGCTGCTACCTCTTCAGCAGTAAAAGGGCAGCTCCATCCTTGAAGGAACCCACAGGAATGGAGCATACTGAAGGGTTCCCAGACAATACCATCACACCCCAAGGACCTTTCCTGGTACCTGTAACTAGCGCTTCCTGATGGCCGGAAAGTACCTGTGTATGCTATGGTAGACTCTGGGGCAGCTCACTGCTTTGTGGATGCTGGGTTTGTGCGGTGCCATCGGATTCCAGTACAGAACAAGGAAGCTCCTTTGCTGGTAGAATCCATTGAGGGTCGGTTACTTCGTTCTGGGCCGATAGCTCAGGAAACCTGTCCACTTAACTCTTCAGGTAATGGACCACAATGAGCAGATTTGCTTTAATGTAACTCGGATGCCCCGGTTTCCTCTTGTCTTTGGACTTTCCTGGTTGCGAGCTCATAACCCATTGGTGGATTGGGTGCAAGGGGAATTGTACTTCAAGGTTCCTTGCTCAAAGAAAAATTCTTCTACCATCCTGGCAGCTGCCCATGCTACATCTGATCCTGTCTTGCCCCAGGTATACCAAGACTTTGCGGATGTATTTGAGGAAAAGGGGGCTGACAAGTTACCTCCGCATCGGCCCTATGACTGTGCCATTGATCTGATACCTGGGGTACCCCTCCCTGTGGGACGAGTCTATCCTATGTCCGAACTTGAGTTAGAAGCTTTGAGGGCTTTCCTAGACAAGAACCTTCGACGTGGGTTTATACGCCCTTCCAAATCGCCATTGTCCACACTGGTGATCTTTGTAAAGAAGAAGGGAGGGGAGCTTCGTCCTTGTAATGATTACCGGGCATTAAACAAGATCACTATTCTGGACCGGTACCCTTTACCCCTAATCTCTGAAATTTTGGACCGGTTAAGAGGGGCAAAGTGTTAGACCAAGCTGGACCTTCGTGGGGCGTATAATTTGGTGCGTATCCGTAAAGGAGATGAGCGGAAAACTGTGTTTTGAACCCGGTACGGCCAATATGAACATTTAGTAATGCCTTTTGGACTGACAAACGCACCCAGTGTCTTCCAGCGGATGATGAATTACATTTTCCATGATCTACTAGATCATTGTGTGGTCATTTATTTAGATGATATCCTGATTTATTCCGCTGATCCAGCTCAGCTTGTTCAAGATGTTCGTCAGGTCTTGCAACAACTCCGGGAAAACGGACTATATGCTAAGCTGGAAAAATGTGAGTTCAACATTAAGGAAGGTGAATTCCTGGGGCATATTTTTTCTCCCCAGGAAATCCGCATGGACCCTAAAAAAGTAGAAGCTGTGTTGTCCTGGCGGCGACCACAAAACCGTAAGGATTTGCAACGGTTCCTCGGTTTCGCCAACTACTATCGCCAGTTTATTCCTGCCTACGCCGACATTGTTGCACCTTTAAACCGTCTCCTTCGGCCCAAAGAGCTTTTCCGATGGACTCCAGAAGCAGAAGAGGCTTTCTTTACTTTGAAAACCCGCTTCACCTCGGAACCCTTGCTCCGTTATCCTGATCCACAATTACCCTTTATAGTGGAGGCTGATGCATCTAGCGTTGCTTTGGGAGCAGTGCTATCTCAACAGGATGATCCCTCCCAAACCCCGCGTCCCTGTGCTTATTACTCTCGACAGTTAAAACCTGCAGAGAAGAATTATAGTACCTGGGAGCGTGAACTGCTGGCCATCAAGACGGCTTTTGATGTATGGAGGCATTACCTCGAGGGAGCTCGACACCCTGTTCAAGTATTGACTGATCATCGAAACCTTGAACATCTACAAACAGCCCGGTGATTGACTCAGTGACAAATCCGGTGGTCATTATTCTTTTCCCGGTTTGATTTCCGGATCAAGTACATTCCTGAGGCTCAGAATAAAAAAGCTGTTGCGTTATCCAGAAAACCTGAATATGCAGCGCCTGTGAAAGAGACATTAGTGGCGCCCATCTTGCCTCCCTCTGTGTTCGCGGCCACGAATCCATGTCTCAGCTTGGCAGAAGAAATCCCTGAATCTCAAGCTTGCGATTCATGGACTCAGCAACGTCTTCAGGAACTCCAGAATGGAAATCATGGAGAGTTTTCTGCACAACAAGGGTTATTATTACATTGAGGGCGGTTATATGTTCCTGCTGGTCCTCTTCGTAACCAGGTGTTGCATCTCTCACATGACTCTTTACCTGCTGGACACTTTGGACTTTACAAAACCCTCCATCTTCTCACAAGGGAGTTCTGGTGGCCACATGTCCGTGCTGATGTTGCCCGATACGTGGGTTCCTGTGAAGTTTGTCGGCAGGCAAAGGATGTTGTGACCAAACCCTCGGGTCTGTTGCATCCTTTGCCAACACCCTCTGGTCCCTGGAATGCTGTCTCCTTAGATTTCATCACGGATCTTCCTCGCTCAAAGGGGTTTACCTGCATCCTGGTCTTCGTGGATTTGTTCACCAAAATGGCCCCCTTTTTCCTTGTCCTAAATCCCCTACTGCATCAGAAACAGCTCATCACTACTTGCAACACCTCTTCAGACTTCATGGTTTACTTGCACACCTCATTTCGGATCGTGGGCCACAATTCACCTCCCGCTTCTGGCAAGCAATGCATAAGGCACTAGGAACACAAGTTCATCTGTCATCAGCTTACCACCCTCAGTCAGATGGTCAGACTGAGCGCACTAATGCCACCTTAGAACAATATTTACGCTGTTATACATGCTACCAACAAGGTAACTGGGCAGATTTGTTACCTTTAGCTGAATTTGCATATAACAATGCTGTACATTCTTCCACTCGCCAGACCCCATTCATGGCTAATTATGGTTATCATCCTCGGTATTTTCCAACTACCCTTCCTTCCACCTCTGTGCCAGCTGTGGATGCATACATTCAAGAACTCCATGGCATTCAGGAATTATTGCGAGAGCAACTTGACCATGCTAAGTATATAAGAAAGCAGCGGACAAGAAAAGACAGGAAGGGCCACAGCTAAATCCAGGCATGAAAGTTTGGCTATCTACTCGATACCTGTGACATCCTGGGCGGTCCCGAAAACTAGATCCGCGGTTCATCGGTCCTTATCCCATCTAAGAACAAATCAATCCAGTTGCTTTTTGTCTGCAACTACCTGATTCCCTTCATATTCATCCAGTATTCCACCAATTCCTCTTGGTTCCAGCTGCAGACCCTGACCCCAACCGACCACCGACTCCTGAACCTCCTCCACCGATTTTAGTAGAAGGAGAAGAAGAATATGAAGTCCGTCAAATCTTGGATTCTCAAATACACCGTGGAGGATTGCAGTATTTGGTAGACTGGGAAGGTTATGGACCTGAAGATCGGTCATGGGAACCTGCGTCCAACTTGCATGCTCCTGAGTTGGTTCAACAATTCTATGACAGTTACCCTGATAGGCCTGGCCCATCGGAAGAGGGGGACCATGGGGAGGGGGATAGTGCCAGGACCCCGCCTGTCCCAGAACCTGACTCTGAGGGGTTAAATGGTGAAGAGCTGCTGGAGGAGCCTTGCAGCTCAAGTCAGCAGGCAGCTGGGTCTGATGACTCAGCTGAAAACATATCTTCTCCCTCTAGAAAGGCTATGAGCAGGATTCTGCAAAGACGTGCTACCAGGAGAGCTAGGGAAAGGGTCTTTGATGCTAGATGGGGAATCAGGTCGGGAAGCCCTGAGTACTAGCAGGAGCCTTTCCAGAAGTAAGGGTGTGTTCCCTGTTTTGAGATAAAGCTGGTAAGCTCACCTTGAGCTCTCTGTGGGAGCAACGTGTCATTTGAACTTGCAACCACGTTCCTGTTTGTGACCTTGGCTCTGTTTCCTGATTTCGGACTGGCTTCCTGGACCACGGCTTGATCTGTTCCCTTGTGTTTGGTGTCTGGTTTCCGTTAGATATTCTGGTTTTGACTTGGACTGTTAGTTGCTGGGAGTTGGATTCTGTTATTTATCTGGCACTTGATTGTTAGCAATGGACTTGAACTTGCCTGGCTTTCCACTAAAGATCTTGGCAAAGAACTGAACCCTGTTTGTGTGTGTGCTCTGTGTGCGGGGCTTGACAGGAGCAAGCCTCAGCTTTTGAGACAAAGTTGGTGAGTCTCCAATTCCCCCACTCCTTCTCTGATGCAGGCACTTCCTTCTTTCCAGACATAAGCTAGAGGCTCTGATCCTGCCACGCACCCGTCTGCTCCTCTTGCAATGAAAGGCAGCCTAAGGTTTCCGATCAAAATAGCCGATTGCTGTGGGGGCCACTAGCAGGAACTCCCTGCCACAGGAGATGGCGGTAGAGATGGGCACGACTTGAAAAAAAAATTTTTTTGAGTTGTCGTTAGTCGGGCCGGTTCCGTTTCGGCTCGTTTCCGTTTTTCGCGAAAATTCACAAAAATTATTTGGTTCGTTTTTTCGTTGTCGTTAGTACTGGTTTGGGGAGGGGGTAGCAGGCTCCTGGAGGGAGCTGAAGGAGTCAGCCAGAGCCACAAGTGACGGACTGGCAGACTCTTTGCACCCACTGTGTCTCACGTACTTGCATGTAGTGCAATGCAAGTAGATCTGGCTTAGGGTTAAGACGGGTTAGCGCAAGGGCTAGGGTTAGGCTAGTTACGGGTGAGGTTAGGGTGAGTATTGGGGTGCACCTCTAGGTGCCTCTCTGACCCACTTAGAAGGACAGTGTACTGGCGTATGGGTTAGGCTTAGGGTTCGGGTTTGGGCTACAATTAGTGGGCTGTTTATGCCCGATTGGCACATCCCAGAAGTCTCTGTGGTCAACCTGGCCAAGTGGCCATGCGATTGGTGGAAAATTTGCATGGTCTACTCCCATGGGCGAGCCCATCATTGCAAATGTGCAGGTGTAAAAAAATAAAATAAAATAAAATAAAATAAAATAAAATAAAATAAAATCAACGGAGACTTTTTTTTTGCAAGAAAAACCCACTGCTGCTACTGTAAAAATTCAAGCATTTAAAATAGCTAATTTTTGCATGTTTCTGTGGTGCTTTGGTGGGGTTTGTGCAACGATTTCAAAAAAAATATTGCGGTCGCCATTTTGGATCCCCCGCACTGCATGGCAAATGGATGCGCCCTCCCAGCCTGGTACCAGCAGCGCAGCAGTAGCAATAGCCAAGGAGAGGGGGGCGGGGAACCCCCCCCCAAATAAAACACCCTTCTGGCCTGGTAGGTGCCCTCAGACAGTTTTCGCCTACTTTTAGGGCCGGGAATCGGTTTTTTTTTTTTTAACTTTTAAAAACTTTTTCTGTGCCGCTTGGCATTGCGTGATCGCCGTGATGCAAGTAACGAGCACGACAAATCAGACCAAATTGTTCGTTCGTCGGTTCGAGCTCGAATTCTGGTGGAGTAATTCCCGTTTCCGTAGAGTAACGGATACGAGTAACGGAAACGGAAACGGGAATACCGCTAAGTCGTGCCCATCTCTAGATGGTGGGGATGGCATCTGTCCTGGATGCCTTCAAAAGGGGATTGGACAGACTCCTGGAGGAAAAGTCCATCACAGGTTACAAATCATGATGATGTCTCCAGGCTTAAAAAAACCAGGGTCCTTCAAGAGTCAGATGCAGGGGAGTGGTATCAGGAGACAGATATCTAGTCTTGTGTGCTCCCAGAGGCATCTGGTGGGGCCCCTGTGAGATATAGGAAGCTGGACTAGATGGGCCTCTGGCCTGATCCAGCAGGGCTCTTGTTCTTATGTTCTTATGTTCTAGCTTTGGGGCACATGAGTTACCCTCACGTGGCACCGGTGCCCACACACTGGGACCTTCCTGGCTCCAGGGTGGCCCCTGTGGGTGGATGACCACCAGGTCAGCTTGTGCAGCTTTGGTCAGCTCACGGCTAGAAGAAGGTGAATCCCACCCACCGGGGCTGGACGGAAGGGCTGTGGCTCTCCATACCAGCCAGGGGGCATTTTCCAGGGTCCCCACTGCCCCATTTCCCCCCATTTCCAAGTGCTGCCCCGCTGTGGCAGGCAGGAGGGGGTACAGCCACAGGCTGGGCTATGAAAGGGGCTGGGGGCGTGGGCGTGAAGAGATTGGCCAGCTTTTTTGCTGGTCCTCAGCCAGGGAGGACAGGAGCCCCTGTGTGCGCGGAGGAGCCCCCAGACCCACACCGCCCTCCCACTCCGGCCCACCCTGAGAGGCTCTCTTGTGCTACCTGAAGAGGAGTGGGGGGGAGGGGGGAGGATTCTGAAGAGCCCACCCATCCCAGACCAGTTCCGTCTCATCCTCCTAGTCAGAAAGAGGGCAAAATGGAAGAGGGGTGTCCTCATGAAAACTCTGGACCTGTAGGATCCTTACCCCCCCCTCAGCTTCACAGATGGGGGGCACCACAGGTGGCAAGGCATGGGGGAGGCCACGAGCCCAATGGGAAGCAGAGACACCACGGACACCTGGGCAAAGGGGGCTTCTCTACTTCGGGGAAACAGAGGGAGAGGCAGGTGGGCCCGGGGGTCGGGGGGGGGAGAGAGGGAGGGACTGGGGAGCAGTGAAAGAGCGATCCAGATCCCACACCCCAGGAAGCCGGACTTCCCTTCCTGCCTGGCCCAGCACAGGAAGGGAGCTTTCCAGAGAGGTCTCTGGGTCTGAGAGGGAGGAGGGGGCGTGGAGGGCAAGGTCCATAAAGGGTGTAGAGAAGACACACACACAGAGATACACGCACAGCCAGCCTGCCACCCAAGAGGGCAGTGGGCCAAGGACCATCCTCCCTGCCTCCCCCCCCCCAAAAAAAACACCACCACTCACCTGCCTGGTCCTGGAAGGAGACCACCGCCATGGTGCCCCCCCGGAGCAGCCTCACGGCCTGCACGCGGCCCCCGCCACTCCGACGGCTTTCGAAGTAGAGCTCCAGCAGGTCTGGGTCCAGGTGGGCCGTGCCGTGGCTTTGCACCAGCAGGCTGTCTGGCCGTTCCACCCAGTCCAGGACGAGGGAGGCCCCCTCCAGCCCCCGCCCCCGCACGCGCTCTGCCAAGGCCAGGAACTCTGTGGAGGCAAGCGGCGAGGAAGGGCGCATCATCATCCCTGGGAGTGCTGCCAGGTCCCACAAGCCCTTGCCGCCCCCTCCCCACAATGTGCCCCACCCCCCACCCCACCCGACATTTTGCCTTTAAAGCATCAGCTTCAGAGGCGTGGGCATCTTTCCTGGGCACAGCCAAGGAAGGACAAGGGCACCAAAGGTTTCGCCACAGCTGGGCAAGAGCCCTCCAGAGCCAGGAAGGAACCGGCAAGAACCAGGCCTGTATGCGGGCAAGGGAAGGAGCGATGGAGAAGAGGAGTCGACTTGCAGGTCTCACCAAAGCTGCTCACCCCCCTCCCCCGCCCCGGAGCAAAGACAAACCCCACATGCACATGCCTTTGGCCGCGCGCATGCACGCTCCCCATTCTTCCCAACCTTCAGGTGTGCCATCTCCATGCAGCAGAGGCAAGGACAACGGGCTGAGCCCTCACCTGCTTGGCTGAGGGGCTGCGGCAGCTGCACGAGGGCCCGATCCCCCGCGGGGCTCCGGTAGAGGGAGTAGTCGCCCCGCTCGCAGTCCAGCATGTGTTCTACATAAAGCTCCAGCAGGTCACGACTCGTGAGGGGACTCAGGCCCCGCAGGACCACCTTCCCATCGTCTCGGGGAGCAGCTGGCTGGACGTCCAGGCGAGCCTCCTGCAGGAGGTGGGTGGCTCTGGAGAGGACGCCCTGCGCATCTGGAGGGGGGGAGGAGGGAGAGAGGGACGCCTGAGAAGGCTCAAAAACCAGCCTGGAGGGAGAGCACCCCTCCCACCAACCCCCGGCATGCACAGGTCTCATGGGGAACCACAGGCAGGGCTGGGAGGCCAAATCCCAAAGCAGGGCAACGCCAGGGAGCCAGAGCACAGCTGGCACCGGGGAAAGCGGGGGGGGGAGCCACTTGCTCAACCCCTGGTTCCAGATGACCCCCACCCACCCCCACCAAACAGAGGAAAAGAGGCTCAAAACATCCCCCCTGCCCCTTAGGGCGGCTCTAACTTTAGGTGTTTATACACTACCCCTAAGCTCCGTTGCAAATGGCTTCGAGCTCTGGAGCTTAAAAATGTTTCCCCACCAGCTCCGGAGCTAACAGAAAATTAAGTGCGACCACGCTCACCTAAGCGCGTCCCAGCGCACTTTTCAGGTACCTGCTCTCCGGAGGTGAAAAATCCCTGATGCGGATCTGAGGTAGAGAGTGCCGGGCTCTCCTGGCTTCTGTTTGTTGTTTTTTGGCTCCCGCCCCTTTAAGAGCTACTTTTACAGAGAGGAGAGGCAGGTGAGCGGCATGCTTTTATTTCTCTTTTTCTCCCTCCCCTCACGCAGCCAGCAGCCAGGAAGTGCGGAAGGGGTGGGGACACAGGAAGAGCGAGATCTCTGGTCCGAATTTAAGTGGCCAGCGGATCTTAGGGGTCGTGTAAAAAGGCCCACAGTTGCCCAAATCCTATTGCTTATTTGGTGCAAGCCCCCTCGAGCACCTCCACGGAACCAATGAGCCTTTCACGAGTCCACCGCTCCCTCCAAACGGGGAGTTTCTTGAGCCCTGCAAGTCCCCGGCCCTCGGACCAAGGGCCCGTACGCACCCGCCAAGGCCCCACAGATCCCGGGGCGCTCTTCCAGTGCAACGCCTTCGGGGCAGCCCCCAGAGGTCCAGCCGCGGCGCTTCACAGCCCCCGCCCGCTCTCTCCTGCCCGGGCTGATGAAGGAAGGAAGGAAGGGCCTGCTCCCAGAGGCGGTCGTTCCCAGTGGGCGTGAATGCAGTCGGGGACGGGGGGGGGGGGAGAGGGACCAGGGGCGGAGGGGGCATCTCCTGTATCTGGTGCCGGACTGAGGGGGCGAGAGGAGGGGGCGGGGCCCCTCTGCCCACATGCCCAAGAGGAAAGGGAGCTGGTACAACAGGACCGGGTGAGGTGGACGCCCAACGCCCCCCTCCCGCGTGGCACCAGAGAAAGAAGGGAAGCCAGGCAGGATGCCAGGGGGTCGGATCCGCTGTAACTCCATCCCGAGATCCCTTCCCTCCCTGGCTGGCCGCCGGGCCCGATCCGTTCCTCCTCCCCGCGCCTATAGCCAGCGTCGCCTACTTCGAGCACCGGCCGGGGAAGCAGCCGCGATGGGTCCAGCTGCCCTGCGCCCCTCGGGGCCCGGCCGCCCTCCCGCGCCGCCCTCTCACCTTGCGGGCTCTCGAAAGTCAGCACAGCCCGCCCGCCCGCCCGCCGGCAGCTCAGCACCGGCCCTCCGCCCGAGCGGCGCCGGTTCTCGAAGTAAAGCACCAGCAGCTCGTCCGCCACGTCCAGGGGAACGCCGCGAACCTCCACCGCCGCCGCCGCCGCCGCCGCCGCCGCCATCCTGCTGCCGCTGCCACTGCCGCTGCTGGGTCCGGCGGAAGCCCCCGCGCCTCGCGGTTCGTCCGGCGGCCGGGCGGCCATGCGAGCGGCTTCGGGCAGAGGACCTCCGGCCCCGCCGCGGGAAACGAAAGCGAAAGGCGAGCGGCCGCGCAGGAAGGGGCGGGCGGGCACGCCCTCCCTCCGTGCCCTGTTCCTTCGGGCCGGCGGCTCCACGGCCCGCGGGCGCCTCCTGGGCCGCCGGCGCTGTTGCGTTCCATCAGAGCGTGTGTCTCCCATCATGTCTGGGAACATCCTACTACAGGCATGTCCAAACTTTCGCCCTCCAGGTGTTTTTGGACAACAACTCCCACAGTCCTATGTCATTGGCAATCTAAGCTTAGAATTCTGGGAGTTGTGGTCCAAAACATCAGGAAGGCCGAAGTTTGGACATGCCTGTCTGCTATGATCTCCCTGTATTTGTACCCCTTGCTCTGTATCCACGGCCAAAGCCAAAGTCTCTGCTTGGACTTCCCAGCCTGGGAGAGGCTCAGATGTTGAAGGCGGCAGGATCCAGCCTTGCCCAGAAGAGGATCTCTCTTCCTCAAGGTCGGGCCTTTCCTTAAAGCCCTCTGTTTCAGGTCACACTGTTCTGTGGTTTACAATTTCTGGTGAAAACTGGCATAAAACAGAATCAGTTATTTCTGCTTTATCTTATCAGTAGCTTTTGAACCAAAACTATTGAGGTGCTTGGGTTTGAGCACTTTTCCTTGTACTTTGCTTTTCTTAGCAATCTCTGAGGCACATTTTAAAAGAATTTTTCATTTTTAGGGCAAAAGCTTTGCACCCCATAAACACTTTAAAAATAGTGACACCTTGACTACTGCAGTGCGCTGTGTGTGGGACCACCTTTGAAGAAGGTCCAGGGTTTTGAGCTGGTGTAACATGCAGCGGCCAGGCTCCTTGCTGGTGCATGTTGTCCTGATTGTATGATCTTAGTACTGAAAGACCTGGGGGTTGATTCCAGCTAATGGTCCTAATTTTAAAATCCCTAATTTGCTCACGGCCTGGCTGTCTGAGAACTGCCTACCTTATGATGAGCCTGAATGGACATTAAGATCATTGGGAGAAGCTCTCTAAAAAACAAATTTACAAGCTGCCTAAAAATCACACCAGAGGGGCCCTTCTTCAGTGTGGCTCTCTCACTTTGGAGTGTGTTCCCTTCTGGCTTGCAATCTGCTTGTCCTCTTCTTCAAACAAGGGAGTGAAAACACATATTTAAAGGCTGTCATGTGATGTCTAACCTGGCCTGCTGTGTTTTTGATTGGTATCCTAACTGATCTTGGTGGTTTTAATATATTTGCTTGATTTTGACCCTTAACCAAGGATTACAAGCCAACTAAAGTAAATATCAAACTTTTTTTCAGGGGCAAGGCAGCCACTGGCAGGCTCAAAAGAATGGCCTATCCCACAGGCTGGTGTTTTGCGTAACAGCTGCACCAATGGTCAACCATCTCTTCAAGGCACAAAGGTTTTAGAGTAGGACTCCCGTATTCATGGACTCACCATCCGCAGATTCAGTTATCTGCAGATGGCGAGGGGCAAGGGCCCTGCCAGTGGCACGTGGTGGGAGTGACCTGCCGGCAACCAGCCAGAGGGAGCTTCCTGCTGGTGATGCAAGACTGCATGAGCTGGTGGGAGTACCCTGCCGGTAGCCTCCGTGGCACAAAGGCCTGATGGGTGGGCAGCACCAGCACTTTCATCCCTACCACTCCCACCACTGCTGTCATCACCACTGCCACCACCATCCTTGGATAAGACTGTTCGCTCTTATCCCCAAATTTCCATATCCACAGGGCAGCCCAGAACCAATCCCCCACAGATACACGGGGTCCTATTGTGTTTACGCCAATGATCTGGCACTTTTGCTGCTGAGCCAGACAGGCACCTTATTAGCACGTGAGAGAACATAAGGTGCATTAGAAGAACTTGGTGCATATCAGGGCACAAATTCAGTCCAACTCTACTGGACTCCAATATGTGCCTTGGATCTGAAAAACAAGCAGGCATCAGTGGTGCTGCCCAGCCATCAGGCCTGTTTGCTGCTGAGTGAGATAAACAAACAGGAGGAAGTGGGCGCTGATAAGTTTCTGGGCTGCTAGCCGTTGGAATACAGCTCCTTTAGAAGCCTCAGCTAATTTAAACTGCTAATTTAAATTGCAAACAGCCACCTTTGTTCAAACAAAGGAAGCAACTAGAATCTTCCTAAAAGGAAGCAGGGGGTGGAGCCAGACTAATCCTTTCTCTGGGCAGAGGGGTGGAGCCACACTAATCATCCTCAGCCATTTCGAGCCTTGGTGTGATCCCAAGCAGAGCTGCTGCTGAGTGAGATGAACAAACAGGAAGAAGTGAGTGCTGGTAAAATGAGTACCCAGCTTGCTGGGGAGGTGGGGGTGGGCAATGTGTAGCCTGCATAATTAAATTATAACCACCCAGAGAGTGCTTGAAGTGCTATGGGACGGTATACAGTATACGCAGAACATTTTGCTTTTGCTTTGTTTTCAGATATGAAACAAGAAATAAATAATGCTTACAATGGGGAAGGCTTGTATGATCTTGTACATACAGTATGTCATAGAAGTGAGTGCAATCCCTCACATTTTTAAAATATTTTAGTATATCTTTTCATGTGACAATGGCTACATTGGCTACAATATAAAGCAGTGAGTATACAGCTTATATAACAGTGTAAATGTGCTATCCCCTGTATGGAATCCCATGACCTCAGCCTCTGGAATTGTGTTAATTTTCAGCTTCTACAGGGTCTCCCCTGCCAATCGACCTCAGCTGAATTAATGCAGGAGACTTTTAAAAAACTGTGGGTTTGATTAAGTGAATTTTTCCCCTGCCTTTTGCCAATATTGTTTTTACTGGTTATATTGTTACTGTTTTTAATTTGTGTAAACCGCCCTGAGTTCCCTTAGGGAAATAGGTCGCGGTATATAAGTCTGAAAATAAATAAATAAATAAATATATTCTCCAAGCTTTCTATTGATGAGAATTTTGATTTACCAAAAACCACTTTCAAGGCACCATCCTTATAGTTAAAAATATATTTATTAAAACCACTGGAGGTTACACAAAAATATGTCTCTTACTTGAAAATAACAAAACACGAGTCCTTCCCTAACTTGAATGAAGCTATGAGGTAGAAGCCTCACAATCTAATTTCTAAACTACATTTCTAAGCTTGTCTTCATTGAACAGCCATGAAATCCTTCTTCGAAAAAGTCCTCTTCTTCCGACTGTTCACAAGCATGGGAAAAGACAGTCACAAGCATGGGAAAAGACAGTCACATGTTGCTTTGGTATCTCCACTGGCTCTTCTTTACAGAGACACTGAGGGCGTTTATACACGACCCCTAAACTCCAGGGCAAATGGCTCCCAGCTCCGGAGCTTAAAAATGTTTCCCCACCAGCTCCGGAGTTTACAGGAAATTAAGTGCGGCCACGCCCACTTTAGCGCATCCCAGCGCACCTTTCAAGTACCTGCTCTTCTGCAGTGAAAATTACATAAGAACATAAGAAGAGCCATGCTGGATCAGGCCAAAGGCCCATCTAGTCCAGCTTCCTGTATCTCACAGTGGCCCCACCAGATGCTTTTCGAAGCGCATGAGACTAGATATCTGTCTCCTGATACCACTCCCCTGCATCTGGCCCTTGAAGTACCCTGGTTTTAAGCCTGGAGATTACACATCTCCATCATGGTTTGTAACCCTTGATGGACTTTTCCTCCAGGAATCTGTCCAATCCCCTTTTGAAGGCATCCAAGCCAGATGCCATCACCACATCCTGTGGCAGGGAGTTCCATAGACTAACAACGCGCTGGGTGAAAAAATATTTTCTTTTGTCTGTTCTTACTCTCCCAGCCCTCAATTTGAGTGCATGTCCCCTAGTTCTGGTATTTTGTGTGAGAGAAAAGAGCTTCCCTCTATCTACTTTACTCATGCCCTGCATTATTTTGTACGTCTCAATCATATCCCCCCTCAGGCGCCTTTTTTCCAGACTAAAGAGCCCCAAATGTTTTAGCCTTTCTTCATAAGGGAGGTGCCCCAGCCCAGTAATCATTTTGGTCGCTCTCTTCTGCACCTTTTCCAGTTCCACTATGTCTTTCTTGAGATGCGGTGACCAGAATTGTACACAATACTCCAGATGCGGCCTTACTATTGTTTTGTATAATGGCATTATAATGTTGGCTGTTTTATTTTCAAGCCCCTTTTTGATAATCCCTAGCATGGAATTGGCCTTCTTCACCGCTGCCACACATTGGGGAGACACCTTCATGGAGCTGTCCACCAACAGACCAAGATCTTTCCTGATCTGTCACGGATAACTCAGAGCCCATGAGTTGATAGATAAAGTTTTGATTTTTCGCCCCAATATGCATTACTTTACATTTGGCTACATTAAAACGCATTTGCCATTTCGTAGCCCATTCCCCCAGTTTGGTGAGATCCTTCTGGAGCTCTTCACAATCTTCTCTGGTTTTTACCACACGGAAAAGTTTTGTGTCATCTGCAAACTTGGCCACCTCACTGCTTATCCCTGTCTCCAGGTCATTTATGAACAGATTGAAAAGCACCGGTCCCAGGACAGAGCCCTGGGGCACACCGCTTTTCACCTCTCTCCATTGTGAAAATTTCCCATTGACACCTACTCTTTGTTTTCTGGATCTCAACCAGTTCTCAATCCATAAGAGGACCTGCCCTCTTATCCCCTGACTGTGCAATTTTCTCAGCAGCCTCTGGTGAGAGACTGTGTCAAAGGCCTTTTGAAAATCCAGATAGACTATATCCACCAGTTCACCCAAATCTACATGCCTGCTGACCTTTTCAAAAAATTCTACCAGATTTGTCAGACAAGACTTACCCTTGCAGAAGCCATGCTGATTTTCTCTCAGCAAAGTTTGTTCTTCTATGTGTTTTAAGATTTTCTCTTGGATGAGGCTTTCCACCATCTTCCCTGGGACAGATGTAAGGCTAACTGGCCTGTAGTTTCCTGGGTCCCCCCTCCTTCCTTTTTTAAAAATTGGTGTGACATCTGCCATCCTCCAGTCCTCCGGCACTGTGGCCGTTTTAAGAGACAAGTTGCATATTACCGTTAAGAGATCTGCAATTTCATTTCTCAGTTCCCTAATAACCCTTGGGTGGATGCCATCTGGGCCCGGGGACTTGTTAATCTTCAATTTATCAATTAGTCCTAAAACATCTTCTCTTTTAACCTGTATTTGATTTAATTCTTTAGTCAAGTTCAGGCAGCGGAATCTGCTCAAGGTCTTCTGTCGTGAAGACAGATGCAAAGAACTCATTTAATTTCTCTGCAATTTCCAAGTCCTCCTTAATCTCCCCTTTTCCTCCCTCACCATCCAGAGGGCCAACTGGTTCTCTGGCAGGTTTTCTACTTCTAACATATTTAAAGAAGCTTTTATTATTACCCTTTATATTGCTAGCCATGCGTTCCTCAAAATCTTTCATTGCCTCTCTTATCATCTTCTTACATTTCTTTTGCCAGAGTTTGTGTTCCTTTTTATTTTCCTCATTTGGGGAGGATTTCCATTTACAGAAAGACCTCTCCTTGCGCTTTAGAGCCTCTCTAACTCCACTCGTTAACCATGCTGGTGCCCTCTTGGACTTAAATGAGCTCTTCTTTCCTTGTGGTATGCACTTGTGCTGGGCCTCTGTTACCGTTGTTTTAAACAGGTTCCATGCACTCTGAAGAGATTGGATTCTTCCAACCTTCCCCTTCAATTTCTAACTAGTTTCCTCATCTGAGGGAAGTTTGCCCTTCGAAAGTCAAGGATTTTTATGTCTGATTTGCTTGACACTCTTCCTCCAACATGCATGGCAAAGGAGATTGCAGCATGGTCACTGTTCCCCAGAGGCTCAGTGACATTCACATCCCTGACCAGATCCTGAGTATCAGACAGTATTAGATCCATAGTTGCCTGTTCTCGGGTGGGCTCCATGACAAGTTGCTTTAAGGCACAGTCATTCAGCAAGTCGAGAAACCCAGTTTCTCTTTCTTGCCCGGAGCTTGCATTGGCCCACTATCCTGTGCTTCTGAGACACCTCCATGATTTGTCTCCTCATTTGAAGGTCCCCCTCAAGTTTTTGATCTGGTGGGCGATAGCATACCCCAACTATCACATCACTCCTTGGACCTGGTAATTTAACCCACAGTGATTCTATGGTGGAGTCAGACCCTCTGTCAATCTCCATTCTGCTGGATTTTACCCCTTCTTTAACGTAGATGGCCACTCCCCCTCCAACCCGCCCCTCTCTATCCCTTCTATAGAGTTTATAGCCTGGGATTGCTGTATCCCACTGGTTCTCTGCATTCCACCAGGTTTCTGTTATGGCTATTATATCAATGCTATCCCTAGCTGCCAAATGTTCGAGTTCTCCCATTTTTGGTCGGAGGCTTCGAGCATTGGCGTAGAAGCACCTGTACAGTGGGTTCTGCAACAACAGCTGCTGCTTTGTTCTTTTCCCCCCACAGCTATTATTTTCAGTAGATGAACTATCACATTCCATTATTCTCCCAGTACTAATACCTGCTATGTCATCTCTATGTGATTCTCAACCCTGTCTAACCTCATTCCCTGTGGATGAGGTGTTCCGAACCGGATGCCACACAGCTCCTGTCGGCTTTCCCCCAGTTATCAGTTTAAAAGCTGCTCTGCAGCCTTTTTGAGGTTGAGTGCCAGCAATCTGGTCCCATCATGATTCAAGTGCAACCCATCCCTCCTGAACAGGTTTGGCTTGTCCCAAAATGTTCTCCAGTTCCTGACAAATCTAAAGCCCTCCTCTCGACACCATCGCCTCATCCACACATTGAGGCTTCTGAGTTCTGCCTGCCTGGCAGGTCCTGCACGAGGAACAGGTAGCACTTCTGAAAATGCTACCTTGGAAGTCCTGGACTTCAATCTTCTTCCTAACAACCTGAATTTGGCTTCCAAGACTGACCACTTGGCCTTCCCAACATCATTGGTACCAACATGTACCATGACCACTGGCTCCTTCCCGGTTCTCTCTAACAAGCTATCTAGATTTCTCGTGATGTCTGCAACCTTTGCACCTGGCAGGCAAGTGACCATATGGTTATCATGCTCATCACAAATCCATCCCTCCATATTTCTAATTATAGAATCCCCTAGCAGAAGGAGCTTCTCTCCTGCAGCCTGTTCATCTACATGTATCTGATCCTGTATCTCATCAATTGTGATGAGGGAGAGATCCTCAGGTGGAACCAGTTGTTCCTCGGTGTGTGCCTCATGAGGTGTGATGAGGGAAAGAGCCTCGATTGTGCAATATGAGACTCTCTGAGCGATCCCTTGGCCTTCTACTCCTTTGAGTCACATTCCTCCACACATCTACCTCCTGGGTTGGGGAAGTGATTACATCCTCAAAAGTGTGCTCTGTCTCTTCTTGGACCTGGATAGTCTGTTCAGCTCTGTCCAAGAACCGCTCAAGCTCCTTAATATGTTGCTGGTTCGATATGCGGGCCTCTAGCTCCTGGACCTTCTCTTCTAATAGTGCAACCAGCTTGCACTTGCAGCAAGTGTAGTTCTCTGTGCGTTTTGTCAAGATGACAAACATGGCACAAGTGTTACAGGTAACTACAGCTGCTCCCTCAGACTCCATTTTAATGAGTGCAGTATTCTGGGCCTTGAATATTTTTAGTGTTACTAGCTACTACTCTAGAAATAATAATCTAGTACCAATGTTCCTCTTTTTAAGTGAAAAATAATTTCTCGCGCGCCTAACTGTTCAAACCCAGAAACTTACCAGTGCTGTCTTCTTTTTCTCTCTCTCAGCAGTAGCTCTGCTTGGATTCACACCCAGGCTCAAATGCTGAGGCTCAAATTGCTTGATGCGGTGTAAGGATAGTGAGTGCGGGGCTCTCCTCGCTTCTGTTTGTTGTTGTTTTGGCTCCTGCACCTTTAAGAACTACTTTACAGTAGCTCTTACAGAGACAGGAATGTTGCCCGCAAGAACGGAGGCAGAACTGAGGTGAGCCACAATCTTTTCTTCCTTTTTTTTCTCCGTTCCCTCATGCAGCCAGCAGCCAGGGTGGGGACACAGGAAGAGCGACAAGCCCCTAAGATCTCTGGTCCAAATTTAAGTGGCCAGCGGATCTTAGGGGTCGTGTAAAAAGACCCTGAGATAATGAGAAAACTACAAGTCTGAGTGCTTCTTAATATTGCATGTTTACATTTGGCCTAAGCTAACAGGCTTCACTACTTCTAAAATCCGCTACATCCTCTCAAAATAATGCAACACACAGCCATTAATATCTAATATCTAACAACACAGCCATTAATGTTTAACAACAAAAGTGAGTACACCCATAAGTGACAATGTCCAAATTGGGCACAAAATGTCAGTATCTTGTATGGCCACCATTATTTTCCAGCACTGCCTTAACCCTCTTGGGCACAGAGTTCACCAGATCTCCACAGGTTGCCACTGGAGTCCTCATCCACTCCTCCATGATAACATCACAGAGCTGGTGGATGTTAGAGACTTTGCGCACCTCCACCTTCCATTCCAGGATGCCCTACAGAAACTCAATAGGGTTTATTTCTGGAGACGTGCTTGGCTTCTTGCAAAAGAATCAAGTCCTGGATCCTCGGCTTCTCACTTAAAGAAAGTGCTTTCCTGGTCCCCTTCTGCTCCACTTCACTCCTCTTCCATTTTGGTGCCATTGTGCAAACACAACCGGCTATAAGCCAGCTATGGGCCAGTGATCCTGAGGTCTGTTCCAAGAAAGATGGTGGAAGGCCTCATCCAAGAGAAAATCTTACAGCACAAAGAACAAGCCGTGCTGAGGGAAAATCAGCACAGCGCAGGTAAAAGTAAGTCTTGCCTCACAAACCTTTTAGGCTTCTGCAAGGGTAGGTCATGCCTCACAAATCTTTTAGGCTTCTTTGAAAAGGTCCACAGGTACATGGATGCAGGGGAACCAGGGGATTTTGTCTATCTGGATCAGAGGTTGCCATTTTTTTGTTTTCTGTAGACCCCCTGCCTGCCTAATATTGAATTTTCCTAAACTTATTAACTTCAAGTGTGTTTTGAATTGACAATTGTAAAAAAGAAACATGTCCAATTTTTATTCATACTGGCAAGCCACTCCAGTATTCCTGCCAAGAAAACTCTATGGACATGGGTTCATGAAGAGTTGGTCACAACTGTATGACACAATGATAAGAATAAAATTTGTCTAAAAAATAGTTATTGGTTGGTTTTCTTTGTTAGTTGCCAATGCACCATTATAAGTTATAAATGCATCATTGGTGGTTCATCAAAATTGCCACGCTGAATTAGTTATATAGCAAAAGGTTTATTTAAGGCAGATAGAGTTATAACACAGAACAATACAGTCTAGTAAATAGGTTAGTTTAAGAGATCCTAGGAGCAGCATGGCCAGAGGCATTGCTGTCCAGGACTCTTACAGTAGGTTAGTTTAAGGGATCCTAGGAGCAGCATGGCCAGAGGCCTCGCTGTCCCCGGACCCTTCGAGTGATGGTCTTCTGTGGTCCTTTTATACTCTTTTGCATGATGTGGTGACGTATTTTAGTACGCATACAAGTGATTGTTTATGTTGGCCTATGTCCATCTGGATGCCTCTGGTGCGCCATCCTGTCTTCTGCCTGCAAGAGGTTTTCGCCCACGGGTGTGAAGTGTGCCAGCTATGATGCCAAGCCTGCCGGCTCAATTTGACCTTATGCCCTGTGAGCTCATTTGGGTCTATTTTTGATTTTGAGGCATGTTAACCCGTTCCTATCAGTCCTTACTTTTTCTCTTCGCGAAAGTTGAAAAAAACTAAATAAAAAGCTATTCTTGAACTAGCTCTGAAAAACTCTGAAAAGTTAAGGAGTATAATATCCATTAGCTTAAGCCTTATGTCTGCTGGATGATTTACTTGAGGTGACATAGTGCTTTTTGTTAACAGTAAGGAGGTCTTGTTTCCTTAGGACCTAAGATTGCCATTTTTATAATCACAACTTCCCCCATTTTTTTTTCCAGCATACATTAAAATCATGACACAAAATTCAATTAAAGTTTCCTTAGAGGGTGGCATTTGATTGACAGTGGAGTGCTCTGCTGTTTGAGTGTTAGGTAAAGCAGAGACCCAGGATAGTATCAAGGGTATTCTGTATTGGGATCAAACCAGGGGCACAAATCAAACTATTGTGTGTTCAGTAACTGGAGTGGCTTATCTCTGTAAACCATTTTAAACTGTATAATAAATTAACATAAAGGAATCAGGAGGGCATGGACAATACATATATATCATAAGGCTGAATGGGAGGGCTATGGGCATCAGTTAAAATGAAGCTTAATCAGCTTTCCTATTTTCTGTACTTAGAATTCTCTAAGTACAGATTGATGTACCATTGATGATGCTTTGTGGTGATAGGGCCCATTGAACTATTGGAGGGAAAAACAAGTGCTTTCTGTTCCTTTGACTGCTAAACAAAATGAACAAATATGTGGATACCCTTCTTGTGAATGACAGAAGTTCAGTTGACACATGAAAGTATCTTATACAATACAAAGGTAAGGTAAGGGATATGATAGCAAAGGTAGCACATAACAAAATTCAGTAAGGCTACTAGAATTACAGAAAATAATTACAGAACATACATATGCTTCAAAAACATCATAAACAGTAATTGCTTCTAAACATCAGCTGTAGATGGCTGCAAAGGAGCTGAGCTGTGTTGGCTGCAAAATAAACAGGTAGATCTGCTAAAAGACGTGCAAAAGGGCACGCTGACAGTCTGGTAATGGTGGTGAAGTTTGGTGCCATTATAACAGTTCAGGATGAGTCTTAAAAGGAGAAAACACTGCCGTAAACAGTCTCTTTAAAGTGCCTTCTGCTTCCATGGCTGTGCAACCAGTTCGTTGTTTTGCTTCAGCTGAGGCAGCTAGACGGCTGCAGGTGATGATAGAGACGTTCGTTATCACTCCACTTGAAGGATAGAGCTGATAACAGGCCGGAACGGTGAGACCAGGGGCTGTCGAGATGAGGAGAACCCACACGAAGCAGCAGACCAGTCTTGATGTTCCTTGGAAGGTGTAGATTAGGAAGCGACACAGAGGCAGGCCCATCGAGACCCTCAGGAGTAGGCAGAGTTCTCAGAATTTGGAGCAGCCAATAACTAAAAGGTGTTTCCTGTAGGTAACTAGGAGAGATGACTAGTAGAGAGACAGCTGTATAGATTATCAGCATGATCTGAAACAGATCTTTTTCACACTGCACAGTGGGGGCAATAGCAAAATTTACACTTTAAAATTCTCTGAAACATAATTTCTGAAACCTAATTTAAAACACAAAAACAGGACAATAGCATAGCTATTCCTCATTTTTCCTCAAGATGTCAGTAGGTGATTTTCATATTGTTATTAATAATAGACTACTAAGTTTAAATCTTCAGGATGGCATCCTAACAAAGGTTTCTACTAAAAGTCAATACATTTATCAAAACCAATTTTTGAGTGGTACCTTGCACAAAGGAATCAGTTTGTTCCAAATGAAATTATGTTAAGCAAATTTTCTTAACTGTAGTCCAAATTTAAGTACACAAATTCACACATCAAATATATTTTTTTTGATAAAACAACACTGATTGATGGTATGGGATTGGACAATTGATTAAAATTACAGTGGGCTAGCTAAGACAGATTCAAAGAACAGAACAAAACAGACAAGCAGCAGATAGGATGAAAAGGGTGTTAATTTCAAATCTACTAAATAGTATTTTAACTTAACATATTTTCTAAGTGAATTAACATTTCATGGTGGCATTCAGATATGTCTCATGTCTAAACATGAACACATCCGGCTGTGGACACAAAACAATTGCCTTTTAATAATATTTTGCAATTTAACAATTCATGGTATTTTGCCAACTTGTCTTCCTACTTAAAAGTTTATCAAAACAACATTACTCAACACCATATTTTTCTTTTACTTACGCAGACCTACTACAACTTTACATATGCCCCATATATTTTTCCTTCCTATAAATCTCACTTAACACTAAATCTCAATGACACTTTTCTGTATACAACCCCCCTTTATATATTTTTTGAAATATCTCTTTCTATTTTTCATTCATTGTCGTAACCACTTTTTTTTTTCTTTCACATAGGCTTTTTTTTTTTCTCTCAGTCTAAATTCAAATTAGCAACATAGCATTATTGTTAAATATCAAGATCTAATTCATTACAGTATAATATTTATCATATTATGGATCAGTGTTCATTCAAGAGTTAAATTGTCATGGGTTTAAGTTTCAGTGACACCCAATTTTTATTCTATTACAAGGGGCAACACAAGTGTTAGACAACACAATATTTGGAGGACAAAAGACACACCGGGCGTTTAGACACAACATGAATAGCAGCCTTAGACAACACACATATATGTGCGCAGATGGAATGAGAGAGTGTTTGGAATAGTTCTAAGTTTAAGTTGTTAGAAGGGAAGAATTCCATAAATCAAACTTTTGTAGCAAAAAGAAAAATTTGGAGTAAAATAGTCACTGGTTTGGTGCTGTAAAAAAATCAGCTATGATGGTGCTGTAAAAAATCAGCTAAGCAGATATTTCCAGTTTCCACAGCAGAATTATGAATTATGAAACCCTATGCAGGAACAGGAAGAGAATTCCTGTCTTTAATTACCTAATAAATTATCACACAGACATTACTTCAATTAACCCCAAAACAAAGTAAATTCTCTAACAGTTCTATAAAAACGTCCCTAAACTCTTTTCTTAAAAAACAAAAATCTCATCTCTATTACAATGCTTCAATTAAACTCAAAACAAAGAAAATCTTTACCTAATAAAATGTCACACAGGCTTCACTTAACCCCAAAACAAAACAAAATTCTCATATTTAAACAACTGAATTACACAAACATTCCAGGCTACACAAGCCTTCTCCAGACCTTTATTTTTTTTGCACACACACAAGGAAGGGGGATGTGGAACGCACTCTGGGTCTTATATTTTAAAATTCCGGCTACACAAGCCCATTTAAACAACATCTAAGAGAAAAAAAAACACATTCTGCTGTAGAAAAGGCATGGGTCTGCTGTCATTAGGAGATGGCCAAGTTGGGCCGCAATCATTATGCAGATTAAAAGAACATTCTTGGGCAGTAGGCTGTTGTGAAGGAAACGAAAGCTGGAGCTCTGGTGATGATGTAATATCATCTACCACCTTTAAAAAGTCTCGGAGGGCTACAGACAGATTCTGCATGGCATCAATTAGTGTTTGATAAGGATTTTGAGCCATGTCTGACAAATCATGAACTGACGGGAATTGCTTTTTGTTTTGTAAAGAATCCAGTCTGCTGTTTCGGCTTTTAACTAAACAATATGCAACAGAGGAATGGCAAAACACAAGAAGTCCTTGGCTGGCTGATAAGAAATGACTTTCACTATCACGTTTACATTCTTAGAGGAAGGAATTCGTCTTTCAGAGGAAAAAAGGTGTCGCTTTTGAAATGAGCGCTTTTGAAATGAGCACTCTGCAACAGAAGCGGCAAAAGTTCTTGACTGTCTGATGGAAAGGGCTTCAGAGGAAAAAAGGTGGGGGCTGCGTTCCTTTTTAAAAATGAGGAAGGGGGGGCGGCGTGCCGCTTTTTAAATGAGCTCTTAGAATAAGGCAGACACTTGATTTGTTAACTGTTTCTGCCACACACACGTTACTTGGGACTTCTTGAGCCAATTAATATAAAAACAGAGATATAAAAGGCCATAATTTATTTCTGGGCAAGAAGAAAAACAAGTCAGGGAGTCAAATTCTGTAGCTAAACTATTTCTCCCCTATTAACCAAGCAAAAAATTTTTTGGCTTACCTTAGCTGGAAATGCAGACGATCAAAGGAAAATGGAAATAGGGCAGAAGTTAGAGGAGATTGTTATTGGTTGGAAACAAGGACAGTCTAAGGGAAAAAAACAAAGAGACCCGTTCACCCTCGCCGCTGGCAGAACTTTCTCCAGCGTAGCGTGGTTTCCCGGCCAATTGCGCCATCTGATAAGATTTAAAATTTGTCTAAAAAATAGTTATTGGTTGGTTTTCTTTGTTAGTTGCCAATGCACCATTATAAGTTATAAATGCATCATTGGTGGTTCATCAAAATTGCCACGCTGAGTTAGTTATATAGCAAAAGGTTTATTTAAGGCAGATAGAGTTATAACACAGAACAATACAGTCTAGTAAATAGGTTAGTTTAAGAGATCCTAGGAGCAGCATGGCCAGAGGCATTGCTGTCCAGGACTCTTACAGTAGGTTAGTTTAAGGGATCCTAGGAGCAGCATGGCCAGAGGCCTCGCTGTCCCCGGACCCTTCGAGTGATGGTCTTCCGTGGTCCTTTTATACTCTTTTGCATGATGTGGTGACGTATTTTAGTACGCATACAAGTGATTGTTTATGTTGGCCTATGTCCATCTGGATGCCTCTGGTGCGCCATCCTGTCTTCTGCCTGCAAGAGGTTTTCGCCCACGGGTGTGAAGTGTGCCAGCTATGATGCCAAGCCTGCCGGCTCAATTTGACCTTATGCCCTGTGAGCTCATTTGGGTCTATTTTTGATTTTGAGGCATGTTAACCCGTTCCTATCAACAACAACAATAGTGAGGTATAGTCTTAAATCTCAACATTTAATTATTTGCAATTGATTTCTTTTTTTCGTAAGAAGATTGGCAACCACGCTAAAACCCCTGTCCACAAGGTATGAAGATGGAAAGGTATTAAAAAGTTTCTTGCAATAGTCCATAATTCAGGATAAGCAACAGGTATATCTTTCTGAAGCGAGAACTGCTGATACCCCATTCTGAACTGCACCTTAAGTTCTTTGTTAGTGCTTATTCCAATCAATTATTCTTCTAATGTGACATCCGATTCTTCAATGTCACCATATGGATTGATAATCCACTGCAGTATTTTCATAGTCAAAACATCCTCAAACCTGGGTTTAAGGTATGTGTGAAGGACACTTAAATGTTGAACGTAGACCAAAACGTCGTCATCCTGGACATTTGTCAATGAAAAGTTGGGGAACTGGGAAAATTCACACCGGCCAATTTAGTAACCAAATCTGTTAAATAAGGAATGTCTGGTTTCCATTTGATTAAATTTTCTTTCAGCATAGGCTCTTTAGCATCCAAAAACTCTAAAACCATCTTAAAAAGTGAAAAAAATATTGTCAAACATAAGCCCTTTGAAAACCAACATACTTCAGTGTGAAGGAGTAATCAATGAAAGTCCTCACCATTATCTTCACACAACTATGTAAATAACATAGAATTCAACACGTTGATACGGATCTTGTTTACTTTGTTTATGACAAATTGAAGAGATTGTTACAGTCTGGCACTCAAAGTTTTAGCTACTAAATGTTGTTGATGATGACTCAGTGAATTGCAAACACTCTGGGTACATTTTGTTTTAAATGGCTTATAAAACTACAATAGCGACCAATCATGGCTGGTGCTCTGTCTGCTGATGTGATATATTTGATAAAGAGATTGCTTTTTCCATGATTCGCCTTTAGCGTCTGTTGTCAAAGTTCTCACAAAGAGCAGTTCTTCATGGATTTCTTGGTCCATTAAAAATGAACATATACCAGTAATAGTGCTTCATTACCAGGTAAAGTTGACTCATCCAGTTGAACAGAGAAATGGTTCATTTTCAGATAATTACATAAGAAGCTTTCAACATCATGACTCATTTTATCAATATGTCTTTAAACTGTGTTGCTCAAAGGAATTCTTTTCAGTATATCTAATGCAGGTTGTGTAGAACAGTTTTTAAAACCTCTTCAACGGTTGGTAAAATCAGCTCCTCCCCAATAGTGTTTTCCTGATTTTGCTGTACATACATAAGAACAGCCCTGCTGGTACAGCCCACAGCCCATCCAGTCCAGCATTCTGTCTCACACAATGGCTCACCTGTAACGGATTTAGCATGATGGGACATAGTGTGATTCATAAGGCACAATATTAACTGTACATTTATGGCCTTGTCTTTAGACTTTTATCTCTAGTATGTAACAGGCTAGACATAACAAGCCAAGCTAGAGAAAGTTAGTAAGGTACCATTGGTTATTTCTTTCACGTGACATCTAGAAGCTTCTGGGATCAGGGAGAAGAAGAATGTACTTATGTGGGTGAGAAACGCTTGCTTGGATTCTGCTTCAAGATGTAGTCAGTTAGACATAGGTTTAGCCAGCTTAGGCTTGTATATTTCAAAATATTTAGTTAGTTGAGAATATCATAAGCTTTATTATTTTTCAGGCAATAATACATGATTGTATCTGATAAGCATTTTTATATTTTTCATTTTTATGAGGTTTTTTTCATTTTTGTAACTTAGAATAGTGAAAAGGATTTTATTATAATGTTGCTCTCAGGGTGTTTGTTTTGTTCAAGAGAACCCAAGGAACCTCAGGGAATTCTTGGCCAGCCACAACCCCTATCCCTTGGTTCCGTTACATCACCATTTGCTTCAGGGTATTCCCAAGCAGATGTCTTCACCTGCTTACAATTCCCCACAAATGGCATTGAGAGATATCCTGCCTATCTCTCCAACTGAGGTTGTCCTTAGGCATCCATAATGATAGCCATTGATACCCTTGTTCTCCATGAACTTGCCCAATTCTTTCTTAAAGCTGTCAAGGCTGATAGCTGGAGTTCCACAGTCCAATGATCCTCTGGGTGAAAAAGTACTTTCTCTTATTTGTTTGAGATCTAGCACCCAAATGTTTCATGGAGTGCTGCCTAGTTCTAGTGTTGTGTGATAGGGAAAGCAGTTTTTCCTTAAGGTCACCTCTTAGGCGCCATCGTTCAAGAGTGAAGAGGCCCACCCGTTGCAGCCTCAGATGATTATGAGTCTTGAGATATTGTAAGACGCCTGCAAACCATCATAGTCTCTTTTTATGTTGAAGCGAACATACTGTCCACCATGGTTCTCTTCTGATCATAGTCTCTTTTTGATGTTGAAGCGAACATACTGTCCACCATGGTTATCCTCTGAAGTTTTTCTTTCAATGTTTTAAAGTATGTCAAATCTTTATCTGTTTTACCAGCGTGACACTTTCTCAGATCATCCTCCAGCTTGGACTGTTTCATAGCATCATTAAAAACTCTGTTGCACAAAAGGCACATGGACATTCGTTTGTCCAACAGGAATGGAATGAAGCCAAAGTTCAGATAATCAATGCTATACTGCCTACATTTCTTTTTAGCCTCAGTCATGTTGAGTAGAAGTTATCTGTTTGACAAAAATAAAGCTATTTAAATATGATAAGACCGAACAATTCAAAATCAATTCCTGCCCAGACAGCATGCAAATGTTTTAAAAACATTTTTAATCAATTTTGGTAACATTGGAAATATTTTATGTCAGCAAACATAGCTTACAGAAATATTTCTGAAAAAATTAATTAGCATAATCTCTATTGCTTCCTCCAAGTCGTTAATAAAGACATTGAACAGCACTGGACCCAGAACAGAACCCTAGGGCACCTCACTGGTCACGTCTCTCCAAGCTGAAGAGAAGCCGGTTATGATCACCCTGTGGGTGCGATCAGTCAACCAATTACAAATCCACCTAACAGTAGCACTATCTATCCCACTTTCTACTAACTTCTTTGCAAGAATACTATGGGGAACCTTATCGAAGTCCTTACTGAAGTCCAGATAAGCAATATCCACAGCATTCCCCTGATCCAACAGGCCTGTAATTCTATCAAAGAAAGAGATAAAATTAGTCTGGCATGACTTGTTTTTAAGAAATCCGTGTTGACTTCTTGTAATGAAAGCATTGTTTGTTAAATAAGTACATACAGACTGACTGTTTAATAATCTGCTCTAGGATCTTTCCAGGAATTGAAGTCAAGCTGACTGGGTGGTAATTATTTGGGTCCTCTTTTCCCCCCTTTTTGAAGATGGGGACATTAGCTCTCCTCCAGTCGATGGGGACTTCCCCTGTTCTCCAGGACAGATTATTGCCAATGGTTCTGAAATTACTTCTAGCAGTTCTTTTAATATCCTTGGGTGTAATTCATCTGGCCAGGAGACTTAAATTCATTTAACCTTTCCAGGTGTTTCTGTACTACCTCTCAACCTAATTTTATGTTGCAATTCCCTTCCTACCTCATCTACTCTGTGTCCCAGCGGATCTCTTTCTTCCTTTTTGGAGAAAACGGAGGCAAAGAAGGTGTTGAGTAGTTCTGCCTTTTCCTTGTCTCCTGTTAGTAACTGGTTATCATCACCACATAGAGAGCCTATCATTTATTATTTCCTTTTGCTGCGGACATAACTAAAGAAACTCTTTTTACTATATTTAATCTCTCTGGCACGTCTAAGTTCATTTTGCGCTTTAGCTTTTTTACCACCGCTGCTGCATATATTAATTCTTTGCTTATATTCCTCTTTGATGCATTCCCCATTTTTCCATTTCCTGTAGTTTTTCTTTATAAAGCTGAGTGGAACGTTCTCTGTGGTTTCTTTAGACATCTCCCATGTTTTCTTCTTGTTGGAACAGTTTGAGATTGTGCCTTTAATATCTCTCTTTTAAGGAACTGCCATCCATCTTGGACTCCCTTCTCTTCCCGTGTTTCGGTCCATGGAATCACAGTCAATAATTCCCTAAGTTTACAAAAATTGGCTTTCTTAAAGTCCAGGATTCTTGTCTGACCATGCTTAGGTTCACTTTCCAACTATATAACAAATTCCAAGAGGGCATGGTCACTTTTTCCTAAAGATCCCACCACTTCAACCCCATTTATAAGATCCTCCTTATTGGTTAAGACCAGATCTAAAATGGTTGTTCCTCTTGTTGCCTCCTCTACCTTCTGGAAATTGTCTGCCTCCTCTACCTTCATGAAATTGTCTGCAAGGGTAGTAAGGAATTTGTTAGACCTTGCATTCTTAGCTGAGTTGGACTGCCAGCATATATTAAAATCTCCCATTAGTACTACATCTCTCCCTTTTGACTGTGTGGTATAACTGCTCACAGAAGGCACCATCCCACTACTCCAGCTGGCTTGGGGGGGGGGTCTATAATATACCCCCACAGTGACATCCCTCCCAGTTTTCTCACCCTTGATTTTCACCCCAGTACTCTCAACATGCTTTCCCTGCTGTATATCTTGCATTTCCTCATCAGTGTAAATGTCCTTAACATATAAAGCTACACCTCCTCCTTTCTTACTAGGTCTGTTCCTTCAAAATAGCTTATAACCTCCAATAACTACATTCCAACAATAAGTCTCATCCCACCATGTTTCAGTGATGCCAATTATGTCATATTTATTTTGCTGTATTAGGAGTTCCAGCTCCTCTTGTTTGTTCCCCATGCTCTGTGCATTGCTGTCCCCAAGTGGACAGGGCAGCCACCAGGACTGGGGGAAAGCCTGACCTGGCAGCCTCAGCAGGGGTAAGGAAGTTCCCCTGAGCTGCTCAGCCAACTCGGTCAGGGGGACCTCTGGGCATCCAGGGGGTGGGTGGGGGGGCATCCCTGCCTGAGGCAAGGAACAAAGCCGCACTCCCAGTCCAGGGGCTGAAGGTGGCTCAAGTCCCTGGAAGTGCCAGCCTGGAAAGGCTGGGGAACTCCCGAGTGGTCCCCAGCTCTTCTGGGACAGAAGTGCGAAAACAGCAGGAACCCCTAGACGGTGGAACTCGCTGCCACAAAGTCTAGCGAGCAGCCCGAGGCGGCTTCCAGGGCTTTCGAGGGGGGGGGGGTAGGGTAAAGGCATAGAAGCCAAGGGCGCCCTTCTCCGACATCTCGGCGTTCCTTCTCCTCCGCCGGCGGCATCCGGAGGCACCAGCGAGTACCAGGGCAAAACGACAGGACCCCGCCAGGCCACGCTCAGTTTCGTCTCCCGGAGGGCGGCCCAGCCGGCTGGCGAGGAGGCGGCGCGGCGGCGGCGCAGGCAGGCCGGCGGGTGGCGGAGGAAGAGCGCGGGGCTCCCCGGGCCCTTCGGCCGGGCTCCAGGCTCCGCTCCGGCGCCCGCCCCGCCGGCCTTGGCCGGAGCCTGGCTCGGTCGCCGCCGGCCCTGCGCAAAGCCCGACCTCCACCGCCTCGCCGCCGGTCCCTCTGCTCCTCCTCGCCGGGGGACCGGAGGGAGGGGGCCGGCCTTCCCCGGGCCCTCCCCCTCTCCCCGGCCGCCAAAGCCCTCCTCCCGCCGACGCCGACGCCGACCCCGCCCCCCCCCGGCAGGCAAGCAGGACGGCAGGACGGCAGGCGGAAGAGCGCGCACCCGACCAGCAGGCGAACGAGCCAGCGAGCGAGCGCCGCAGCCCCGTCGCGGGCCCCGGTGAGTCGCCGCGGCTCGGAGACCGGAGGCCTGCCTGCCTGCCGGGTGTGTGGGGGGGGGGGGGAGGGGGGCACTGTCCGGCCAGGCAGCCCCTCCGGGAGGGCTGTCGGGTGCGAGGCTGCCGTCCCGCCCGGCGGCTCCTCCCGTGGACGTGACCGGGTGGGGGCCTTCGGGCTTGCCAGGCGATCTCCGCGGGGCGGGCAGCGCAGGAGGGGAGCGGCGGGTGTGTGTGTGTCTGGGGGGGGGGGGGGTTCTCCCGGCCCGGCCGGCCTTCCCGGTGCGCGGTTCCCGGCGCCCTCGCTCGCTGGGCCCGGCCGCTCTTACCCGGCCAGCGGGGGCGGGGGGGGGGCAGGGGGGAGGCCGAGGCCTTGGGCCGGCCGTAGTAGCCACGGCCCCCGGGAGGGATGGGGGGGGAGCAGGCCGGCGGCTCGGGCTACGGCGAGGAGGTCCAGCCGCACCTCTGGTTTTCCGGGAGGGGATCCGGCGCCCGCAGCGCAAGCGCCCCCCCCCCGCCTCCCCGGAGCAGGACGAGCATCCAAGCCGAAATGCTCCCCCCTCCCACCCAGGATCGGGCCGGAGCTGGGGGCGACCCTGGCGGTGGCCGAGGGGGCGCCGCGGGAAAGGCCCTGTCCGAAGAAGGCTCGGCTCCCGGGTTGGGGAAGAGGGCCCCCACAGGCACCCCCGAGCGCCCCAGGAGGTGGGTCCCGGCGAAGGGGCTTGCCCTCAGGACGGGGGCGTCGTGGACCCGACGGCATTTCTGCGGCCCGTTTCTTTCTCTGCAGTTCTTGAGCGTTTCGGCGAGATGCGGGAGAGGAAGGGCATTTCCGAAGGATTTCGGTTTTGCTTTGGTCCTGCCTTGTGTAACGGGAGGAGGGGCGGGGGGAAATAAGGGCGTTTCAGGGAGGGGGCGTGCGGAGGGGCGCTTTCAAAGGGCAGCGCGGCCGAAAAGCGGAGGGGGGGGCAGCCAGGGGCCGGCAGGGAACCCAAGGGCCGCGGCTCCAGGGCTCCCCCCCCCGCCGCGCGCAGGTCGGGCGTGGGGGGGGGGCGGTGAGGAAGGGTTGTAAAGCCCCTCCGAAGCTGCTGGAGGTGATGCGTAAGAAGGGGGGGGCTCCTGGGCCCAGGCCAGGCCAGACCCGCGGCGGGGGAGGGGCTCCTTGGGCGGTGGATCGCCTCCCTTCTTGCTGCATTCGGGACCAGGTACAAGACGAGCATCTTTCTGGGAAGGGAGACGGTCCCCAGCCCTGCCCGCCCCACCGCCTTTCAATTAATTAGCCGTCTGGAGGAGGAGGAAGGGGGCCGGTGGGCCTTTGCCAGCCGACCTGCCCTTGGAGGCCTCTGTGGGGCTGGCCAGAACCAGGAGGGAGCTTGGGACGCAGCAGCAGGGCCAGGCTGCAGCAGGATGCCCCCCCCTCCTTGGGCCCTCCCTGGCTCCCTTGCCCTGGGAGGGGGAGTCAGCCCCCCCCCCGACAGGAGGCCTTGCTCAGGCAGTGGACGTTGGTCCGGCTGGCCCTGGCCTTCAGCAGGCTGGACAGGACAGGGCCCCTAGCAGAGGGATCCTCGGAAGGACCATGGGCCCATCCAGAGGCAAAGAAAGACTTTGAGAAACGCATGGCTAGCAATATAAAGGGAAATAATAAACACTTCGTTAAATATGTTAAAAGTAGAAAACCTGCCAGAGAACCGGTTGGCCCTCTGGATGGTGAGGGTGGAAAAGGGGAGGTAAAGGAGGACTTGGAAATTGCAGAGAAATTAAATGAGTTCTTTGCATCTGTCTTCACGACAGAAGACCTTGGGCAGATTCCGCTGCCCGAACGGCCCCTCTTGACTAAAGAATTAAATCAACTACATGTTAAAAATGAGAGGATGTATTAGGTTTAATTGATAAATTTCAAAGATCAACAAGTCAACAGGCCCCGATGGCATCCACCCAAGGGTTATTAAGGAACTGAGAAAATGAAATTGCGGATCTCTTAACGGTAATATGCAACTTGTCTCTTAAAATGGCCACAGTGCTGGAGAACTGGAGGATAGTAAGGTAACACCAATTTTTTAAAAAAGGAAGGAGGACCCGGGAAACTACAGGCCGGTTAGCCTTACATCTATCCCAGGGAAGATGGTGGAAAGCCTCATCCAAGAGAAAATCTAGAGATGGGTGTTTTGTTTCAGGCGGGGTCCTGTTCCCAAACGAAACACAGCAGCACAGCTGCCATTTGGAAGCAGGAGCTGGGCAAGGACATGCATAATCCCACCTCCCTGTCTTATGGGGCAGCACCGGCGAGAAGGAAAAATGACACCTTGGAGGCTGCTTCCTGATTGGAGTTTTGCCCTGCGTGACCCAAAGGAAGATAAATCAGTGGTTGATTTTGTTCTGGAGCCTGGGTCCCAGTTCCAAACAGCAGCTGCTGTGTTTAATTTCAGAACTGGACCCCTTCCGAAACAAAACACCATCTCTATTTAAAACACATAGAAGAACAAACCTTGCTGAGGGAAAATCAGCATGGCTTCTGTAAGGGTAAGTCTTGCCTGACAAACCTTTTAGAATTGGATTTGGGTGAACCGGTAGATATTGTCAATCTTGATTTTCAGAAGGCTTTTGACACAGTCCCTCACCAAAGGCTGCTGAGAAAATTGCACAGTCAGGGGATAAGAGGGCAGGTTCTCTTATGGATTGAGAACTGGTTGAGATCCAGGAAACAAAGAGTAGGTGTCAATGGGCAATTTTCACAATGGAGAGAATTGAAAAGCATTGTGCCCCAGGGATCTGTCCTGGGATCAGTGCTTTTCCATTTCTTCATAAATGACCTGGAGAAAGAGATAAGCATCAAACGGAGGGTTGGGAGAGTGAGAACAGACAAAAGAAAATATATATTTTTACCCAGCATGTTGTTAGTCTGTGGAACTCCCTGCCACAGGAGGTGGCGATGGCATCTGGCCTGGATGCCTTCAAAAGGGGATTGGACAGATTCCTGGAGGAAAATTTTATCACGGGTTACAAACCATCATGGGGATGAGTAATCTCCAGGCTTAAGAAAACCAAGGTACTTCCAAGGCCAAATGCAGGGAAGTGGTATTAGGAGACAGATATCTAGTCTCATGCGCTCCCAGGAGCATTTGGCGGGGCCACTGTGAACATGACTCTTCTTATGTTCATATGTTTGGGAGCAGGAGCGTGCCATGGGAATTGCGTGGGAGGCCTGATACCTTCATTAGATGGTTTGCTGAGGTGGCCTTCAGCCCCCTGCCTTCTTTTCTGGGTTATGTTCATCTCCTGGCTGTGGTGGACATGATCCATCAAGCCTGGCTGTATGTCCAGAGTGCCAGCCATGCCACATTTGTGGTGCCCCAGGGTTCTGTTTTGGGTCAGCTGCTATTCAGTATATTTATGAATGACTTGGAAGAAGGAATAGAGAATAGGCTGATCAAATTTGCAGATGATACCAGATTGGGAGGGGTTGCTAATTCCCTAGAGCAGTGTTGGTGAACCTATGGCACGGGTGCCAAAGGTGGCACTCGGAGTCCTCTCAGTGGGCCCCAACATTGCCCCTTCACAGTAGCCATGACTCAACTTCCAGATAAATTCATCTGGATGACTGAGAATCTTCACAGACATGCCCCTTCACAGCCACCAGTATTCAGTTTATATTGCTGTATTGGCCAAAGGTAACGGAATGGATTTCAACAGAGGGAAATGTAGGGTGCTGCATCTTGGTAAAAAGAATGAATTGCACAGATATAGGGTGGGAGATACCTGGCTGGAAAATAGCTAATGTTTTAGCTACAGTACAGGCATTTAACCACTGCCCCACTCCATTCTGCTCTGGACAGACCCCACCTGGAGTCCTTTGCACCTGAATTTAAAAAGGACGTTGACAATCTTGAGCGGGTCCAGAGGAGGGCGACCAAGATGATTAAGGGTCTGGAGGAAATGTCTTATGAAGAACGGGGTAGGGAGCATGTCACATTATTGAAAGGGGTGGGGAGGAAGCGCGCGCTTGCGCAACCGCCGGGTGCGCGGATTAGGCGCCGCGGGCCGGGAATAGGCCGGGCGGAGCATCAGGCAGCCTGGGCCAGAGCTGGGGGGGGAGAGAGGGAGGGAAATGCGGCTTAAGTCCAAATCCTCTTAGGGAAGCCTGTGATCCTGGAGTGGGGGCAGGGGGGGGGGAAAGGCCTCCGCGGGCGCGCATGGCTGGGCGCCTGCCGGCGGGATGGGGGAGGGAACAGAGCGGGCGGTGACGTCATGCGCGCTCGCTCTCCCCCCCCCCCCCGCGCCGCCGCCGCCGCCGCCGCCCGACTGGGGCTTGTTGGAGGGCTCCTGCGCGCCCCCGCGGGATGCCGGGCTCGGGTCCGTCCAGGGACGGGTGACTCAGCATCGGCGCCGCGGAGGAGCGAGCCGAGCCGAACCGAACTGAGCCAAGCCGGGCAGGTGCGTGGCCGCTGCAGGGGAGCCGGGGGGGGGGGTCTCCGGGTCAAGGGCTGGTCTCTTTCCCTCGGTCGCCCGCCCTCCTCGAACAGAGGGGCGCCCCTGGCCCGGCCTTCAGGGGTCCCCGTTGAGATCCGGAGCAAGGGGGGGGGGAGAGCCCCGCCCCCTGTTCCCCGCCCTCCCCCTTGGTGGGGGCCCGCCCGGTGCCCTCCTGCATGCGGGCCTTTTGCTGGGGGATGCACGGGGCGCGCGCGTTTGGGTCTTTCTCTCTCTGTGTGCGTGTGTGTGCTGGGCTTCGTCTGCCGCCAGCTCCCAGGTGGGATTCACCCCCACCCCCACCCCACCCCCTTCCGACATCGCCAGCCCTCCCATCTGGACCACTTGGTCCTAACTGTGTTCCTGGCGAGGTCCTTTTGCCTGCCCCCGTTACCTCTTCTGCCAGGCCACCCTCATCTTTCCCTCCTCAGCAGCCCCACCCCTGCTGGATTTGTGCTCCAGGCCCCCGCTGGTCCCTGGTGGCCAGGGCACCTGCCGGTGGATGTTGCCCCGGTGAGGGAGGGGCTGGATCCCATCCCTTCCTGGTGGCCGCCGTGCACGGAAGGGGCAGAAATTCTTGCTGCTGCTTTGGAGTGCGTGGCCTGGGTGACCTGGAAACCTGTGGTGGCTTATGGGGTGGGTGTGGGTTGGAGACCCAAGTGCCCCTGAGCGGGAAGGAAGGCATTTGACTCCATTGCTGGGGAAGGTGGGGGGGGGCAGCCAGAGGCTGGCCAGTGTGGGCTGGCCCCAGGTGGCTAGGATAAGGCAGGGATGGCAATGAAACAGAGCATGGCAGGAGTTGGGCGGGGGGGGGGGGAGACCTCCACTGCTGGTCGAGAGTGGGGGCACCTATGGAGAGGGGCCAGCCTGCCTCCCAGAGAAGCCGAGTGTGTTGCTGTTGAGGGGGCCGGAGGGAGGGGCGGATGAGGCTCGGGTCCTTCTGTCCCTCAAGGAACGCTGAGCCCCAGGAAAGAAGGAGCTGGCAGCTCCGCTCAGGTGTGTTCCCTGCCCTGCCTCGGCAGTTGGCAGGCACATGGGGGTTGCAGCTGGGGGAGGGGGTTGCGCAGAAGGGTTTCCAGCTCCCGCGGGTGTGTGGCTCTTGTGCACGTGGTTGGTTGTGCCCCACGAGGTGCTGCCCACTGGCCCCCTTTGTCGGCCGATTACTGCCGGGAGCAGATGCTGCCTGGGCCGGGGTCACGTGTGTGCCCTGAGAGGTAGGGAGGGAAGGGTCAGTCCTGGGAATTAGAGAGGAATGCCCGCCCTCCCTTGGCAGCAGGTGGGGCATGGCTGCCCCTTGTTGAGAAGCAAACAGAGCAGGCCAAGCGAGCTGCCAGCCAGGCCTCTAGGCTTGGATTGCGCAGCCTGGGCTCACCCTTGGCTGGGCAGCTCCTTCTGCAGGCCCTTAGTCCTCTGGCTGCCTGCTCAAGTACACAACCCTCTAGAGTTCCCCCAGCCAGCCCTCCCTGCCCTGAAAGACACCCCCTGCCCCAGGGCCCAGGCCCTTGGGAGCCTGGAGGGCAGTGCCTGGCTGGGGGCCGTCCAGGATAGGGAGCCTTGGAACCAACTCTCTCCTGGCCTCGCCAAGCCCCTGGAAGGGCTCTGGGTGGGCTTCCTGGCTTCTCCTTGCACCACTTTCCTGTACTGCCGCTGTTTTATTTGTCCCTTAGCCAAGAGCCATTTGCGCTGGTACTGCGGCTGTTGGGGGTGGGGGTGGGGGTTGCTGATTTCCTTAAGGGGTTGCTATTCTCGGAGGGTGCAAGGAAGGTGAGGTGTGTAGTTTTTCCAAATCCGCCCCTCCTGGGCTTGATTGGAGCTAAGCCCGTGGGGAGCTCTGCTGCCCCTTTTCCCAAACAGAGGGAAGAGTGCCAGCTTCCCCAGCTTGCTTCCTCCAGATGTTCTGAGCGGCAGCTTGTACCATCCGGGCCAGTGGACTCGGAAGAAGGCGACAGAAGAGCGACTACTGAGCTCAGGCTGAGCGGCCACCTCTAGTCAGTGTCTCCTGCCCCATTGGTGGTCTGATGCCCCCCCCCCCCGGGCAGAAGCTTCTCGCTCTGCTTCTGAAGGAGGGGGGGAGGAGGAGGAGGAGGAGGAGGTCCCTCAAAGGGGAGACGTCTGCAAGGCTGAGATGAGCTGACCTGTTGGAAGGCCGGCGTTTGTGTCGGGGCCTTGAAGCACACGTACTGTTTGCTCTTGGGTTGGGGGTGGGGGACGGGCTCATGGTGGGATTCTCCATAAGGCTCCCTCTTCACCCTGCATGGCTGCTTCTCAGCTCCTGCTGGGGTGGCTTTGGGGCTGGCTGCCTGAGCCCCAGAACCCAGATGTCAATTTCAGGGAATTCTGCCCATGCAGCCCTCCACAGGAGTGTGTGTGTGTGTGTGTGTGTGGGGGGGGCTTATTTCCCCTTGGCCTCAGCGAAGCCGGGCCAGAGGCAGATCTTGGCAGCATTTGAGGCCGTTTCCCATCCCTTGGGCCAGCGTGGGCAGTATTAGGTGAGGGTCTCTCTCCAGCCCTCAGACTGGACCCAGAGTGGCCGGGGAAGCAGCTGCAGGGCAGTCTGGATCCCAGAGTCTAGGCAGGGAGCCATGGGGCCACCAGAAAGGCCAGTTTAGTTTCAGTTTTATTTCTTGTTTACATGCCGCCCGCTTATGCAAAGGCAACCCAAGGCTGTTGGCCCTGGTTGGGCCCTGCCCCTCCTGAGTGGCATGCGCCGGTTGGGGGCCCTTCTCTGCCCCAAGGGGCAAAGGCTCCCCTGGAGTACATCTGGGTCTGTTTTGAAGAGGGATCTTAGCAGGGGGGTGGATGAGGATGCAGGGGAAGAAACTGTTTTCCTGCCGCTCAGAGCCAGGATAGATACACTGTTAATTACGTGAATGGAATTAAAAAGCTTAGCTTCTCAACTTTAAATAGTCACAGGGTGTGTTCAGGATCAGGATACACCGTGGGGAGCCAGAGAGTGGGCTAGCCTCCATGTTTGCATTCCTGATGAAGAACATGGTTCAGGGGTTGCATCCTGTTCATAGCTGCTTTTCGGGACAGAAGTCCCTCCGGATCAAGGGCGGATGGGGGGGGGGCGAGGCCATTCATGGTCCTCCTGCCTGCAGCTGGCACATGCAGTGGCCACATAATCATGAGTGCTGCACATGGTTCCAGCCTACTTGCGCGTATTTATCTGTCTGAGGTACAAAAACATTCTCTGATGAGCTTTTGTCATCATCACCATCATCATCTTAAGAACTGCAGGGCTGGGAGGGACCCTCTAGACCAGTGGTGCTCCACCTGTGGGTCCCCGGATGTTCCTGGACTGCAACTCCCAGAAGTCTTCATCACTAGCTGAGCTGGCCAGGATTTCTGGGAGTTGCAGTCCAGGAACATCTGGAGACCCACAGGTGGAGAGCCACGGCCCTAGACGATGACCCCCTTGTGGATCCTCCAGCTCCTCTCCAGGAGGCCCCGTGGTGGCATCAAACTCCTAAACTCTGGCTCCACCACCAGGGACCTCAACCTCTGAGCTACCCAGTGTTATGTTACCAAGCAGATTTGCTCTCTCACCCTTGCTCTCTCTTTGGGGGGGCGGGGGGGGGGGGAGGGAGAGAGTCGCCTGTCTTTCCATTCTGCCTAACGAAGGGATCTGGGGAGCCTGGTCCCCTTCCTTTGCCTAAACAGGGCATAGATAGTGTCCCTGTGGAAGAGCACCTCCTGGCTTATCTGCCAGATAAAGCATGTGCCATTAATTCCCCCACTGACCCCACCCAGTGCTTGTGCTGCTGCTGCTGCTGCTGTTTCTGGAATGGGCATTGGGGTTGGGGGGAGGGGATAAGAGAACACCCACCTTGGGAAGCCAAGCGGAGTGGTGGCCGTATCTCTTGGCGCACAGCTATCTGTGGTCCAGAAAGAGGTGAGACTCTTGCAACACTGGTGGCCTCTTTCAAAAGAGGGGGGGGGAGCGCCTGAGGACTGATAAAAAGGATCGTGCAGAGTCCTTGGTGTTGAAGACGCATCTGTTTGTTCAAGAGGTCCTTCATGGAAAGAGACTGAGCCACCTTCCCGGGCAGCCTGTTCCAGTGCTCTCCCGCACATAGTGGCCTTCTTTGTGCGGCGCAGCCACCCTCTTGACCACGGTGGCCCACGGGTTGAGGGCTGACCTTCTGGAGCTGCAGGAAAGTGGGTCCCGTAAGACAGCCCTTCCGTGGCTCCGAAGATGGCCGCCTTCTCTTCTCCAGGCTGAACACGCCAAGTTCCCTGGTCCTTTCCCGGGAGGGCTCTTGCCTTCCAGACCCCTGCTTGCCTTCCTGCTTGCCCTCCTCCTCCTCTGGACGCCTCTCAGCTTCTCACTCCCCTCAGTGAAGCTGTGGTGCCCAGAGCAGTGGACACCCACCCACGATCCTTGGTGAGGGCTCACCCAGGGCCTTTTCACACGACCCCTAAGATCCGCTGGCCACTTAAATTCAGACCAGAGATCTTAGGGGCTTGTCGCTGGTCCTGCGTTCCCACCCCCTCCTCACTTCCTGGCTGCTGGCTGCGTGAGGGGAGGGAGAAAAAAAGAAAGAAAAGAGACGTGGCTCACCTCCGTTCTGCCTCTCGCTCTTGCCGCGGCAACATTCCAGTCTCTGTAAAAGTAGCTCTTAAAGGGGCGGGAGCCAAAAAACAACAAACAGAAGCGAGGAGAGGCCCGCACTCACTATCGTTACACCGCATCAAAGAATTTTCACCTCCAGAGAGCAGGTACTTGAAAGGTGCGCTGGGACGCGCTAAAGTGGGCGTGGTCGCACTTAATTTCCTGTAAACTCCGGAGCTGGTGGGAAAACATTTTTAAGCTCCGGAGCTTAAAGCCATTTGCGGCGGAGTTTAGGGGTCGTGTACAAAGGGCCCCAGTCAGGATGGGCTGCCCCTCTTCTTTCTCTTCAGCTCTGGGCAATAGTTATGGCCGGTGGCATCCCTTCTGGGCCAGGTGCCCGGATGAGGACTTGGGAGCCACTAGTGTGCAGAACCTCTCGGGGGGGGGGGTCAGAGAGGGAAGGGAGGTGCTTGCCTTTGTGCCCTAAGGACTTGGAACAGACATTGTCCTCTCCTTCCTCTCTGTTGCCATTCTGAATGGGGGGAAGTTGGGGGGGGGAGGGAGGCAAGGATTCCCGAATTTCCATGGTGGGGGGCGCAGGGCTCAGGCGGCAAGGGCACTTGGCCCTGCAAGCCCCCGTGAAGCCTGCCTAAGAGGGAATAGTGGTGGCCCCTTGGTTGCTGTGGCAACCAAGGATGGAACAGATCCCTGTGTCCTGAGTCCCCTCCAGCCCGGTGGCAGTTGGAGGGCTGATTCTGCAGGCAGAGGCAGGCTTCCCTCAGGAGAGAGTGGGGGTGGTGGGGGTGCCAGGTGATCGTCCCAAGGAGAGTTCGGTTGCAGCAGGTCAGAGCTTCCTAGGCAAGGAGGCGGCATGTGCCCAGTGGCAAGGGAGGGGGGGGCTTTGGCTGCAGGGGGGATGGTGGAAGGGTCCTCTCAGGCCCAGGGTACTTGTGCTTTCCACTCTGTAGTGAGGAGCATGGGCCCTGAAGCATATCCCCCACTCCCACCCCCTCTGCCTGAAGTAGCTAAGGCTTCTTCTCAGGACACAGGCGTTGGGGGGGGGCTGAGAGAGGCTTCCCCACAAAGCTGTCCAGAAGACAACACCGAACAGATTGGAGCACCAAAGTTCAGAAATAGGGCTGGTGTGTGTATGTGTGTGTATGGTGGTGGTGGTGATGGGGGGGGGGGAGGCTAACAACTCCCAAATCCATCCACCACCACCCCCTTGTGAACGTAGCTTGCAGTTGAACTCCTTAAAGGGGGCATCCCTGAGCTCCAGGAGGAGCAGAGCGTGGCTGCTGGGAATTTGGCCTCTCCCTCCATTGATCCTGTGGCTGCTTCCCCAAGAGCCAAAGGATGCATTCTCTGGAGTGCCACCCCGTAGTTCCCCACCCTCTCTGTGGGGGGGGGGAGGTATCTGAGGGTTGTCCTGGAGAGAGACCAGGAAGGCCACGACGAGGGTCCCAGTCGCACAGAGATTGAACTGGCCATCCCTCCCCGGGTTGTCCTAACAGCCTCCCTTGTAGCCTTCTGGGTCTCTTTGAGCAAACCACACTCCCATTCAGTGTTGCAAAAGGCTTAGGAGCTTTGAGTCAGTGGTGCCAAGGTGGTCCCTCATCAGAAGCACCGAGGGAGGTCTGAGCGTCAAGCAACGAGATGGGTGGAAGCAGGAGGGCAGGGACCGGAGAGCCACCTCCACCCCCAATGAGGCTTTCCCCCGGAAAAAAACCTCCAATCTAACCGGGAAGGAGACAGGCCAGAAAATGGGAGAGCTTCTTCAGGGGTACCTCCTTGGCCAAAAAATGATGATGCTGGCAGGCAACAGGAGTTCCTTAACCCACCCCACAATGTCTAGGGCAGTGTTGGCGAACCTATGGCATGGGTGCCAGAGGTGGCACTCGGAGCCCTTTCTGTGGGCACCCGACATCCCCCCTTCACAGCCACCTGTATTCAGGTTAAATTGCTGTACTGGCACTCTGCGAAAAATTAGTGGGTTTTGAATTGCAGTTTGGGCACTCGGTCTCTAAAAGGTTCGCCATCACTGGTTTAGGGTGAGGCCTTTGTGTGTGTGCATGTGATACTAGCAACTGTAGATAAGCGGGATATAAATATAACAAATAAATAAATAAATAAATAAATAAATAAATAAACTGCTTGCAAGAGAGTATGATTACTTTTATAAGCATGATTAAAATGTTTAATTCTCTTGGAACCCATGAAGTTCAGTGCTTGGACTGAGTCACGTGATCCATTCTTTTCCAGGAAGAGAAGGGTGGAAAACCCCGCCCAACTCAGGGTGCCCACTCCTAGGGACGTGAGGAGGTCGGCCACGCGCAACCGTGCCTTCTCTGTTGTGGGCCCCTGGTTATAGAACCACCTCCCGAGTGAGCTGTGCCTTGCACAGTCCCTGCCCGCCTTCCAAAAGGTTCTGAAAACCTTGCTTTTCAGGGAGGCATTTGGTGACCTTTAATTAATTAATTAATTTTTTTTCTTTTTCTGCCCACTGATCCATCTTGCTTGGCCTCCCCCCCCCTTTTTTTTGTATTGTATGCTTTTTAACTGTAAACTGCTCGGAGTTCCATATTGGAAGATGGGTGGTATAGAAGTAAAACAAACAAACAAATAAATAAATAAATACTCAGAGCAGGAGCAGAGAGGAGTGGGCAGCGTACCAGAGGGAGGCAGGGAGGTGCCAGGGAGTGGGTCCCAATCCACGAAGGGGCCTTTCAATCCAGCCGTCCATGAGGGCAAAGTGGAAGAACCAGAAGCACATCACAGTCGGTGGCAAGGAGCGACGTTAAAAGGTATAAGGAAAAAAGAGCAAGCCCAGCAGAAATAAGCCCTGCACCAACCGGGGCATGAAGCCAGAGAGCTGGGGCCCTTCTTCTCAAGCGCCCAAACACGGAGGGCCCTGGGCAGGGGAAGAGAGAGAGAAAGAGAGAGAGAGAGCTCCTCCAGGGGACTCTGCCTCCAGGTTCGTCGGGAGCAGCACCATGACTCTCAGCCTGTTTACTAGGACTGGCCTTCTCTAGCTTCCTCTAACCCAGTGGTTCTCAACCTGTAGGTCCCCAGATGGTCCTGGACTGCAATTCCCAGAAGCCTCCACCACTTGCTGTGCTGGAAGGGGTTTCTGGGAGTTGCAGTTCAGGAACATCTGGGGACCCACAGGTTGAGAACCACTGCTGTAACCCAACTTGGCCAGGAGTTGTGTAGGGCCTTCTGCCAATGCAGCTCCAACCCCCCCCCCCAATGGCTCTCTGGGAGACCCAAAGGCTTGTATGGCTCCACTTGGTGGGACACGACTCGCAGGAGAGAGAATCTGTGAATGGCCTGGGATTCTTCCAGCTCCCCTGGTCTCCGAGAGTGACAGAGTCCCCTGTTTGGGTGGCAAGAAAGGCCCCCAACAGCAGCAAGAAGACTCTCAGGAACCACCAGCCTCCTGGTCTACCAGTTCCCTGCCCAGCAGAGGCAGCAGGTCCCAACATGGCTGAGCCCCACCAGGCAAGGGTCGGTCTACAGCTGCAAGCCCAGTGACAGCCCACCTCTCCCTAACCCACCCAAGAAGGGTGCCCGGCTGCAGAAGAGGCACCAGAAAGCTCACCCTCCATGCGTTCCAAGAGAATTAAACATTTTAATCATGCTTATAAAAGTAATCATACTCTCTTGCAAGCAGTTGCTAGTATCACATGCACACACACAAAGGCCTCACCCTAGACCAGTGATGGCAAACCTTTTAGAGACCGAGTGCCCAAACTGCAATTCAAAACCCACTAATTTTTCGCAGAGTGCCAGTACAGCAATTTAACCTGAATACAGGTGGCTGTGAAGGGGGGATGTCGGGTGCCCACAGAAAGGGCTCCGAGTGCCACCTCTGGCACCCATGCCATAGGTTCGCCAACACTGCCCTAGACATTGTGGGGTGGGTTAAGGAACTCCTGTTGCCTGCCAGCATCATCATTTTTTGGCCAAGGAGGTACCCCTGAAGAAGCTCTCCCATTTTCTGGCCTGTCTCCTTCCCGGTTAGATTGGAGGTTTTTTTTCCGGGGGAAAGCCTCATTGGGGGTGGAGGTGGCTCTCCGGTCCCTCCCCTCCTGCTTCCACCCAGCTCGTTGCTGGACGCTCAGACCTCCCTCGGTGCTTCTGATGAGGGACCTCCTTGGCACCACTGACTCAAAGCTCCTAAGCCTTTTGCAACACTGAATGGGAGTGTGGTTTGCTCAAAGAGACCCAGAAGGCTACAACGCAACAGCTTGCAACACAGTCCAATACAAACACACTACTAGATTAGGCTGCTAACCTGCCTTTATCACAGCTTCCTTTTGAGAAGTGTCCTGCAACGTCATCTCTCGGTGACTCCAGAGTCCCACCAGACCGTTCTGGTCCCTGCGCTTTGTCAAGGGGAGAGGTTGCAATGCTGAAGAAGATTCACAGGTAGAATAGCCGATGGGAGGGAGGGAGGGAGGGAGCCCTTCCCCCTTGTTTTTAGCATGGGAGGGCGAGCAAGGGAGAAGCATCCGTGACAGAGAGGCCTGGTCAGGAGAAAGTGGGGGGGTGCGCCGTGATTTCTCCCTCTTTTTCTCCGTCATACATAATAGGAGAGCAGGGAACAATTTGCACAGTATACAAGGGAATCGTCCCTGCAGCGCGGGGTTGAATTAGGGAGAGTTTGTGGCAACATCGTCACTAAGGAGTGGAGCAGCAGAGTCCATCAACTCAGAGCAGGGGCAGGGCATCCCGCCCAGTTGCCCAGGTGCCTGGGTCTGGCCCCTAGGAGCAATAGCTCCCATGGGTCACTGCCATTTTTGTGGGGGTCCAGCCGGAGGCTGCCTGGCCACCCCTAATGGCAGTGCAGGCCCAGACCTGTGAGGCTTCCCTCCAGAGACCGTGCCTGGCCTTGGCCGCCCTCGGCAGCTCTCCTGTGTGGCCCCTCCAGGCTGGGACTGTCCTTGGGAAGGGGGGGTGGCCGGCAGGGGGTCATGCCTGGGCTTTGGAGCCCCCCCCTAAGGAAAGGACCCACCTTGTGCCCTGGGCCAAGAGATGTTTATTATTTATTTGTTTCATTTATATACCGCACTATCTTCCTACAGGAACTCTAGGCAGTTCACAAGATAAAAACACAAGTTAAAAAACAGTATAATCAAAAAGCGGGGAAAACCCTCTGCAGGATGGGGCAAGGATGTGCGGGGGGGGGAGAGAAAAAAGAAAAATGTGTGGTCCCACAGGCTTTGGACGTGGATGTTGACCTCACACACACCCTTCTCTCTCACTTTCTGTTTCTGTGCTTTAAACTGTTCAAGAATGAACACTTGGGATAGCTTTCTGCAGTGCTGGCGGTGCTTCTTTTCGTTTTGACGATCTCTAGGATGTGGTTTGGCTTGTTTGCTGTTCCCTACCTTGCCTTGGTTGGCTAATGGGAGGCGAAGGGGCTTAAAAGAGAGAAGAGGACCCCCCACACACACACCGCCACTAACCCGTGTGGACACAATCCTGGAGGGGGGGCTGCCATTAAGAGCCTTTCTCGTAAGCCGTTTATGGATTTAAAGGTGGCCGTGAGGAGGAGCCTTGTGCAGGAAGGCTGCTGGAGGGCCAGGTGGCCACTTGTGGGAGGCCTTCTACAAAGGAGGCATTCCCCTGCCCCAGAAGAACCCCTGTGAACCTCAGGGAGAAGCGCAGCCGTGTACTGGGGCAGGGGAAAAGTCAGCCGGTCGACATGGGCAGCTGGCAGGCTACAAAATGGGATTGATCCAGCCTGGCCAGAGGAGGAGGAGGAGACCCAGCCTTGAGCCAGGACGGGCGAGCACATTGCTTTCACGAGTGGCTCCCTTCTTGTTTCCACCCTCTAGCTTTGATATCCTAAAACCCTTACAAACTGAGGAACCTATTTGCACCCTAAGCGTTGCAAGAAACAAACCAATGGTTTAATGGGGGGGGGGAGGGGATTTCTTACCAGAATAAGTCTTGAGAAGGTGTTTGAGTGAGGGGGCAGTTCAGTGTAGCCTGATCCCCTCCTGCATGGTTAGGCCATGCCACGGGTGTGCTTCCTCAGGGGCAGGTGCTCTCGGATGCCCCCGTGGGCCACCTGCTGCTGCTGCTGCTGCCCCCCCGTGGATGGGCAGGTGGGAGAGCGGGGGTCCCTCGGGCTCTTCTGATGCCTTGTCTCTCTCCCTCCCTCTCTCTCTCTCCAGCTCTGAGGAGGCAGCGGCAGACCCCATGAAAGTGGCCGTGGCAGCCATGTCCCACGAGAAGAGCTTCCTGGTGTCCGGCGAGCCCTTCCCGGGCCAGCAGCCCCCGGTGCCCCCAGGCTATGCCCAGCCTCCCTATGTGGCGGCCCCCTACCCGCAGCCGCCCTTCCCTCCAGCCGCCTACGGCCAGGGTACCCTCCTCAGGGTACCCTCCTCACCGGGGCCTTACCCTGCGCCGGGGCCCTACCCTGCGCCGGGGGCTTACCCGCCAGGGCCCTATCCACAGGCACCGTACCCTCAGGGGCCCTACCCCCAGGGGCCCTACCCACAGCCATATCCTGGAGTGCCAGTGGACCAAGACTGTAAGTATATGACCGCAGAGCCCAGCTGGGGTGGGGCGGGGGGGGCAAGCCTTGGGGAAGGGAGGGACTGGGGCCCCCAATGTCCCTTGTCTAACACACACACACACACACACACCCGAGGGGCAAGAAAGCTCCTCTCTCCATAGCTCCCACACAAGGGCTTTCTGTGAGCCACTGGCTTCTGGGATGCCACTGGTGCTGCGGGGGGGGGGGGGATGGGGGGGTCCCCTGGGAGACATGCAGGGGGGAGGGCTCTTCCCAGAGGGGCTTTCCTTCTCTTCTCTGGCCGCCTTCGGAGGTGGAGCAGGGCGCCCTGCTGAGGTGGCAAGGAGAGCAGGGGCCACCTCCCCCCCTCACTGCCCCTGCCAGGAGGGCCCTTGGGGTGCTGGAGTGTATGTGTGTGGGGAGGGGGAGGTGGGTCAGGGGCAGGACGCAGAGGCTGGCAGGGCTCCCTTGCAGCACGCAGGGACAGCATTGGGGTGGGATGGGGTGGGAGCGACAGTGGGGCAGGGAGGCCCGCTCTGAGTGCGGGTTCTGCCCTCCCTTCCCAGCGCCACTGCACAGCAACTACCACGAGGATGGGCCGCCCTCCTATTACGACAACCAGGACTTCCCCCCCACAAACTGGGACGACAAGAACATCCGCCAGGCCTTCATTCGCAAGGTATCATATGTGTGGGGGGAGGGGGGAGGTTGATAGGCAGGGGGGGGGAGAAGAAGCCTGGGGAGGCCTTGTGAGCTGAATGTCCCCTCAAGGGTGCTGTGGCTGCCATCATACAGACAGACACACAGAGACATGCAAACACACACACACACACACACACAGAGGCATGCAGCCACACTCTCCACTTGCAGAGTACCTGGCCGGGAGGGTTCACATCCTGTGGGCTCAGACTGGCCCAGGCTCCGTCTAGCAGGGCGAGAGAGAGCCAGCCCCTGGCATTGGGGAGGTGGGGGGTGGGAACGGTCACACACTCCCTCCACCCCACCTGGGCAGGGTGCTGTGTGGCTCCAGCGCCCAGGCCACCTGCCCACAGCAGCATCACAAGGGCCACGGCTGTCCCCTCTCCGTGGCACCTGGAACACTTGGGCCCTTTCCCAGGCGGGGCCCCCTCCCTCTCCCCTTGGCCACCCTGCTGGGGCCGGGGCCACCCGCTCCTGATTCTGCCCCCCTCCCCTCCCCCCGCAGGTGTTCCTGGTGCTGACCGTCCAGCTCTCGGTGACCTTTGCCTTCGTGGCCATCTTCACCTTCGTGAAGGGCGTCAAGGGCTTTGTCCGCAGGAACGTCTGGACGTACTACGTCTCCTACGCCGTCTTCTTCGTCTCCCTCATTGTCCTCAGCTGCTGCGGGGAATTCCGGCGCAAGCACCCCTGGAACCTCATTGCCCTGGTACCGGGGGGGGGGGTCGGCAGCCATGGTTGTGGGTGGGTAGGGGGGGAGGGTGGGCAGCAGAAGACGACCAACCTTCTGGTTGGGCCAGGCTGGAGGGGATGGTGGCCTTGGGCTGACCGTAGCTGCCTCCCCTCTTCCTCCTCCTCCTCCTCCTCCACCACCACCACTACCACCGCAGTCCATCCTGACCGTCAGCCTCTCCTACATGGTGGGCATGATTGCCAGCTTCTATGACACCGAAGCCGTCATCATGGCTGTGGGCATCACCGCTGCGGTCTGCTTCACGGTGGTCATCTTCTCCTTACAGGTGGGTAGGGTTAGGGTCCCCTCCCTCCCTCTCTCCTCCTTCTGGGGTGCCCTGGGAAATGCACCAGGGAGCGCCTGCCAGGGGACATGGATTGGGGGGTGGGGGTGGGGGTGGGGGCCTGCTCCCTTGCCCCCCTGCACCCAGTAACTGCCAGCCATGCCCCTTATCCTTCTGTGAGTACACAAGTGCTCTTGGACATGTGGAGGAGGGGTGTGGGATGCCTCCCCCCCCCGGACTCCCTCCCTGCTCAGGCGTGTTCACTGCTGCCACCCCAGGGTGCCTTCCTGTGGCCCAGGGCTGCATCTGGTATGTTGTCTTGGACCTGGGGTGGGGGTGGGGGGTGTCTGCTTTGCTTTCTCTGCTCTCACAAAGACTGAGGGAGGGGAGCTGTGGTGGTTTGGGGGGATGTGGTGGGGGGTCCCAGGGGTCAGGTTTTCCCTGCAGGGCCTACTATAAGACCTCCCACTGAAAGAAACCCGTTGGGGGGGGGGGGAAGAGGTAATGGAAGTGGCCAGGAGCCCACTTCCAAGCTGGTAAAAAATAGCAGGGCAGAGCGAAGGATCCAGCCTTTTGGCATTGCAGGTTCTCTGGCTTCCTAGACTCGCTAGGGATGATCCATGCACCGTGGAAAGGCCTAGAAATGTGCATTCCTGGTGGTGGTGGTGGTGGTGGTGGTGGTGGGAGGGGAAGGGAAGGGAACTTAGTCGTTTCAGCCGGTGAGTAATTGGTCCCACAGATAGGAGTTCCTACTGTGCCATCACAAGCTTCACGGGTGCTGATGATGGAGGGTGCCGGCGAGGCATCTCTCTTTCATGATGGATGGAGGTTGGTCGCCTTCTCAACCGGCGCTCCCCCCCCAAAAAATCCCCACGGAACCTCTCTTGAGCCCTCAGCTTTACCAGTGGTGCTTCCCCAAAGCCGCATTTAGTTGCGGAATCCACCCCCACCCCCCGAGTCCAGAGGCAAGCAGAGGCAGGACCCAACCTTGCCGCTGAAAACCACCTGCCCCAGTTTGAGCCACCCACGAGGTGACGCTGGTGCAGCTGGTCCCTCGGAAGAGAAAGGCCCGTCAGCGTGAACTGGTGTTGTGCAACAGGGATGCCTTAAGGTCACAACCAAGGCCGTGCTTGGGAACCTAAATGCCCATCATCGGCCATGGAGAGAGGCAGACCTGGCATCATCATACCCCAGCCATCATCAGCTGGTTGACCACATTTGGTGGGGGGGGGGCAGGTAGGGGACCCTGGCCTTTTCTATTGTGGTCAAGAAGGGCAAAGGGTGGAGGGAGAGATGAAGGGGGCCGGAGGGTAGGTAGCATGGATTCTTCAGGGGTGGGGGTGGGACGGTTGTGCTCGCTGACCCCTGTGGGCGCTGGCTCCTCTCCCGCAGACCAAGTACGACTTCACTTCGTGCCGAGGGGTGCTGATCGTCTGCTTGATGGTCCTGTTCATCTTTGCCATCCTTTGCATCTTCATCCGGAACCGCATCATGCAGATTGTCTACGCCTCCCTCGGAGCCCTCCTCTTCACCTGCGTGAGTGTCGGGACACCTGCCGTGGGGAAGGGAACCGGGGGGGGGGGAGAGAGCTTGGCCAGCCCCTCCCTCTTGCCCACCTGTGGGAGACCCCACTAGCCGCCCCCTGCCCTCCCTGGCACTTTCTTCCTGGCCGGCCGCAGAGCTCCCCCCCACACCTGTGCAGACCCCTTTTTGGGGGGAGGAGGGTCCCTTTGTCCTCCTCCTTCCACTGACCAGCTGTGCTTGCCTGCCAGAGAGCCCCTGGCGGGTGACGTTCTCTGCCTCTCCTTGGGGGTGCCAGCATGGGGTGGGGGTGGGGAGAGAGAGAGAGAGAGAGAGAGGGAGAGAAGGAGACCCGGCTGACATCCCCCCCGCCCGCCTGCTTCTCCTTGTTGGCAGTTCCTGGCTGTGGACACGCAGATGATCCTGGGGAACAAGCAGCTAGCCATCAGCCCCGAGGAGTACGTCTTTGCCGCCCTCAACCTCTACACTGACATTATCAACATCTTCCTCTACATCCTGGCCATTATTGGTCGCGCCAGGGAGTAGCCGGCAGCCCTCCGTTGTCGTCCCTCCTGACGGGCGACCCCTCCTCTCATGGTTGTCTAAAGTCTTTGTGCTCCCCTCCCCCTCCTCGCCCCCAGGGACCCTCTCTGGCCCTTGGTGGTTTCAGTGGGGGTTCTCTTGTGTGTGTGGGGGGGTGCCTCCCTCCCTGCCCCTCCCCCAGGGCTGAGCTCTCTTTCTCGGCCGGGGGGGGGGGGTTTCTCTACTTTTCTGCAGAGAAATAGGGGGTTCGGTTTGGCAGACGGGTAGGGAGGAAGCTGGGCCCCCTTTTTGGTGGAGGGACCCACTTTGTCGATCCCTTTCGAGACAAAGCCTTCTCGGGGTGGGGGGGGTAGAGGAGGTTCAGTTGTGTAGCATTGTGAGGTGGGAGGGGTATAAATATCTTGTGCTTCTCTCCTCTTTTTTTCACTCTTGCATTTTTATCTGGAGATGTTAATTTAATATTGAAGACTGTTTCCTCTTCTGTGCATGCCCCCCCCCTCTTTCTCCCTCCCTCCCCTTCCATCCCACTGCCCGATGCCAGGGCTGGAATGGAGTTGTGCTCACCTGCAACCATCCCCTCCTCCTGGCACCAGTGTGTGTGTGTGTGTGGGGGGGGTCCCTCACATGCTCCTCTACTCGCCCACCTTGGCTTTCTACTCCAGTTGTCGTGAGGGTTGCATGGGTGTCTGCACGTGTGTGCATGCCCCTCCCTCCGTTTGTGAAGCACCACCTGAAAGAGTGAGGTTGCCCCCCCTTCCAGCTGGGGCCGCTCAGCCACTTTATTTGGCGGGGGGGGGGGCTGCCTAGGGTTTGGGTGCAGAGCCTTCCTTGCCAGGGACCCCCGCCCACTAAGGTCTCCCGAGGCATTTTCTATGGAGAGGTAAAGTCTCCTGATCGATCCTCCATGTCACCCAAAAGGGGTGAGGGGCACTTCACCACCTTCTTTCTTTTCCTGCCCCACGTGGCTGGCTTTTTTGGGGGGTGGGGGTGGCCCTGCACTCCTGCATGCTGAGCAGCCAGCCTCTGCTCCTCCCTGGGCCAGCCTTTGCACGATGCTGTACAAATAGGACGTCCTAACAATAAAAGCGAGAATGTACCAGGAGGGTGCCTTGGCTTCTTCGTCTGTCTGGGGCTAACGGACAGGGAGGACTCGCCACAGGTGGGCGGGTGGGCAGGCGGGTCCTTGGGAGGGAGGCAGCGGCCCCTGGGGGACGGCTCGGTGGCTGATCTCTGCTTGTCTGGGGAGCACACAGGAGGGGCATGTGCCCTTCTGGTGGGCGGCCACGGGAGAGCCCACTGAGGAGGGCAACCCCAAACACCTGCCTTGACCTGTGGCTTTCGGGGGAATGACATTTTTGGAGGCAGCTGAAGAAGCCTGCGTATAAAATGCCCACTCCCTTCCTGGACCCGAGGGAGCCATGCGTTCTTCCTCCTCCTCCTCCTCCTCCTCCTCCTCCTCCTCCTCCTCCGCTGGGTCAGCTCCCTTCTTGGATGGCGTTCCACCCAAAGACCTGAGTGAGCCAGCTGCCTAGCGGAGGGGATCCCGTTTGCCAGGGTGCTCTTGGTCCAGGGTGCACGCTTCCCGCATTCCGGTACTCCACGGCCCTCGTTCCCCCCACCCCCCCCCGGGCCTCTGTTGCCGCGGTCGCTCATGGTCCTCCACTGGTGAGCCATGCGTGACTGGCTCAGACACAGTGGCTGGAGAGCCCCAGAGAAGGATCTACAGTGGAAATCTGGGTGGGAGCCTGAAATGGGCCCTCCCTGAAGATAACCTGGAGGTCGGGAGGAAGCCGAGAGGATAGGTTGGGGTTGGCAGCCTGCTTGATGATGGGGGCTAGAGAACAAGAAGCTGCCCTTCCCCCCGCCCTCCAACCGCCAGCCAGGAGGGCCCTGCCTGGGACGCTTAGCAAAGGATGCTGCAGCCCCTGAGCCGAGGGTGCTTGGAGAGCAGAGCCCCAGGGGAAGACAAGGAGTGGAAGGAGAAGACGGAGGGGTTGCCTTGCCCTCTGGAGCCAGGGTGGTTCTCTGTAGGGAATCTGTAAAGGCAGGAGCTCATCCATAGCTTACACACCCAGAATAGCTGGGTCTTACCTGGGTTAGCCACAGAATCGGACAGAAGGGAGGTGGCCACGTGCTTAACCTTAACAGTGCTATGGGATTTGCAAGTGTTTGGGCTCCACAGGGTGACCTGTACAACATGGGGTCCAAACCTGGTACCTCTTGGCTCATCTTGTTATGCTGTGCCAGCAACTCCATACATGGCTAAACTTGGACAGGCTGTTAGTGGAATTTGCGAAGGGGTTGCAGCCTTCACTGGGAGGGCTGGGAGAATCCCCTTTGGCCACAAAGACAAGGAAGGCCACCCCCTGAGTGCTTGGACAAGAACAAGGTGGGAACTCACCATGGCTGAACATCATGGAAGACACGGACATGGCCAGACGTGGATCACACAATGGGCAGAAATAAAGCACCCGGGAAAACGGGAGGAAACACTGACAGCGAAGCCAACATGCAGTTGACAGCCACATGTGAGGCCTTAGACCTGTCGTCAGTGGCCAACAAAGAATTGCCCACCTTCCCAAGTCAGATCAAGAAGACAGGCTGAGGTGGCTCTGTTTCCACCCGCTCCCCCACACACACACACCGCCAGGTCATCTGGACGTATTTTTGAGAGAGATGAAACATCCAAAGGCAGGCTGATGAACTCTGCTGTCAGCTAGGGACACCCCCAACTTTTTTTTTAGCGGGGAGTATTTGTATGTAAGTCGTCTTTTGCCATTGCTGGGCTTCAAGATTTAACAAGTCTGAATCTTAGCTTAATCCACTTGGACAGTAAAAACAAGGTCAGGCTGAGAACAGGACCTTCCCAACAACGTGAGTAGAAGCTGCTATTCAGATGCACCAAACGACAGACAAGACCTGCGTGGTCAAGGTCTTCTAGACAAAATACAGTCCAGGAGACCTGCAGAGACAATGTAATCCAAACCCCTGTGACGACACGTGTGAGGGATCATTTGCTCTCTGAGCTGGATTACTTCTTCGTGTCCTCAACGATCAAAGGTTAGAAACGCAAAGATAGATACACAGGTAGCCTTCAATCACTCATCAATACAGATTACGCTCAATGCATCTACCAAACACATTTGGATCCCCCCCCCAAGATGATGGTTTAATTCCTTGATGTTGCATACTGAAGAACATTTTAAAATGCTCTAAACAGAAATACAACAATATCTTGCACTGAAGAAGACAAAAGCTATAATTTGGGGACCAATGGAATTGGTGGTAAGGGGAATCTGTGTGTGTGTATGCACATGTGCGCGCACACACAATGCTAGGGATCATTAGGAAGGGTATAGAAAATAAGTCAGCAAGTGTCATTTGGCCTCTTTATAAATCTATGGTGAGGCCGCATCTGGAGTATTGCGTACAGTTCTGGTCACCATACCTCCAGAAGGATATTATGGAAATGGAAAAAGTGCAGAGGAGGGCATCCAAAAGGATTCGGGGACTGGAACACCTTCCTTACCATCTGAGGATACAACGCCTGGGCCTCTTCACTCTTGAATGATGGTGCCTAAGAGGTGACCTGATTGAAGTTTATAGAATCATACACGTTGTGGACAAAGTCGATAAGGAAAAACTTTTCCCTGTTGCACAACACTAGAACTAGGGGGCACTCCATGAAACTTTTGAGTGTTAGATCTCAAACAAATAAGAGAAATTACTTTTTCACCCAGAGGATCACTGGTCTGTGGAACTTCCTGCCAGAAGACGTGGTGACAGCTGTCAGCCTTGACAGCTTTAAGAAAGGATTAGACAAATTCATGGAGAACAGGGTTATCAATGGCTATCATGATGGATGCCTAAGGACAACCTCTGGGTTGGAGAGATAGGCAGGATATCTCTCAATTAGAGATGGGTATGAAACGAACTTTTAGTTTAGTTATTTGTAATTCATTTTGTTACCTAACGAAGCGAGTAAGGAACCCCAGAGTGAATTTAGAACGAAACAAAATGAAAAAAATTAGTTCATTTCGGTTCATTGTGTTAATGGTGGCGCCGGAGATGTATCCTACCTGGTGCTGGTCTTCCTGGTCCAGTCTTCCTGGATTCAGGGAGGGGCGACCAGGAAAAAAAAAGCCGGCTAGCCCACACTACAACTGTAGTGTGGGCCATGTGGTCAGAAGTATTAAATAAATAAATAAACTTAAAATAAAATAAAGGAGCGCTGACCCAGCCGCAGGGGGTGGCCGGGGTGGCACCCTAAAATCAAGGGAAAAAATAAAAAACATTTAAATAAGTGCCCACCTGGCCCCAGGGGTCGCAGGGTGGGCGCTTAAAAAAAGGTGCTGGCCCTATGCCAGTGCCTCAAAAAGCCCCTGCTGCAGGGGCTAGGGGCCGCCAACACCGCTGCTGGTAAGAATCCGAACAGGTTTGGATCAGTTCGGGTTTGTACGATTTTTTTTAATTAATCCGAACCCGAACCGAACCAAGGGAGGGCCCGAACCAGACGAACCTGAACCATGGGTTTTCTGATTCATGCCCACCTCTACTCTCAATGTCATTTGCGGGGAATTGTAAGCAGTTGAAGACATCTGCTTGGGAATACCCTGAAGCAAATGGTGAGCCACTGTGTGAGACAGAATGTCCCTAGATGGGCTGTGACCTGTTCCAGCAAGGCTGTCCTTATGTTCAAACACACACACACACAAGATAGAAATCAAAGAACCTGAAAAGGACTATTAAATACAAGCAACAGATAGAACCAGAAATTGCTACTTAGAAATCTACAGACTTTGTTCCAGTTTACACTTTAAACAACCACAAGCTGGTTTACAATAAAAGCAGATGCAGCAAAACAAGTAACTAGAACTTGAAGTGCAATGAAATAATTCATATTATTACGAGAGCCACTGAACATGTTAATAATTAGGAACATGTGGTTCTTTCCATCTGCTTTTTTTCTCTCCAACGTCTACATAGGCTCAGCACGTCCCCCCCCCCACCTGTGGGAATCGGGTGCCTGCCTGCCTGCCTCTTTCATTTCGTTTCATTCCCAAGGGTCCCTTGGGAGTCTTTTATTCATTTTGATGGGTCCAGCTGTACAGAATCCACCATTAGAAGTCGTGTCTTAGTCATGTTCAAAATGATGACTCATTCACCAGCAGGGGGAGGGAATTGTCCAGCTCGCACCAGCCATGCCCTAAGGCAGTGATGGTGAACCTATGGCAGGGGTGCCAAAGGTGGCACTCGGAGCCCTTTATGTGGGCACCTGGCATCGCCCGACTTCATAGCCACCTGTATACGTTAAATTACTGTATTGGCACTTTGCAAAAAAATTAGTGGGTTTTGAATTGCAGTTTGGGCACTCGGTCTCTAAAAGGTTTCGCCATCACTGCCCTAAGGGCATCCGTGTCTCCTGCTTGCAAAACCCTTTGTCTCCCCTCCTCCTGTAAACAGGTATCATTCATTTGTATAACAAATGCTTTAGGGAAATCCTTTGCACATACCCCAAGCCACTTCCTTAGACTCAACCTCCCCTTCTTTATCCTCTGTCTAGGCTCCTCACCCAAGAGGGGACACCCATTGTTTGGACTGGCTGATGGGCTTTTTTAGTGCCCATTAGGAAATCCTTTCTTCTCACAGAGCCAGGGAGAATCTCTTGCACCTGGAAAAGTGTACCTCCTCCCTTTGTCTCATTCCTAATCCTCCCCCCCTTCCCCCTCCTCCCACCAGTGAACCAGGCAAGACAACAAACGGACTTAAAAAAAGTTTGTTTGCATTTTTTTCACAAACATTGGACTTGCATCCAGATCTTCCTTGGGGACTGTTGACCAACTGTGGATTTTTTGTGTACCTGAGAGCTCACACTATTGGTTATCTTCTGTTTACCTGGAATCATGCCATTTGTCAGTTTCTATTTTCAAAAGTTCACACAATTGGCTAATTCTGTTTTATCTAGAGTCCATCCCATTTGTCAATTTGTATCCTGGAAGAGTCACCCAATTGGTTCATTTTGTATTCTTCTGTTTCCTATAACGCACCCTTGACCCTGTTCTTGGGGGCAGATCTCTGTCTTTCACTTCTCAAAGGCAGGGTCTGTAGTTCCTTTTTTGGCCAATAAATGAACCATTTATTTAAACTCTCTCTCTCGTCAGATCTTTATTGGGAACTTAGATCTGGTGTTTGTCCAGAGACTGTTACCTACGTTTCGGGGTTCTATGCCGCCGATTCAGGGGACCGAGAGTTCAAAGAAAAGCCAAAGTTCCAAAGAACGGAGAAAAGTTTAATGACCACTGCAGCCGGCGCTCAGCCGAATAGCTTCAGAAAGTCTGAGGCGCCGAACAAAGAAATTACACACTTTTTATAAGAGTTTTTCAGTCCTCAGCAGCCCCTCCCCTATCTAAATTGATAAGGATGCAGCTGTGGGACATAAATTGAACATAGAACAAAGAGATATATAATTGACACAAAGTTCATACAAGGTAACATATCAGTTTGACACTTTATTGAGGGAGGAAGACATTTATCTTGCGCTCTGGCACCATCTGGGTTGCGCTTCCCGGGACTCTTCGCCGCTTCGTGACAGGAGCCTCTTGACAGGCGGAGATCGATAACTGCTTCAAGGATACCTGGCTTATCTCCCTAAAAACCAACTCAGCTAACTGTCTTCCTACAGAGCTGAGTGTTTACATAGGCATTTATTTATTGCCCTACGTGGCTGGGAAGGAATCTGGGGTGAAATGCAGGCTAAGACAGCACGGTAAAGAGGGAGAGTGAAAGCGGGAAATGGGTAAGGAGAGCAGAAGCGCTGCCATTTTATTTTATCAATGGCAGTTATAGGCTTATTAAAATATTATTCCCTTCATTCCCTCCTCTTCTGATGGACACTCATCTTGAGTCGTCCACGGGCAGGGATTCGAAATCCTGCAGCAAAGCAATTAGTTTTGGCGCGGTTGTCTGCTCTACAATCCTTTGAAATGAGGATTGCAGAAACCGCACCAGGCAGGGAATACACATTAAAAGGAATAAAATAATGCATAGGGGAGCAATCAACATGGTCCCCAAAGTTTTCATCCATGCTTGAGGCATCAGATCATTTAACCACTGCCATTGCATTCCTTTCCATTCTTGCGTTGGATTAAAAGTAAGCTGTTTGATTTCCGTGGCAAGCTGAATCACAACCTTGCCCACAGGATCAATTTTTAAACAGCAGTTCGTTAAATTAAATTTTCCACACACGCCATTCTCAGATGCTAATAAATAATCTAGAGCAAGCCTGTTTTGATAAACAGCTGTCCTTAATTGATCTGTCACCTCCGCTATAGTAGTAAGTGCGGTAGTGATGCGCTGGCCTGCCAAATCCAGAACTGCATGCAATCTAATTATCCTATTAAGCAAATAAATGGGGGTCCTATATCCCCATGAACCATCTTGAGCCCATGTTGCTGGACCATAAACACAAACAATTCTTTGAGAATCCCATACATCCCCTTCATATTCTTCTGGATTTTTACACGGAAACCCAGCAAATGGGGTATCATCGCGTTTTTTCTGGTTTAAAGGGTCCATATACCGGGGCAGCGAGATACTGTTGGGTTTCAATTGGAATAAGGAAAAATGATGGTTTTATGAATCCAAGGACACAAGACCCTGACCATGAAGGGGGCAAAAATTCATAAGCCATGTTTCCACAAACCCAATACATATTCAAGGGTGCTTCCCATACCTTTGAAGTTGCAGAATATAAATAAGGCAATAAGGCGCTGTCAAACTTTTCTGGCTCGGAGGCATTGGAAGGCGAAAGCCATACACCGTTTTCCCATGTTCCAATACAGGTCAAATCACCTACGGGAATGGTGCCATTCTGGGAAAAACAGACACGGCCAACTAATTGAGACGTAATGGTCCATGTCAAATTTTTAGAGTGAGTTCTCTTTGTAATGTTTCCAATTTTAGACATGTTATTGAAAAGTTCCGGGGTCACTTCCATTGCCTCCCACGGCCAATCTTCCCCCATATTCGTCCCCCCCACACACATAACAGTTTGCAACCCCTAACTCAGTTGCTATTGATTGAGCCATTTCGATAAACAAATTTTTGGCACGTTCGGGGACTTTAAAGGGGTTGTCTTGCAACCTGTCAACAATATTTTCAACAGACCAAGTATGATTTTTTCTCTCCCCGTCTCGAATTTCAGTACGAGTAATTGTGATATAGGTCATAGGGTCTTTTCCACCACCATCTATTCCAAACCCATAAACCTGAATTAAAGGATGGGTTCTACTGATCTCCATGCTGACAAAATTTCCCATCTGCTTTTTGAAGTGTGTTATGTGAGGACATCCTTTGTATCCTCCACCTGTGAAAGCACACACACAGCCCCATCCAGAACACAAATAAGTACTGGCACACGGTGCCCATCTTTCTGGGCTACCAGCGTGCCAACCTTCATGAGGATAACATAAATATTTATGATTCTTCTTATAAGCATTTACTCGTCCCTGGGATCCGCAAGCAGATCCTCTAATTTTCCCCAAGGCAATGCATGCATCAAACCACAGCACTGCGGGGCTCGAAACTTGACTTAAAACAACAGTAGAATTTAAGTAGTACAAAAGACCACCTCCGGTTGGATTATCCCTCCGAGGTTCTTTGGTCTTTGCCATTCCAGCCCAAACGGTATAATTAAATCTAATTGGGACCTCAGGCTTAAAGCAAAAATATTTGCCTGATGTGCCCAGACATATATGATACATCAGGTTCTGGTTCAAGCATGTTGCCACAGCATGTTTACATTCCAATGGCTGTTGTGTAAAATAAATTAGAGTGTTTATCACTCTATTTCCTTGACGGGCAGCAACAATGCAGGGAGTACACGGCTCCACATTTTCAGGCTTAACAGTTAGACATATGGACAATAAAGATAAAAAGACAACAATTCCCATTGGTTTCGGTAACCCACAAAACATACGTTTCCAATGACAACAAATTATAACTACGCTCAAAACAAATAGAGGTGATACAGCGAGCCAAACCCAACCTGGAATTTCAACCCACATGTTCGCCCAAGTCGGGGTGCTCTGACAGCTGCAAAGTATTCTCAAGCGAGCTGTCAAATCAACCAACGAAATCAAGTTAAAAGGAAAAATCGATGAATAAGCAAGCAGCTTCAGGCATAGAGTCTCACACAAATTAACTGCCGTCAGAGGCTAAGCACCGTGATGGGATCACTGTCACAACCTCCCTCCTCTTCTGAAGGGGGGGGGGTGAAATTGAGTATCAGGATGTTTGATGCTGAAAGAAAAACCAAGGCTTTTCAAGGGAAAACGTCTCCAAGCACACAGCTCAGGAAGCCAGTATTTTACTCTGACTCCCTGCTTTCAGGAACGATTTTCTTAAATGTAAGCTTCAAGCTGTCATCAGGGTTGGCACGGACCGTCCACTCCTCTTCTTCTTCCGCTGGGGCAGCTCGTTTTGCTCGCGTGTGGTGAATCCAGGGGGTCACTTCAGAGACCTTAATAGCCGTTGGAGTTGACAACAAGACAACGTAAGGACCCTTCCATCGGGGGTGCAAGGGGTGTTGATTCCAGTCCTTCACCCAGACCGAATCTCCCGGCTGAAAACAATGCAGGGGCTCCTGCAAGATTACTGGAAGCCTTCTGAGCGTCCACCTGTGAAGGGAAGAAAGAGATCGGCCAAGCAACTGAAGATATTTGACAGGTGTCAACGAAGCTATATTCTCCGGACGTAATCCATATGAAATCGGAACTGGCCTGCCATATAAAAGTTCAAATGGGGACACCCCTAACTGACTTGACGGAGTAGTCCTGCACCTGAAGAGGGCGATAGGCAGCATTTCTACCCATCCCCTGCCAGTTTCCTGAGTAAGCTTTGACAGATGACTCTTTAAAGTTCTGTTCATTCTCTCTACGCGTCCAGAACTCTGAGGTCTGTACGCTGTATGCAAATTCCATTTAATTTGTAGTGCCTTTGAAAGTCCCTGAAGAATTTGATGAACAAAGGCTGGACCGTTGTCCGATCCTATAGTTCGGGGTATCCCGTGCCTCGAAACGTGGTCTCGCAAAAGACAGTGAACCACCTCACTGGCTTTCTCAGTTTTTGTGGGATACGCTTCCACCCAGCCCGTGAAAGTACAGACTGACACAAGCAAATAACGATACAGTCCACACTTTGGCAACTCAGTAAAATCCACCTGCAGATCTTCAAAAGGCTCTTGACCATAATGTTGAATGCCAGGCGGGGGCAGGTGTCCAGAGCGGGGGTTGTTTCTTTGACAGAGCACACATCTCCGGGAAATGTTCGAAGCCAACTGGCGAAGCTTGGCTATATAGAGACATGGGCTCAACTGACGATATGCTACCTCGGGGCCCTGATGTGTGCTGTCATGATGATTTTGAATCACTTGGCGGGCTAAGCTTTCCGGAACCCACAACTGTCCGCTTGGAAGCTTATACCACCCCTCAGGAGTCCTGTCAAAGTCCTGCTCCTCCGCAAACTCGTCTTCAGCAGTAGAATAAAGTGGTGGAGTTGGTGGAAGAATGTCTATAGGGATGAGGCTAAGCTGCATTTCGACAGCACCCTGGGCTGCCTCCTTGGCAATTCGGTCTGCTAGCCGATTCCCCCTAGCTTCTACCCCCGGACCAACTTTATGCCCATAGCAATGAATCACTGCCACTTCCTTAGGTTTCCAAACTGCCTCCAAAAGCTGCAACAAAATTTCAGGATGCGCTACAGGGGTACCTTCAGTGGTAAGAAGACCTCTCTCTTTCCAAAGAGCTCCATGTGCATGGAGCGTAAGGAAAGCATACTTAGAGTCCGTATAAATGTTGATGCTTTTTCCTTCTGACAATTCCAAAGCCCGCGTGAGAGCTATGAGTTCAGCTAGCTGGGCTGAGGTTCCTGGGGGCAATTGTCTGGCCTCAATAACAATGTCCTCCAATTCTACAATGGCATATCCCACTTTCCTTATTCCATCTATCACTGAGCTACTGCCATCCACGAACCAAGTCCTCCACTGCGGGTTGGGGGTGTCGCGGAGGTCTGGCCGTGATGAATAAATTTCATCCATTGTTTGGATGCAATCATGGGTGGCCGGTTGATCACTAATTGGCATCAGAGTGGCTGGATTAAGTCCCTCTGTTGTTTGGAAAGTGAGGCCAGTTCTCGAAAATAACTTTTGACACTTCATCATTGCGGTTTGGGACAGATGATAGCCACCTTTTGCATCTAACAAAGGCAAAATCGCGTGCCTTGTTATACAATGGGTCGGCTGGCCAAAAGTGAATTTATCTGCTTTCTTTAAAAGTGCTGCAAGCGCCACGACTCCGCGCATGCAACACGGAAGTCCCTGTTCAGTTGGGGTCAATCTTTCGGATAAATAAGCAACCGGTTGCTGCCAACTTCCTAATTTCTGACATAAGACTCCTTTTGCTACTCCGTTTTCCTCATCAACATACAAATAAAAGGGCTTGTTGGGGTTGGGAAGACCCAGTGCTGGCGCTTCTAATAGAGCCTGTTTGATCTTTTGAAAACTTTCTCTCTGTTCCGGTCCCCATATGAACTCATCACTTTCTTTTCCTTGCGTTGCAAGGTGCAGGGGCTTTGCCAAAAGGCTGAAGTTCGGAATCCAAATTCTACAGAAACCTGCTGCTCCTAAAAAGCCACGGAGTTCCCTCCTATTTCTTGGCTCAGGGATTTGAACAATTGCCTGTTTCCGCTCCTCGCGGAGTTGGCGCCTTTGCTGGGAAATATCAAAGCCCAAGTATCGTACAGTTTTTTGGCAAATTTGGGCTTTCCTCCTCGTAACTCGGTAACCTGCTGCTGCCAGATGATTTAAAAGATCAATCATAAGCTGCTTGCAGTCCTCTTTGGTTTCCGCTCCTGCCAAAATGTCATCTACATACAGCAGAACTATTTGGCCAGGTTTTCGGGGGAAATTGGCAAGATCTGATGCCAGGGCTACCCCGAACAACGTGCTGGAATTTCGGAACCCCTGTGGCAAACGGGTCCATCTGAATTGTTGTTTTGTCCCTGTTCTAGGGTCCTCCCATTGAAAAGCAAAAATGGACTGGCTCTGTGGCGCTAACCGGCAGCAAAAATAGGCGTCTTTCAGATCTAAAACAGTAAAATATTTGGCCTCCGGTGGAATCAAACTAAGGATCGTGTAAGGGTTCGGGACATTCTGATGGAGAGGTTCCACGGTCTCATTAACTAAGCGGAGGTCCTGAACTGGGCGATAAGTCCCATCCGGCTTGCAAACGGGCAACAAGGGGGTGTTCCACTGTGACTGACATGGAACAAGGATGCCAAAATCTATTAGTCTCTTGAGGTGCACCCAAATTCCCTCAGCTGCTGTCCTTCCAATGGGATATTGTGGCACTGACACAGGACCAGCAAATGGCTTGAGCTGAACAACAATTGGAGGGATGTTCCGTGCCATTCCCGGGGGATTTTCCTCTGCCCAAACCTCTGGGTTAACTTGATCCAAAAAATCTTGAGACAGCTGGGTAGATTCCTCTTGGACCATCATTAAACGCCATCTCTGTCTCAAGGGATATTCTAAACACACTTCACCTTCCAGATCCTTATTATCAGTTGTTAAGTGAACTTCTCCCTTGGGGGTGAAAGTGATTTGGGCTCCCAATTTAAACAACAGATCTCGTCCCATAAGGGGAATAGGACAATCTGGCATGTGCAAAAATTTGTGTTCAACAACCTGACCTAATTTGCATTGAACAGGCTGCATGAAATGAGCGCGTTGCGCTTTTCCAGTGGCTCCTACTACATTAATTGAAAGAGTCCGATCTAAAGGTTTGACAAGCTGGGGGATCACTGAGTGGCTCGCGCCCGTATCAACAAGGAACTGGACTGTTTCGTTCCCGGTTTGAACTCTGACCAAGGGCTCATGGGAACAAGAGCCCTGTCGCCTTCAATATGGGACATCTTCCTCCAGAACCATCATGCTTTGATACAGCGGGGTCCAGGCTGGACCCTGTCCTCCCTGGGGTCTCTGTTGAGCCGGTGCCGGTTGACTTTGGGCTTGCCCAGCTGACTGAAATTGGCTTGCCTGTCCTTGATTCACCTGAAAGCTCCTCGGCTGCTGAAAATTAAAGGGGGCTGCTTGGCGATTTCCTGATTGATTGAAGCCAAATGGCACGGACGCGGGGTATCGCCCAAAGGCTGGCGGCTGCCAGGGGTGGCGCGGACCTTGATTAAAACCTCCTCGCCTTTGATTCTCAGGATTCCTATAACAGTCCTTACGACAATGTCCTCTCTGACCACATAGTGCACATTAATCCTTAATTAATGGCCCACGCTTAGGCACAAAGGCGTTAAAATTGCGGGGTTCAGAAACTTGGTTTAGGGCCATTAATTTTTTAATTTGTCCCTTTCCCTTTTGACTGCTTTGATCTTCTTCTCTATTATTATATGTGGTCTGGGCCAGCTGCAACATCCACTGAAGGGTCTGTCCCATGAAATTAGTGTCCTTTTGAATCTTTTTACAAATATCCGGGGCAGATTGGGCCACAAAAACTGTCTTTACTATATTTTCCATTCCCGGATCTTCAGGGTTAATAGGAGTAAATTTCCTGAACGCTTGAAACAAGCGTTCCAAAAAAGCTCCAGGGGACTCATCTTGTTTTTGAACTACGTCATTCACTTTTGACATATTTATTTGATTCCTTCCTGCTGCTCTTATACCCTGAAGTATTGCAGTGTGATATATTCTTAGGGCCCCAAGACCTCCATCTACATTATAATCCCAATTAGGTGGGGTGGTCGTCGGAACAGCGGCTTCCGCTTGTGCTTGGGTGTCTCCCTGGGCAATACGATATTTCCTAGCCTCCTCAAAAAAATTTCAGGTCTCTTCCGAATTAAAAAGGCCACGTATGAGGTGTTGCAGGTCCTCATAAGTGGGCATATACACATTAAAAATACTGGCCATAGTCTCATACACCTTATCAGGGTCATCTTCTAAACTTGGCAGGGTATTTTTCCAATTTATAATGTCACTGCTTGTGAACAGCACATGCTGCATTGAATATGTACGGGGACCCTGTTGATTTGGAGGCAGGAGGTCGTACACTCATCTAAGGGGCAAAAGTTTTTCTCGCTCATCAACTTTCTTTTCTTCAAGGAATTTTTCATGTCTCTTTGCGGCATCATATGCCCTTAAAAGATACCGCTGCCTCTTTATCCAATTTCGCTCCCCTGCTGCTTCTATAGCATGATTTCCAACCTCCAGTATGGAGTCAAATTTTTTGACTAAATCAGTTACTCTTTTGTGATCCGCCGCACCCCATTCAAAATTTCCTTGTACTCTATATCGAAATTCCTCCTCATTTTCCTCCTTCCTTTCATCATCCCTCTCATCTTCCCCATCTGATTTTGGAATTCCTCCTCCGCCTCCAAGCCCACCAACGGGTGGTTTGACAGGAGGTGCGGGCTGCGGAAGATCTTCGGGCTTAGGGAGGGCATCATTCACTGGGAGTGCCCCCGGAAGGGGAGCGGGCAGTGGTACTGGATTTCCTGGGGGGAGAATAGGTGGTGCTGCCGGATTTCCCACAGGGATGGCCGCGGCATACGGGGGTGGCGGAGCAAGGGTATCATAGTCCTCGGGGCAGCTATCCAAAATCTCCTTCTGCTTCTTTAAAGCAAATAATTTAGCTTGTGGCGGCAACTTTCTGCAGTCTTGTACCAATGAAGGATTTCTTTTGACATTTCCTCGCCATACTTCTATATAAGGGACATGTTCTGGATAGTTTTTGAGAATTTTTAGCCACAATTGCCTAATTATGCTTTCATTGAACGTTCCCTCGGCTGGCCAATCTGGTTGTACAATTGGCCATTCAAGTTGACACAGTTTGCATTCTCTCCACTTTCATTTTGATGCCAAAATCATAACTTCTGATGGTGACCTTCCAGTTTAAGATGAAACAATCCAATGGGGTCGTTGGTCTACTGGTGTTTCCTCCCATGTTTTAAATGACTTCTTAAACAATGTTCCTAATTTCTCCCACACAAATGTCACTTGATCCGCACCTATGCTTTTAAAATTTTTATCATGCACACAAGATTCACTTCCAGTTGTGATCTGGACGCGATCGCTCGGCCAGAAAATGCACAACCCAGACTTTGCTCGGCCAAGGGGAATTCTAAACCCCAACCATTCCACGCTCACACACATTCATTAGATCAAAGTGACCACACAAATTCCCACAATTCAAAAACCACCTCCCAACCTAGTCTGGGTCCCCTACCTACCAAAAACCTTTTTACCTATTCTACTTGACAGCTGAAATCTTCATTCCCCCGCTCATACCCGTGGGTTCCTGCCCACTATTCTTCATGGGATGTTAGAGCACTGCTCTTCTCCTCCCTCTGGAAACAGAACCACCGTTCTTTTCCCCTTTTACACACTGGGGGTCGAATACCCCTTAGCTGGGATGTTAGAGATAAACTCTTCTCCTCCCACACTGGACCGGTCCCAAATCTTACCAAATATCCCCACGAAGTCTCTCCCCCAGCCGGCTCGTCTCACTGTTTCTCCCCAAGCGATGCCGTCTCCACCGAACCGCTGAACGAAGCAGTTCCCCTTTTCAAATGGAAAGGTGTGCACCGGAGCTCTTCGTCCAACGTAGGCTGTTCGACACCGCTTGGCTTGGCCCCTCGTCCCGAAAAAGGGGCATCCCGGACGAGCCCCCAGATGTTAGCTACGTTTCGGGGTTCTATGCCGCCGATTCGGGGGACCGAGAGTTCAAAGAAAAGCCAAAGTTCCAAAGAACGGAGAAAAGTTTAATGACCACTGCAGCCGGCGCTCAGCCGAATAGCTTCGGAAAGTCTGAGGCGCCGAACAAAGAAATTACACACTTTTTATAAGAGTTTTTCACTCCTCAGCAGCCCCTCCCTTATCTAAATTGATAAGGATGCAGCTGTGGGACATAAATTGAACATAGAACAAAGAGATACATAATTGACACAAAGTTCATACAAGGTAACATATCAATTTGACACTTTATTGAGGGAGGAAGACATTTATCTTGCGCTCTGGCGCCATCTGGGTTGCGCTTCCCGGGACTCTTCGCCGCTTCGTGACAGGAGCCTCTTGACAGGCGGAGATCGATAACTGCTTCAAGGATACCTGGCTTATCTCCCTAAAAACCAACTCAGCTAACTGTCTTCCTACAGAGCTGAGTGTTTACATAGGCATTTATTTATTGCCCTACGTGGCTGGGAAGGAATCTGGGGTGAAATGCAGGCTAAGACAGCATGGTAAAGAGGGATAGTGAAAGCGGGAAATGGGTAAGGAGAGCAGAAGTGCTGCCATTTTATTTTATCAATAGCAGTTATAGGCTTATTAAAATATTATTCCCTTCAAGACTAGCTGTGTGACCCGATAACTTGGGTTCCCTGACCCAGCCTTTTGGGGTTCCCTGACCCAACAATTTGATGTCACAGGGTCCCATATTTTGGGGAGAAAAGTAGGGAGGAAACCCAGGGAAGGAAAGGATGCGCCACTGGTGGGTGGGGAGGCTTTCATGCTTGGGTTTTTAGACAATGTGTGTGCATCACCTCCTGCTATGGAGGGTCCACAGCCCTCTTCCTTCAGTCGCCGTCTTCCTTCCGCTCCAGCCCTGTGTTGTGTTGTGTTGTGTTGTGTTGGTTAACTGACCGAAAGGCCTGTGCTCTTGCTGGGCTGAGGAGTGCATCTGCCTCTACCCTTCAGTTAAGCTACCAAGGGCCTGGTAGAACGGTGTGTGTGTGTGTGTGTGTGTGTGCAGGAAACGTGGCCCAGCCTCAAAAATGTGGGCTACCTCCCAGTGCAGCGTGGTTCACTGCCACACGAACCCAGAGGAGTCCTGGACTACCTGCCGTGATGGGGATTATTACTGCATGGAAATGGAAGGGTGGGGCCCCACCAACTTCAGAATCCCAGCCACATCCCGTCTGTGGTACCCAGGCTGAGCCCGGGCTGGGCGAGACCATGAGAGGGATGTGATCCTGCCCACCTGCCTGGTCGTCTGGTCCCAGCAATCGGCCTTCTCTTTGCAGCCGCAGCCCTGCCGACTGCAAGAAGCAAGCGGGGTAGTGATGGTGGAGGAAGGGGGGGAGCCGTTTCTGCCACTCTCCCTGCCGCACCTGCCGCTCAAGGCGTGGTGACAAGGTAAGATGGACAGAAAGAGACAACCTCAAAGGTTCCTTTCAGGAGCAGAGCCAGGGGTGCAAAAGCCAACACCTGTCCAATGGGGGATGGGGGGCTCGTGGGGCAGGATCCCCCAGGCGTGCCTGCTCCTCAGAGGATCCTAGAAGAGTGGCACTGGAAGGGGAGCCCCTGAGGCCATGGAATCCAATCCCTTGCTCAAATCAGGGATCGGGTGACTGGATTTCCCTCAATTTTCAGGAGAACATGTAGAAAGAGAGATGGAGGGGGACCCCCGAGAACATGGGCCTCCCAAGCGGAGGTCAGGGGAAGCAGCTGGGCACCCAGGTGGCCTCACAGACAGGGCAGGCCCTCCAAAGTGATGGTGGGGTGGGGTGCCCAGCTAACAGAGAGGAAACGTCCCCCCTCTCCTGGAAGAGGGCTCAGAACCATCTTCCCCTGAGGAGGCTGTGAACAAGATGGTGGCAGCAGTCTTTCCTGGAGCTCTCCCTGCCTGGAGCTGGAGCCCAATTTTCCAGAGAGGCTGGGCCCGTGGCTGCTCCCCCCCACCTCCCCCCCCCCGGCCAAGGGGGGCCTAAAGCATGGAGGACACCTGTCTGTCACTGGGCTGGGGGGGGTGCACTTGGCCTGTCCTCCTGCTCCACCCCCCCCCACTGCTCCATAGCCTTCCTGCCTCCCATTGTCTGGAAGCTCCAGCCCCCACTCGGGTCCGCCTGCATCACAATGGGTGCCGTGCCATCAGTACCACCAGCTCAGCCTCCTCCCCCCCCCCCCCCGCCTGCCTGCCTGCCTGCCTGCCTGCCTGCCCGCCCACCACCAGGGGAAGGGAGAGGGGAGCCTGCGGGGGCCCAAGGTCCTGCATGGCCTGCTGAACGCCGCTTGGCTGGGGCTCCCCCGGGCAGCCCAGACTCCCCTGCTCCCTGGCAGCCTCCTGGGGATGGCCGTTGCGCGTTATCATGACCTCCGGAGACAGATTGACGCGCTAGTGGCCGAGAACGAAGAGCTCAAGCAGCTGGTCCAGCTCCTGCGAGAGAACCACGAGCTCAAGTACGTCCTCCGCACCCAGTACCACGAGAGCACCTCCCTGCCGGATTACGAGGCGCCCCGAATAGATGCTGAAGGTAGCATTTGTGGGTGGACCCCCCGTACCCCCAGAAGGAAGGAGCCAGGCCACCTGGGGGTTACTAGCCCGGCCTTTGCTTTGGCACAGATCCACGTCCACATCTCTATTGGGTGGACCATTGGGGGTGGGCGGTGGGGCTTTCCTCACCCCCCAGCCCCACCTTGGAGAGAAGCCAGGCAACGGCGGCAGAAGCTCAGCCCAAGACTGCTGAGAGGAGCCCAGGCCACACAGCCACGGACGTGGGGGCAGCATTGAGGAGGCAGAGCAATGGGGCGGGCGGGAGGAGGCACAACTGGACTGTCATCCACCCCTCTCTCAGCTGGGGGGGGGGTCTCTCAGAGGGCACCTCTCCCACAGCAGGCTTTGGGAATGACGGGCAGGGAGGAAACGGCTGCCCAGGTGCCCATCTGGAGGCAGTGAAATAATAAGAGAAGACCAGGGAATAAACTGACAGCCTTATAAAATAATAATGAGAACCAGTCTGCTGCAGGGGCTTGAGCACTGGAGCAGGGCTCAGGAGAGAGGGGTTCAAATCCCATCCCAGCCCAGCCAGGAGGGGCACAGCCAACCACCTCGCATAGAAGGAAGCCCTTCCCAAGGGCCCTAAGCTGGATGCCCCTGGAAGGCACAGAACCACGGACATCCCTACAGCTGGGGAAGAGCCAGGCCATTTGCAAAAACTCAAGGCTGTCCTGAACTCTGCCTGGAACAAACTGCCCCCCCAACACACACACACACACACACACACACACACACACACACACACACACACACACACACACACACACACACACACAGGGGAGGGGCAAGAAGAGAAGGGAGGGTGCTGAGGCTGAGAAAGGACAGGGAGGCTTTTGAGATGGGGCTGGGGCGGGGTGGGCAGGCTGGGTGGTTCATCAGCAGGAAGCCACGGGCAAACCCAGATGGAACCCCCCCCTGTCCATTGAGGGTCCAGCAGGGGCTAGATGTCCACTACTCTGGGTCTCCTTGGGACTCTGGGCTATCCCGGTGGGACTTCAGGGTGTGGGCAGGTAGGAAGGCAAGGGTGGGAAATGGGTGAGACCCCTGAAGTCACCATGAGGAGGCTTTGAGCAGCAGCTCCAGCGGTGCAAATGTGGGAAATGTCACCTCTCTCCCAGGTGGCTGAATGCCCCAACCCCAACTCCCTCTCTCCCTCCCCCCCCCCACTGAGTGTGCCTCCCTCTTCCTCCACAGATTCACGCCGCCGCCCGGCATTTCAGGAGAGCTCCGCCTGGTCCCCCTCCCACTCTGGACCTCAGGCCAGCTTGCGGCTGAACATCCAAGGCAGACCTCGGCCGGACCTTGCCATTCAAGGGGGCCAACACCCTCCTCCTCCTCCTCCTCCTCCTCCTCCTCCTCCATCGCCAGGCAGGGGGGGCACGGTGGCCCTAGGGCAGCCCCTCCCCACCCTCAGGATGGCTTTGCAACAGGACAAGCAGTACCCCTTCCGGTACCGGGCCATTTCACCCCCTTCGAGCCCAGGTGAGCCCAGATGCGTTTTCGCCTGTGGGTGCAGCGGGGGGAGGGGGGCAGGTGGGGAAGTGTCAGTGGGTGGCCGGGGGCAGCGGCGGCAGAACCTTCAGGGCCCTCTTGGCCAAGTGATACGCATTGCCTGGGCAAAGCCGGCTTGCCTTTTTCAGAGATCATAAACTCACGGCTTGTTTCTTGGGCTGCAGTTGCCAGTGGTCAAGGGCAGCTGTTCTCCTGAACGCCGTGTGTGTGTGTGCATGCACGCATGTCTTGGTGTGTGATCTCAGGGCCTATATTGTGAACACACACCAGAGCATGGGAGGCTGACTGACTCAGAGTGATGGGCCCGGCTGGCACAGGCACATGGGCCAAAGGGGCAGGGGCATTCTTTTTAAGACTCTGCCCCCAACTCTTCATGGACGGTGGGCACCAACTCCCTCCCCACTGGAGGCCTGACCAGCCCCAGCTTTGTTGTCCTTCAACATGTGAGCAAAGCCCTTTGCCTTTAGCCAGGCAGGCTTTCTGGCTAACCAAGGGGATGCTTGAAAGGGAGAAGGTTGTTTCCGGTGTTACGTGTGTCTTTACTGTTGTTTAATATGATAGTTCTCTAATGCTTCTTCTAATAGTGCCATTTATTGTTTGGTTTTTAACCGATTGCAAGTGAGCCTGCGGGGATCGAAAGGTTCTTAGTTTTGCCAACACAACCACCCTGGGCCTGTGCTGCCACCGAGGGTGTCCTTCCCTATAAACTGGAGGCCTCCAGAAGGGTGTGAGTTCGCCACACGCCCCTCTGTGCCCGCCTTGGGTTTGGACCAGAGGCGGCCACAGCTGCTCTTGATTCAGCAGGGTCTTCAGCAGGAGACGTGCCCGGGAGCTGCCTTGGCTCTTGCAGGCCTGGTGGGGCCACCGACGGCTCCTTCTGGGCCATTCAAAGGGCCACAAGTGGGGAGGCCCTCCCTCCAGGCAGCTCAGCTTTTTCCAGGAGGAACATGATGGGAGAAGGCGCTTCTGTGGGGCAAGGAAGGGCTGCCGGCAGATTAGCCGGCCTCCCTTGCCCTTGGGGCGATGGGGTCCTGCTGAGAAGTCCTCGTGGAAGGGAAACCCGGGACCAAGGCCTGTGGTCTGCGGGAGACAGGGTGGATGAGGACCAACTTACCCCAGGCGCGAGGGCAGTGCCAGGGCGCTCCGGGACTGCCTAACCCAAGTGCAACGGCCACCTTTGGCTGAGCACTGGGGCATGTGTCTCTCCCGTTTACGCCAGCTGCCAAAGGGCACCGGGAAGGGCAGTGCTTGCGTCTGAGGTGGTGCAGGAGGCGGGTGGCAGAAGAAGACGGGCAGCAAACGATACACTCCAAAACACTCTTTCCAAGCAAGGGCTTCTTGGGGGTGCCCACGATTGGTGAGTTGGGGCTGCAAAGGATCTTGCAAGGGGCCCTTGGACTCCGTCTCCTGCTCCCACAGGAGGGCCTGTGGCCCTTGGATACACCCGGAGGCATTCCGGTGGAGCAAAGAGCCTGCCTCTTGTTGACCCACCACCGAGCTCTCTTCGCCTCTCAGCTTTCCATTCTCATGCTGGCGATCTTCCTCTTCTGTGAAGTCTCCCTTGTTTGGGTCCGCATACAGTATTCGGTTGACTGTGGTTGCCTTCAGAGGGCCTGGGTTTGTCACCCGGAGGTGGAAGGCATACGGGTTGAAAAAGCACATCTGGCTTCTGCCGGATGGATCTCTTCGTGGCACATTCTTGCCAGAAAACCAAGCCGTCTTGGCCCACTCTGGTGGTTCCGCTCACGCCAGGATTCAGGAGGGCTCGGAACATCTGCTGCGTCCAACACTTCTGCTCTGGGGACACCACCGCTGACACCAGCTGCCCGATTCGAAGGGAGAGGAAAACGGTGGCCCCTCCGTGGGAGGCCTGGGCTCCTTTCCATCTCCTTTGGGGGCAACAGGGGTGGTGGCCAAGGCAGGCACCAGCCACACACCGGAGCCCCCATGGGCCGTGCGCAGGTGTAGAGGCCTTGCAGGCCCAGGGGAGTCCCGTTCGCCTTGGATACGCTCGCGGCCCCAGAGAGGTTGGGGTTGGGGGCTGGGTGGGAACCTGTCAGGCAAAAGGGAGTGCTCCAAGGCGGGAAAGGGGGCTCATCTTCTCTGCCGGAAAGCATCCTCCCTTCTTCCGGGGCCTCTCCTTGTGGCCCCTCCTTCCTGAACGCCTTTGCGGAGGGTGGGGTACCCGAGGGAGGCCATGCCTGCCCTGGGGAGGGGGGAGGCTGTGACCCGCCGGCGCCCTCAATCGGACCCTTTCTCTGTTCTTTGCAGCCCACCTTGCTCTCTGTGCAAACTCTCCCGCCTCGGGCCGTCTTTCCAGTGGCTCCTTTCAGAGCTCCACTCTCCGAGGCTACTGCTTCGAGTGCCCCTCCCCCTGGCACCCCCACGCTCCCCCTTTGTCTCCGACCATCACCGGCTCCGACCCAAACTTTTCCAGCCCCATCGAGAGCGGCACCTTCTCCTCCTTGGACTGGTCTTTGGCTAATAGCCAGTACTTTCCTCGGGGCCCTGCGACTCTGGAGTATGGCCCGCAAGCACCCGCAGGTGGGGCTCAGCCCCTGCTGGCAGCCAGTGGGCCACCCTCGCCCCTGGTCTTTGACTTCAGCCCACGGAACTTGTCTACCCCGTTCCCTGGGCCGGCTCTCTTCCCTGCTGCCCCTGAGAACATGGCAGCGGCACCGTCCCTCTTGTGGGACAGCAGAACCTTCCTCCTCCCGAATGTGGCCCCCGGGGGCCCACCCCCCACCAGGCTCCACACCGTCCCCCAGGTGCCGCCCCACTTGCAGCCGATCATCCTGCGGAACCCGGACCCTTTTGTCCTGCAACCTCCACCTCCAAGCCGGGCAGCCATGGCGCCCCTCCTGCCGGCACCCCTAGCACTGCAGCCCTTCGCGGGGGGGGCCCCGGTGAGCCTGCAGAGACCCCCTGACGTGAGGCCAAAGGAGCGAAGAGGTTCCGCAAAGCCACTGGACGCGGCGGCTGTCATGAAAATCAATGAAGCCAAAATAAAAGGTAAGAGAAAAAGGGAGCCACGGAAGTCCCAGGACAGGACATGTGTCTGTTGGGGGGTGGGGGTGTGTGTGCGTGGGCTCAGGACCAAGGAAGGAGCCCAGACCAGGGATGAAGCTGCAGGGGCTGTTTAGGGCCTGCCACAGGACAGGGGAGGCCGGGAGGTCAGTGGGTTGGTGCTGCTTTAAATGTGTGCCAACATGGCACTGTCATGTTTTAACAACAGCCATGCCTGCCCTGGATTGTATGGCAGCTTTCATTCAGCACCACCACTGGTGGGACTGGCACATGCTGCTGCCCTCTCACCGGTGGTGGCGCTTGTTCCCCGCTTGGCTTCCAGGCAGATGCCCCTCCCCCTCCCCCTCCCCCCCATCCCACATAGGTGGACAGACACGCCCCCTCCTGCAAGCCAAGAAGAAGGGTCCCCCTGCTCAGTTAGGGCAGTTCAACCCCCCCCCCCGGCTCCCCCAAGTGCACTTCCCTTTGGGTTAGGATAAGGGTCCCTGTTGGTCCTGAAAGGGGGTGGGAGTGAAGGAGGGGCAGGTGCCCCGGACTATTGGGGGGGGGGAAGGGGGAGGACAAAGTGGGCGTTGGGAAAATCATGAAGTGGCCCCAAAGGCAGCAGCAAGAGAACGGGCTCGTGTCCGACGGCTGTGAGGTGCAGGATAGGACCCTTGCCAGCAGGCCACTCCCAAGTGGCAACGCCCAGCCATCTGACAGGCAGTGCCTTTGTTTTGTTTTTTGCTTTATTTTTGTTTGTTTGTTTTGTTTGTTGCTTTTATTTGGGAGGCTTAGCGTGTTGAGCCCCTCCTTCGACCCCTGCATGCCTCCTCGCAGCATAAGGCTTGGCAAGAGGCCAAGTGTCAGAATGAAGGTTTCCCTGCTGCAAGGGAGCAAGTTCTCCCCCACGCCCCCCCACCCCGTCCGTCTGTGCAAGGATGCCCTCTGGACGGCAGGGAGGGCCTGCTTGGAGAGAACTGGGGAGCCAAGCGGAGCCTTTGGAATTCAATGCAGGGCATTCCAAACCTCCCACCCACCCACTCACCCATCCCTCTGGGCCAGCTCCTTAGTGCCAGCATTCCTCTTGTCTGTTCGTTCTTTTGTGGATGCAAGACCAACCCCGTTCTCCACCTTGCCCAGCCTTAGCGTTCTCCCCCCCCCCCAGCTGCTCAACCAGACGAAAGGAGCTTGCCCAATATGTGAGGCAGTCAAATGTGTCTCCCCAAGTGACATGCCCAAGAAAAGTAAAGGCAAAACCAAAGAAGAAAAAGTCAAGAGACATAAAAGCACTGCGGCGGCAACGGAGAGGCTGCCTTCTCTCTTCTCACGTGAGCTTTTGAGGACCAAGTCCACTCTTTCCCCTCCTTGGCCATCAAGAAGTCAATTCTGATTGACGGCAGCCTCTCTTTTGAGGGTTTTCTTGTCCAAAGAGACTCCGGAGTGGATGGCCTTTCCTTTCTTCTGGGGCCACCCTGGGCCTGTGCAGCTTGCCCAAGGCCCCCTGGGCTGGCCCTTTGGTGGAGGCCCATGGGGAGCAGAACTCCCAGCTTCTGACACTGCGGAGCGATTAAGGGGCTAGTCCACCATGGTTGTTCTGAGGCCCCTTCTTGCCACCTCTGACTTAAAAGGCAGCCCCATGAAGGGGCAGTTTCCAGAAGGTTCTGTTCCGAACAGCCCTGCTCAGCTCCCCTAAATTCAAGGCCTGTGGCTCCCTTTGGGAAGTCGGTCCATCTTGTTTTGGGTCTTCCTCTTCTCCTGCTGCCTCCGACCTTTCCCAGCACGATGGTCTTTTCCAGAGAATCCTGTCTCTTTACGTGGGTTGCCCAAAGTAGGACAGGCTGTTTCAACCTGTTTGCCTCCAGAGACGGTTCAGGCTTGATGAGATCCTGGGCCCTCTTGTTCTTTTTTACTGACAGTCCAGGGTTTCTGCAAGGCTCTCCTCCAGCCCCCCCCCCCTTTTTCAGGCAAACCCATTGCCCGCCCGCCCCCCCATCAGCTCCTTTCCCGCTCAGCTTTCACAGCCACACTTGTTGGTGATCATCAGGAGCGCAGAAGATGCTCTCAGCCACGGGGCTCCACACCCCTTCCCACATGGGCCTCCTCCAAGCTCTTCATGGCCCTTCTCAGAATCCCTTCTGATTCTCCGGCTGCCGTTTCTGTTTGCATTTATGACTGAACCAAATCCTCACTATTGGTCTTGTTCTAATGTCTGAAAAGCAGGCTTGATCCACGAAAGCTCACGCTAAAATAAAAGTCTCAAAGGTCCTGCCCGGCTCCTGCTTCTTCTTTTCTATTGATTCATTTCCCGACACCCTTATGTGCAGCTCTTTTTTCTTTCCAAACATCCCCCGGGGAACAGGGTGGGCGTGGAGGCAAGCAGCTCCTCCACCTGATCCCCTGCTTCTTGGGGGGGGGGGTGTCCAGCCATAGGACCCTTCTTCCAGCCCTTTGGGGCGCTTTGCTCAGAGAGCCCTGCCAACGCCATGGATCGTGCCAATACCTGAATGTTAAAACCAGGCAATGAAAACGACAGCAGCATCAGAGGTGATGAGGGACGCCAGCCAACATTATTAAAAGGCGTCCCAGGGTTCCCTGTGGGAAAGAATCCCCTGGGCAGAAAACAAAGTCCCCCCAAGTCTCTGCCTGCTCCAAATGCGGCAGGACCCACCACCACATCCCAAGACAGGATATTGTGTGTGGCGGTGTGTGTGTGTGTGTGTGTGTGCACTTCGTGGAAACCAGGAGAGCTCAAGCTGCAATGTAGCAGTTAGTCTTTAAGGGGCCAGGACGGATTTTTGCTTTTTTTATTTCTTGTTTTTGTTTGTTTCTGCCTAACCAACGGCGGCGGGGGGGGGGGCTCCTCAAAAACTGTCCCGAAGGAGGGAAGCTTTGCAGGCCAGGCCCCCATCCCCCCCCCGACCCTTCCCCCCCCCCCCAGGCCACCATTCCCTGCGGGTGCTGCCAGGGTCTCTCCCTCCTGTGGCCAGCGGGAGGGGGGGGAGTTGGGGGGCCGCTGGGCGGAGGCCCCTGCAACCCGGCGGGGGGGTGGGAGTCTTGCGGCTGGGGGTGGGCGGTGGGGGGGCGGTGTCGTCTTGGAGGGAGGCCCCATCCCAGCCTGACTGTTGTTGTGACGCGCCTCCTCGCAGATACCAGCGGGCAGGAGCGCATCCTGGGCGAGATCGCTTTCCAGCTGGACCGGCGCATCCTCGCCATCCTCTTCCCCAACCGGAACCGCCTCTACGGCTACACCGTCCAGAACGTCCCGGAGAAAGTGGCCAAGGTGAGCGCCAGGCCGGGCCGGGCGGCCGGGCGGGCGGGGGGACTCTTCCTCCCTCTCCCCCCCCCCCACCGGCCCAGGCTGGTCCTCCGCTCCGACCCTCCCCGCCGACATCTCTTCTTGACCATCGCCCGCCCCCGCCCTTCCCCACCCGCCCGCCTGCCCGCCCCCGGTCGCAAGCTCGCCCGACTCCCAACTCCCTTAGCCTCGCCCCCGCCCCCCCCCCGCCCCCGGATCCCAAGGCTCCCCTTCCAGCCTCCCTGGGCTCGCCCCCTCCCGGGAAGTCAGGCCCGGCTGGAGAAGCATCCTTGGGGGTTTGAGCTCCTGAATCCACCATTCCCCCCACCACCACCACCACCTCCTCCTCCTCCGCCACCACCCGCTCTCCCCGTTGCCCGCCTACGAATCGTCAGACCTATCATCTCCCACCAAAGCCAGCAATAAGTCATACCGGTAGAAACTAAAAACGCCTCCCCCAAAGAAATAGGCGGTGTGGCCCCTGGGCAACCCCCGAAGAGAAGAGAAAAGTGCTTTTTCCTGAAAGGCCTTTTAAAAAAAACAACCCCACAGGGCAGCTTTCCTCTCCACCCCAGCGGTCCTCAGGCCCTGTGGGGCTTGGGGGGGTGTGAAGAGGAGAAGGTCCCTGAAGCCAGGCTAGACAGGGGTTGTGGGACCCTTGTTTGAAGCTATTTCCTCAATGGGGGCTGCAGAATCCACTCACGGATGGTGGGTGCCAGATTTGACCACAGTCATGTTGTGAGGGCTCTCAAAACGTACCCCAAGTATATCTCATAGACACAGTTCTATTTCTACCTGCCTCTCCCCTACCCCCCACCCCCACCCCCAAGCTAAAAAGGTTTTTGATCTATTTCTAAGGCATTATGTGAGGCAGGGTGGTGTGGGGGTTGGGGGGCGGCAGGGGCGGCAGGGGCAGGGGTGGAATGAAGTCCTTGGTGACCGGGCGGTCTCAGCCTAACAAGCCTGGCGCTATCCAACTGGCACCACCCGCGGTGAAATCTGAAATATCTGAGCCACCCCCACCCCCACTCTCTCTCCTGGGGAAGCCGCAGGCAGAGCTGACCACAGCCCCGTGAGCAAGGGTTTAGTAGCTGTGTCAAAGGGCCCCCCCCCCCACCCTTCACCAGAAGCACTTGTCCAAAGACCACGTGGCACCCTGACAAAAAGTCCCTTTTATGATGGGCTAATAATTGGTGACTAAATGAAAACAAGAGAGGTGGCGGGAACTCCAGTTATTAGATGCAGAAGACATGAGGTGTTTGTGAGTAGGCAGGATGCAGGGCCCTCAGAGCTCCGCCCGAAGCAGGTTTGGCTCCTGTTATTTAGTTCAGATGGGATAACAAAACACAGCATTATTGCACAAGACTTTGCAAAGACAATATAAAAATATTTATAAAATGTAAAATAATGGAAAGAGTAAACTCTGTCTACGAGATTTTAAAAACGTGCAAGAAGAAGAATGAATGATTAGTGAAAGAGGGACAACTTGAGCCATTCCTAGAGCCACTTGGCCTCAGGCTGGCGAGTGTTCCCCCCCCACACACACCCCACCAAGATCTCTCTGGGTCAGGAGGGGCCAGCCTCAGGGTGGGTGGGATGGAGGGAGGAACCCCCCTACGCCTGTCCTGACCGTGCCCCCTTTTTCTCCGCAGGGCGGAACCGACCCCTTCCAGCAGCTGAGCCCCGAGGAGTCTGCCGCCATCCTGGAGCGCTACCAGGCCGTCATGGAGCGCCTGAGGCCGCTGGGCTACGACCCCAATGTCCACCCCCGTCAGATGGAGGTGATGGTGAACAACTTTGGCATCCTGCGGGAGCGGCCGGAGGGCCAAGAGGAGGAGCTCAACGACATCCGCTACCTGCGCAACCTGATCAAGGACACGGCGCCCCCCGACCTGCGCAACACCTGCATCCTCTTCCTCAGCTGCCTCCACCAGCTCTCGCAAGAGGACGGGAAGCCCCTCTTCATTTGGTGACACACACACACACACACCCCGCCCCCAGCCCCAGCAATAAAGCTGCTGCAACCACCTCCTTTGGTGCCTCTGGTGCATGCTGGCCTTCCCCACAACCGAAGTTACTAGAGCTCCACGCCTGGAGGGCGAGTGTGGGTGTCTCTCTCTGTGTGCGTGTGTGGTCAGGTCTTTAGGCCAACAGCAATGGAGGGAAGTGTATTAGGAGCAGCTCTTTTTACAGACAAGAGCTGCTTCCGCTGCTCAGGGCTAATAAACCCATCACGCTCTCCGTCGGCAGGGTTGGCAGGAGAGACAGGGAAGCTCACAACTAGGGGTGTGGGGTGTGGGTCTTTTGTCCCCCCCCCCCAAAGCGCAGCCTCTCCTCGTTGGGACCAAAATGGAACATTATTAAAGGGCTTCAGTGGCAGAGAACAGGGCACCCTGTCCACCCACCCAAGCACTGCTGCGCTCCCCAGGGGGGGGGGGTTTGGCCGTGCCCTAAGCCCAGCACTGAGCCAGGTGGAGAGGCCGCCACCACCCATAGTGGCCTCTGCACTGAGCTGGCAGGGTGGCGGGGGGAGGGGAGGCAGGCCCCCTGGTCTAGGAAAAGGCTGCCTCTTCACCTCCCCAAAGCTTCACACCACAGGAGCTGGGGTTTGGTGGCGCATGAATGGAGCTGCAGCCCACCTGTGGCCACAACGGACCCTATGCATGTGCCAAGGGGCAGCACGCCTCCGTTCGCCACTCGTGGGAATAGACACCTGGGGGGCTCAAGCTGATTCTGACCTCGTGGCTGCCCTTTCCAGGTACTGCAGGGACAGAGAGGGCTCCAGGTGCGTTACCATCCTCCAGATTAGGTGGCCTTCCCACTGCCCCACAGGCTGGCTCTTATCGGGGGGGGGGGTGTGCACAGGCAACGCTTGAGCCTCAGTCTGAGCCCCCCCCCCCGCCGCTGCCGCTGCCCCTGCCCTGAGCATCTCTCTCTGTTCACAGCAATTCTTCCAGCTGCTCCTCAGTCAGGGACAGGATTCTGCACCAGTTGGGCGGCTGAAAGAAAGGGGTTTCACTGGGTCACTCTCGTTGGGTCGCCGTGCCAGCCTGCCCTCTGGCCATGGTCAGGAAAACAATCAAGACCCATGGTTGTGCCCCCGGGTCTTCCCCAATACAAGTCCCATCTCCGTTTGAAGACTACCGCCGCTCTCTCAAGAGTCGTCCAAGAGGGCATGACTCACCCAACCCCACTCCAGAAACAGGAGGCACCCGGCTGCACAGCCATCTCGGTGGTTTCTCCCTGGAAGGGGGTCTTTCACTCACGCAAGCACTGCCCGCCTGGCAAACCCAGTCCAGGCCTGGCCGTAGGGAACCCAGCAGAAGGCTGCTTGCGTCGTGTCGTGGGGGGTTTCGTATCATCTCACTACCAAAAAGCCACGGCTCTTCTAGGGATACGGAGATACTTGCCAGCAAATCAGCGCGGTCTCTTTCATTAATATCTGTGCAATCTCAGGCGCGAACCACTTCTGCGTCAGGATCCTTCACCGTTCCTGCAAACATCCATGCTCCTGGCGCAGCCACTCCCAAGGTAGCAGACCAGGCACGACGACCAGGGCCTCCTAAGGAGCAGAGCAGCTCCCAGGCCGCCACCTTCTTAGGAACGCCGGGTCTGGGGCTGCCACTTCTCCTTTCCTCCCACGTGGGCAGTCCGCACTTCCTGATTGATCTGCTATCGGTGCCTGTTTCTGTGCCCATCTGTGTTCGGACCTGGAGGTTTTCCTGCCTCCGAAGACTTGCCAGGGACTTCTTGTGTCTCCACTGGGTCTGGACACTGTTCTTCTGTCCTCCTAATTCCATTCCATTCTGACCCTCTTGTGGTCCATGAGCACAGACTTCTCCCCAGCAAGTGCCTGCCCCGGGCTCAAGTTCACCTCTCTCTCTCTCTCTCTCTCTCTCTCTCTCTCTCTCTCTCTCTCTCTCTCTCTCTCTCTCTCTCTCTCTCTCTCTCTCTCTCTTCATATTCCAGATTCTCATATATCTCTAATTGGAATTAAAGATGCCTGTCCCTCACTGGTCCAGGTCTTGGTCCAAGGAAGGTCTCTGCCAATTAGTAACACCCTGTTTCACTTTTGTATTTGGATTTTGATGGCTCTATGGCTCCTCAACTTGTTTTGCTTTAACAGAGGAAATGTGTATTCAGTATATGTGACATGCATGTCAACCAAATCCTTCTTATACCTGTAGTTTGATATGTTATTGGAATAAGTCTAGGTGGCAGAGCATTTTAGAGGTCGCTAATTCATAGGTTCAGCATGCACCAAAAATGGCCTAAGCAGTGCATATAACATTCCATGCTTTTTTATTGTGTTTTTTAAGGCTCCAAGCTCTTGTATTTTTAGAATGTAATTTAAACCATTCTTTTTAATATTTTATTGCACTTTTAGACTTAAGTGCTTTAGATTGAATTCTGGCTTAACAATTTGCCTTTAATTTAACTTTAGTATCCATATTTTTAAAAAACGTATTTGTGCCTACTTTCCCCCATATCTGTAAAACTTCTGGATGTTTTTAATTTTTGAAATAATATTGTGCTAATGGAATATAGAAGCAATGCAGATATAAAGCTTGTAGAAATAGATAAGCTGATTCTGGCTTGGAATAACTGAACCCACTAATTAATTTGGCACACAGTCCGGGCTGTGCCACACTGTTGGGGAGGGGCCCCACTCAAGGGCACCTGGGTCAAGAAGCCAAAGGGGAACTATTGGGCAAGACAAGGCCAGAGGACAAAGCAAGGCCCGGTACGCATGGCTCCCAGCTGCCCCCCCCCTCATAAGGGAGAGCCCAGCATGGAAAAGTGCCAACAGGAATCAGAACCCGAGAGCCCTAGAACCCTGAAGCTGGGATGGGCCTCTAAGGCCATTGAACCCAAGGCAGGAGTCCTGGACCAAGGAGCCCCTTGGGAGAGTCAGTGCCCCCCCCCACACACACACGGAAGGTGCCCTGGAACCTGGCCTGTGATGAGATTGGGGGGGGGGGGCTTCGCTTGAAATCCGTACCAATTACAGAGCAGAACTGGCATGGCAAGATCCTAAGAGGACGGATCCCTCAGCATCTCTTGCATCACGAAAAGGACGCGTGGCGATATTTTACTTATCAGACAGCATTGCTCATTTATTTCATTTTGAAATCCAGCTGGAAGTGGAATGCAGTCAGGCAACAGCCTTCTACTAGATGAGGATGAGGATGGAAATGGGATTCTTCTCAGTGCTGGCAAGGACTGCTTTTAATTCCTCTTGGCTACACAAGGGAAGGGAGTTAGAACTAGCAGCCAGTTTCTCAGCCTGCCCACTGCATATAACTAGCCCAGGCCACAATTAATGGTGAAAGCAATGAATTTAATTTATGGGGTTCATCGCTGGCGTGCCGTCGGCTTCACAGAACGCAATAAGCCGTCTGAGTCTTTTTGTAGACAGAAAATAGATTTATTGGTTCAACCAAGGGTACTTCCACACTCTTTGCTGGTGCGAAGTCCAACGAGAAAACGAAAGGAGCAATATTTTATAAGGTTTTCCAGCACCCTTTGTCCCTCCGCCCATCCGAATTTACGTCACATATTTTTGTTACATGCATCAAATACTAATTGACATCCTTGGTCATTTATTTTGTATTTCTGACACCAATTAAATGTTTTAATTGCTGTAGTGTTTGAAGTATCTTACACAGACTAGTACCCGTGAGCATGCCAGCTGCTGAGCTCTTGAAATAGAGATAAGATTTTTCTTGGCTGACGTATATGCAATTAGCTGTGTAGAGCTTCAAGGCTACGAAAATAATTAGATTGCTGGCTCAGCCAGAAGTTCCCCCGCCTCTTAGTGACCGGAAATGCTTAACCAAAGTTTTAGGACATAGATACAATTGCTTATTAATATTTGTGTGGCTTACATTCTTTGGGATACACTGTTTTGAATACATGAGGCTTGCCAATGCCTGGGGGTTACTAAAATAGCTATATATGAGGGATCTATACCCTTCACTCGCCCCTGACGCGTTATGGAAATTTACGCCAGTAAATTCTCCATAGGTTGCCCTCCCGTGGCTCCCATGATAGACTTGTAAGGGACAAAGAAACATATCGAAGGTGTATATACAAAAGCGTGAATATCGCTTGAGCTTCCCTGCTTACTATTCCCTTGGAGAGGGGTGTCATCATGAGTGACTTTTCAGTGTTCCTGACGAGAGCATCAGCAGTGCTGCCAGGAAAACTTTTCCCGCCCTGTTTCTTCTCTCAAAGGGCTTATAGGCACAAAATGATTTGTGGCGTCTCATGGTGAGGGACGCATTTGAACAAAGAAATACCCCTTAATTCACTAGGGGACTCTCTATAGTGAAATGTGAAGTTACCAGATAAAGTTTAGCAATGTCTGGGAGTTAAAAAGACCCTCTGGTCAGACCCGCAGACTGCAATGGATAGGTGCGTTTCACGGACCATAGCATTTAAATGTCCCCTGTTGGAGGAATGCAACATGATCACAACCTCCCACGACCTGCTGCTCACTGCTCAAAGATTCCAAATTCCCAACCTCTGAAGGGGCTGGCAGAATATTGTGATAGACTTGGATATCAAGATCCCTGTCCCAAAGTGATAACTAAACAGCAGATTTGTTCAGTACCTTATATCAGGACAATCATGAAACCCAAATAGATTTTCTTGCAGCAGCAGTGCAAATGTGAGATATCTTGCTTATGTGTTTGGTAATCAGGCTGAAAACCCCTGAATTCCATTTAGGGTCAGTTTGCAAATCAAACACTTATAAAAATATGGGCAAGGCTCCTTTGCCAGCCTGCTCCCTTTTGCTGTCAAATGGCTTTAGACCTTGAAATATGATTTTTCATACGGTCATTTTTCATAGAGATACACAAACATTAGTACCTGATTTCATAGAACAAAAATCATGACATGATTTTCAACCTTATTCAGGTGTGTGGTATGCTTTGAAACTCAAATGATAGCAGGTTGTGCAGAATTACCCAGTTGTTCATGCATACAGGACAACCCAGATGATAGACATTAATCTTAGAAAAACCAATTTTTAGCCATAAACCATACTCAATAGTTATAGTCCCATGGTAGAGTCACAGATGAGCTATTGAAATCAAAGCAGAGATGTCTCTGTAGCTATCAGTTCACACACAGAATCAGCCCCACAAATATGGGACAAAAAGTAATTCATCATTGTCTTTGGTGAAGTAAATAATGTAGACAGCTATTCTAGAAAACCATTGTTTTGTGGTATAAAGTCTCGGAGCACCCATGGGTGCCAAAAATTTCTGTCTTTCAATGTAAATTGCATAGAAAGGCAAGTAATAGAAAAATATGAATTATGAAAGGCACATTCAGAAAAGCATTTCACAATGACTATCAATAATAGGCAGTAATATAATAAACAGTGATTAATAATTAACGTCCCCTTTGCAAGGCTTCGAAATAAACGCTCACTTGTGGATGCTGGTGTGTGTGTGTCGACACAAGTTCACAAGTTCTTGATGGTCCAGCGCATGGTGAAGGCATGTGAAGGTCTGAATTTGAACCCCACCAAGTTTCTGTCCCGACGAAAAGGGGTGAAATTGCGGGCGTGAAGTCTGTTGGCCGCAATCCAAAACAAGAGTCTGTGGCCGCTAAACTCCTTCCGTCTCCCCCCTCAGAGACAGACAAAGAAAAGAAAAGGAAAAGGAAAGGAAATCAGGCAGACAGGAGGTCAGCCCGTCAACCGGAAGCTTAGGGGGAAATCAGCAGACGACAGTGGGGCTCCCCGAAGTGGCAAATGCAAGGCTCCCCCAGGAACAGGGGTGATGACCACAGGTCAGGTACTATACGGCGTCCTCCATCCAAGGGGGGGGGGGGTGGTCATCTAAGGCTTGAGGCATCATACTGCAGTGGGCAGGAGGCGTCACCGGTCAGGCCTCTCTCCCTCTCGGTCGCGGAGTGCGATTCACGCTGGGTGAATAGGCTGGCATCACCGGATCCAGGGGCCCACAGCGATCGAACTGCCGGAGCGAAGTCATCTCGAAGATGGCATCAAAGACATCAAAGGCTCCAGGAGGGATAGCGGAAGGGGTGGCAGGACGGTCCCCATCTCAGCATCCACGAACGGCAGCGTCAGGTTTCCAAACCCAACCGACTCCACGATCCAGAAATAAAGAACGGGTGGGCGTTTTTCCCAGAGCAAAAGCCTGTCCTCCAGGAGGTATCTGGGTAAGAGAAGAACACACACACACAACCACAAACAGAAAAACACAGAGGACAAACCCCCACAAAAGGACCCCTCAGCTGTCCTTGTGCTGCCAAGCAGGGTGGTACAGTCTATCTGACAGTCATGAAAAGGAAAAAAAAATGTTGAAAAAGGCAGACTGGGGCTTTCCTCTTCGTAAAACCAGTACGTGAAGTAAGGGGGGCCAAAGTCTATGACGAGGACACCTCTGTACAGCAGTAGATATGCACAAGTTCAGCTGGCCCAGATGAGTGCTTGCAAGGTGTAGGTGTTCAGGTGTCCCCAATCAACCACAGATCCCATCCCCAAGTCAAATTGCTCTCCTACACGGGGACAGCAAAAAATGTAGCTGGCAGAATATCCAGGAGATGCAAAGTAGGCTCGTAGCATGAACCAAATTGTTCCGGAAGGGAGTTTGGACTGGCAAGCGGAATGATAAAGTCACGGCCGGCCATACTTCAAAACAAAAGTCAGTGGCTGTTTTAAACCCACTCTCTCCCCCCATAAACAAACAGAGAGGAAAAAAGGAAAAGAAAAAGGAACAGGAAGACAGGATTGTAATCTGTCACCCTGAGTTGAAAGTGAATCAGCAGGCTGCCTCGGGGGCCTTCCGAAGTGTCAACCGCAGCTGTCATCTGGGGAAGGATGCCTCAGGACGGAAAGTGTTTCCTCCAGCGTCTTTCCGAGTGGGAAGAGACAGACAGACCGAAACAGACGAACAATAAACACACACACAAAAATTGCCACGCAATCTGCAGAACATGGCCTGGTTCTCCAGGTATGATAGTGCTACATGCAGTACACTGTGTGCAGATTTCAATGGCACAGTGTAGCGCAGTCTATCTGAAAGGGTGAAGAAGGGGGAAAAAATGTCGCAAAAAGCAAATGTCCTGCAGAATGGGACATATCTCTTTGTGAAACAAGCATATGAATGGGGGGGGTGTCCAAATGTTCAGAAAAATCGTTTGGCCATAGTACACAACTGCACTTTAGTAGTTGTTCACAAATTCAGGCCAGCCATGGTCACGCTACTAGGCTCCCTATGAAATTTGTAACAAATTAATAATGTGCACTATAGAGCCATTCTTTAAAATAGGGAAGCTTGCCCGTTACATGCACAAAACAGGAAAAGAAAAATCGTTAAGTCCATTTTGGTTTCTAAAAAAAAATAAGCCTCAATTTCCTCAAGGGGGGGGGGCTTCTGAGACCAGGCGTGGGTTAAAAGCTGCAACCTAGGCGAGCCTTTTACCGCCTAGGGCAAAAGGAAAGAAAAATCTTTTATTCTCCTGTGTTGACTTAGTTATAAAGAGTCACTGAAATCGCAAGGCAATTCACTATCCCAGTAGCGTTTGAACATATCTTCTAAAAGTCTAATTAAGAAATGTGTGCACTGTGTTGGACAAGCAAGGCTCCTCTTAAGGTCTAGTGTTTAAGCCTGCTTTAAATGTAACGCCGTGGAATTGACTTGGACGTTACTCCAAAGGCAAAAAAATGTTTGCAGGAAAGCTTACAAAGGGAGGGGCTTTAGGTTGCTGGCACATCCTAAAAAAAAAAAAAATGTCAGGGTTCTCTTCTGAAGCCAAAAAAGAGAAAGTTTTCGACAACAAGTTTTTTCCTCTTATTCTTTAGCAAAAATACCTGAGAGTTGTGTTTGATTCCAAGGGTTTAATTAAATTAAAACATTCCGTTTTGGGACCGAATCCCTGGATTCTTCTAAACAATAGACCCCCTTTCTTTCTTTCCCTATCCAAAGGAAAAAAAAATGCTGCAAGTTGGCCAGAAGCCTCCTCTCTACGCTTTTAAGGCGGCACGGAAAATTGTGGTAGTTCCCGTAAGTGGAGAAGGGAGACCTTCTGGCCCTTGCCTACAAAATTTACTGGCTCGTGGCTTTAGGGGTCAGTTTATTTTCCTTCGCTATGCATTAATTTGGTTGGTGTGTTCAATATAAGTTTTGCGTCCAAGCTGTGTCAAGGAGCTTGGGAGAGAAAGGAGGGGTTGGGAGATGTTATCCTGCCTTGCCCTGCAAGGGGGGGGGGGCAAGGGCAGAAAAAAGAAAGGAGGGGTGTAGACTTTTAAAAATTCCCCCGCGGCTGCCTTTTGCAGCCTGAGGCTAGCAGATAATCTCCTGTAATTACTCCGTAATGGATTAGGTGTGAAATGCTTCTGAAACAAAGGGGGGCAATCCACCATTCTTGTGGCTTGTTGTCTGCTTAAGCCTAATTTGAGAAGCGTGGCCCTTGTAAGGAATAAACAAAAGCCACTTAAATTAGGAGGGGGAAGAAAATCTTAGGTGGACATGTAAAATTTCTCTCTCTTCCTTCACTCTGATAACTATGGGGAGGCAAATAATGCCTAGATGGTACTTAAGTCCTTATGAAGATCATGAAAGCACAGTTAAAAAAAAATTCCTGCTTATTCTCCAAGGATGGGAGGAAGAGAGAGAGAGAGAGAGAGAGACCAAGACGCCTTTTGAAACAGTCCAAATGTGGATATTTATTGGCAGTTTGGTCCTGAGAATCTCCCTGTGTTTTAAATTGCCTTGTTTGTTCTCAAATGTTCTTAACTACTTTTGGAGAAGGAACAAGGCATTGATTCTACTTTCTGTCGTGGCCAACTGCCAGAAAGGGGGTCATCCCCTGTTTCGATGTCCCTGCTGTTGATTATCAATAGTTCAGAAATAACGTCTCTTGTTCCCTCTGTTGTCCTTCCTCTCCTCCAGTTTCTTTTCGATATCATACCTATCCATTCCCATCTCTGTCTTGCTGCTTCCTTCTATTACACTTCCTCTTCCCATCTGTCCCTTTCCATACTTCTTCAGTCCACTGTCCTGCCTTCCTCCCATCATCTCTCGGGTTTCCATACTTCCTCAGTCCACTGTCCTGCCTTCCTCCCATCATCTCTCGGGTTTATGAGACCAGTTTAAAAGAATGGGGTGGACGTTTTTATCTTATGAGTCCTACCCAGCTTTACTGAAACTGCATTACTCAGATACCCTATGATGTTTTCCCTGTAAAATGTCCCTTCAGCTGGTAAATCTTTTGTGTGACCGACCAGTCACAAAATACATAGGATGTTGTTTATCCGTGAGTACTCAAAAGTACCCTTCTCACCGCCCATTTTTCCCCTGGTGTTATTAAAATTGCTGGCGGGGTCTTCTAGTTGGCAGAGTATTTAGTCTCTATATTACTTAACTAAGCACGTCCTTATAAATTCACACGCCTCTTGCTAGCAAGTCATAATTGGTCTGCCCTCCTTGAGGGCTAGAATCTTAATTTGAAATGGTAAAGTCCTGCCTAATCCTATTTAGAGGGGCTCTTCTTAAAACTTACTTTTGTTCCATGTAATACTAAAATTATTACTTCTGGTGGCATAATTCCAATGTTACCACATCGCACATCAAAAGGGGGTGCATAAACTGCACTAGTTTATCCCCATAGGTTTGCTTAAAGGTCTAACTGTGTTCCTATGATTTCTCCCACACAAGCATCAAACGGACTTGCACCTCAACAATCAAATGCACATCATACACGCAAACATGTGATTCAGCAACCATACACAACTCTCCCACATTTCTGTTTCCCCAGTTAACTGCGATCCCTTGCCTAAGAATAAATCTTTTTAACTTCTCTAAAATCAAACAGAGTTGATGTCGACACTCCGTTGGTAGTAATGTGGGGCAAAGACTGCCACTCTTTGCCACCGCTTTAAGCACAGGGGATGGCCACTCCCCTGCTGTTACGTAGGGTATAGAGGCATAGCCCCTTACCCTGAAAAACACATATACATGAAGCTTCTTTTACACAAAATTCAAAAGTGGAATCATCATCCCACATACCCATGCATTAATATATCTCTTAAACTTACCCAGGATGTTAGAGCAGCGCTCTTCTCCTCCTGTTTCAAACACTTAGGGGGGCGGACCCTAGAGATGTTGGACTTTGCAAAAATCCTGTCCTCTCTTGGGGATCTCAGGGCCTCAGTGTCCCTGAACATCCCCTGGTCCTTGGGATGTTAAGGTCATATCTGACCCTTCTCCTCCCTGTACCCCCCGGGGCCGACAATAAGAATCCGCAACCTTCTCCACTCCACAGAGCTGTTAGATTCGAACTCAAGCCACCCCACAGCTGGTTTTCTACCTTACCAGAATTCTTCTGCGCAGTCCTTCTCAGTCCTTCCCCTTTTTGGCCGGCTTCTATTTTCCCTCAAGCATGGCAGCCCATTCAGTGCTGACAGAGTGATCTTCCTCATAAATTTGAGGGTCCGGACTAAGACCAATCAATCAGCACGAACTTCTCACCATGCATTGAGTCAGACTCTGCATCCTTCCAGCAGCAGCGAATTTGTCCCCGGCATCTCCACCAAATGAAAGCAATGAATTTAATTTATGGGGTTCATCGCTGGCGTGCCGTCGGCTTCACAGAACGCAATAAGCCGTCTGAGTCTTTTTGTAGACAGAAAATAGATTTATTGGTTCAACCAAGGGTACTTCCACACTCTTTGCTGGTGCGAAGTCCAACGAGAAAACGAAAGGAGCAATATTTTATAAGGTTTTCCAGCACCCTTTGTCCCTCCGCCCATCCGAATTTACGTCACATATTTTTGTTACATGCATCAAATACTAATTGACATCCTTGGTCATTTATTTTGTATTTCTGACACCAATTAAATGTTTTAATTGCTGTAGTGTTTGAAGTATCTTACACAGACTAGTACCCGTGAGCATGCCAGCTGCTGAGCTCTTGAAATAGAGATAAGATTTTTCTTGGCTGACGTATATGCAATTAGCTGTGTAGAGCTTCAAGGCTACGAAAATAATTAGATTGCTGGCTCAGCCAGAAGTTCCCCCGCCTCTTAGTGACCGGAAATGCTTAACCAAAGTTTTAGGACATAGATACAATTGCTTATTAATATTTGTGTGGCTTACATTCTTTGGGATACACTGTTTTGAATACATGAGGCTTGCCAATGCCTGGGGGTTACTAAAATAGCTATATATGAGGGATCTATACCCTTCAATGGCAGAGAGAGAGAAAGAGAGAGGAGGTTTACTCTCTGCTCTCTGTCGCCTTCTTAGAGTTCCCCAGGTTCGTAGAAGGGGGATAAAGGCAATTAAAAGAAGCAAACATGAAAAGCAGACCTCTCTCCCTCCACCAGTCTGGCTGAGGGAAGAAGTGGACGTGGTGAGGGGACACTTAAAGATGGCCTCCTTGCTTTTGGGTCTGGAAGTTGATTCATGGCAACTGGGCTTCTTTTCTTGTGAGATTAAAACGAGAGAGATCGGTGCCCTTTCCTCGATCCCCAGACAAATCGGAAGCACTCGGCACCTCCACCAGGAAGGCCATGGCTAAGGACCCATACTTAATGGGCTGCTGGGAAGGGCTGCAGAGGTGGGCCTTTCACGCACCCCGGGCCATTGCCCAGCTAACAAGAGCCTATTCAGGCCACTGCCCAGCCCAGGAGACTATTCAGATCAGGGTGACTGATGAAGCCGCCTGGATGAGCAGCGAAATGTTTGGATCTCACAAGAAAAAGAAGTCCAGTTGCCATGACTCAGCTCCCAGATAACCTCACTTGGATGACTGAGAATCTTCACAGAAATCTTGCTCTTTGGTATTCACAAATACTGAGCAGCTCAGAAACAAAATTTAATTAGGCAAATCAAGTGGACAGATCTCCCAGTTCCCAAAAAGGAAGTGATTCACCAAGTGGGCAGCAAAGGAACAAACCAGCCAGCCAATTAGGTGGGAGATCCGTTCCCCTGGCATTGGGGGGGGGCGCGCCAAGGTCCTGGCAAGGGAGGGAGGCCTCAAGGGAGAGGTGTCAGGAGGTCAGCCCCCCTCCCTTTAAGGGTGTGCATCAGAATGACAGAAGAGGGCCCCATTAGAATCCTTGGGATGGGCTTTGGCTAGGAAAATGACCCTTGCCCGACTGGATGGAGAATCGCTCTCCAAGCCTGTGTGACAAGAAGGCGAGGGGGTCGTGATCCTTGACCTCCTGTTAGTGGCTCATGGGGGAATCGGGAGGGAGGAAGACGGCGTTGTCGTTGGGAGTCGGGTGCGTGATGAATACACCGGATTGCCGTCCGTCGGAAGAGGCGTGAGGCTGCTTCGCGCCTTCCCTGCCAGGCCTGGGTCCGCGGGACAGGACACAGCGCAGCCGGACCCCCTCTGGCCCTGGTCGTCTTCATCGGGTGTGGGGGGGGCAAGCACGAGGCGGACGAAGGGCTTCCCACGGACCTGCCCTTCCTCGGAGGCCGCCCGGGCATTGGCGTGCCGAGGCTCCGGCGGGCGGGCGGGCAGGCATCGGGCGGTCCTACCTTGGCCCGCAGGGTTGCCCCCGGGAGGAAGGCGCGCGCGCGGCGACGGGGATGGCGGAGGGGGGGGGCTGGGTTGGGCTGGGCTTCCCAGGGGGCCTCCTCTCGGTACCCCCCCCCCCATTGCCTTCCTGCCTCTCACGCCTTTCTCTCTCTCTCTCTCTCTCTCCCCCCCCCCAACAGCGGACGGGTCGGGCGGCGTGCCGGGCATCCTGGTCCAGGACTGCAGCTTCGGGAGCAACACCTCTCTGGTGCCGCGCGGCTACTGCTTCGAGTGCTCCATCCCGTGGCACCCGCACGTGCCCCTCTTCAGCCCCGCCGGCACCAGCCTCTCCGCCACCAGCAGCCTCTCCAGCGGCGGCAGCGGCGGCGGCGGCGGCCAGGGGGGAGTCACCGCCGGCCTGCCCCCCTACTACTCCTGCCCGGCGCACTACGCGGCGCGGACGGCGATCGCCTTGGACCTGCCCAGCTTCCAGCGGCTCTCGCAGGACTCCTCGGTCTTCGGCTCGCCGGCGGGCTTCGAGCTCAGCTCCGGGAGCGAACCTATTAGCTCGCCGGCGGCCCCGGGGCTCCAGGCGGGCGGCGCCTTCCCCTTCAGCCCCTTCGCCTTCAGCCCCGGCGGCCCCGGCCTCTCCAGCGGCAGCCTGGGCTCCCCCGCCGCCACCTACAGCGTCCAGACGGGCACCGGCACGGCCAGCACCTGGCCCTTCAGCAGCTCCGCCGGCACCGGCACCGGCACCACGCTCTCCGGCGGCGCCTTCACCTTCAGCCCCTTCGCCTTGAGCGCCTCGGGTGGCGGCGGCGGCAGCGGCGGCGGCAGCAGCCCGGGCTCCTCGGGCACCTACAGCGTCCAGACGGGCACCGGCACGGCCAGCACCTGGCCCTTCAGCAGCTCCGCCGGCACCGGCACCACGCTCTCCGGCGGCGCCTTCACCTTCAGCCCCTTCGCCTTGAGTGCCTCGGGCGGCGGCGGCGGCGGCGGCGGCAGCAGCCCGGGCTCCTCGGCCACCTACAGCGTCCAGACGGGCACCGGCACGGCCAGCACCTGGCCCTTCAGCAGCTCCGCCGGCACCGGCACCACGCTCTCCGGCGGCGCCTTCACCTTCAGCCCCTTCGCCTTGAGCGCCTCGGGCGGCGGTGGCGGCGGCGGCGGCGGTAGCAGCAGCCCGGGCTCCTCGGCCACCTACAGCGTCCAGACGGGCACCGGCACGGCGCCCTCCAGCAGCCCCGCGGGCACCGGCGGCACCGGCTCCCCGCTCTCGGGCGGGCCCCTCGCCTTCTTCCCGGTCGCCGCCGCCAGCTCGCCCGGGGGCACCTACACCGTGTGCAGCTGGAGCGGCTACCCCAGCAGCACCTACGCCTCCAGCGGCAGCGGCAGCGCCCCCGACGGCGGCCAGCAACTGTGGTGGGACCCGGTGGGGGGCCTCCGGCCGGCAACCTCGCCCGACTACCAGGCGGTCCTCGACGGGCCGCCCCTCTTCGGCAGCAGCCTGAGCTCCAGCCCGGCGGATGGCTCGGCCGGAGCAGGCGCGGAGGGGGGCGCCGCGCTCGCCGCCGCCGCGCTCGTCCCTGCTTTCCCGGGCGGGAGGCCCCGGCCCGGCCCATTGATCGTGCCCCCCCACGGGGTCTTTTCGCCGCCCAACTATCCGGCCACGCGGCTGATCCCTGGCGGTGGGAAGCCGTTCTTCACCTTTCCTTCCCCGCTGAGCTTCGCGCAGGCGCCGGCCTTCCCGTTCCCGGCCGCAGCCGCCGCTGCCCCCGCCGCCGCTGCCGCGATCCCCTCCCCGATCGCCCTCCCGGGGGCCACGGCGGCGCCCCAGAAGCTGACCGAGGGCAAGCCGCGGGAGCAGCGGGCCCACGCCACCTCGCTGAGCAGCCCCCGGTCGCCCCGAGGTGAGACGGCAGCGGGCAGGGTGGGGAAGGGAAGGGGGGGCCGCGGGAAGGAGGAAGGGAGGGGGCCCAGGCTGACACAGGGGAAGCAAGCCTCGGGGAGGCCAGCCTCTCTGTACCCCCCCCCCCATGTTCCCAGTCCCAGGAACTGGCCTGATTCCCTTTAATGCGCAACAGAAATCCAGCTTTTACAGGATCCCTAAGATCCGCTGGCAACTTAAATTCGGACCAGAGATCTTGGGGGGTTGTCCCTCTTCCTATGTTCCCACCCCTCCGCACTCCCTTGCTCCTGTCTGCCTGAGGGGAGGGAGAAAAAAAGGGGAGAAAAGAATGCAGGCTCACCTCTGCTCTGCAGTGGGGACCTGCCCCAGGAAGCATTGCAGTCTCTTAAAGGGGCGGGGGGGGGGGAACAAACACAAGGTGAGGAGAGCCCAGCACTCACTGCTTTGTAATCCGCATCAGAAAATTTTCACCTTCGGAGACCAGGTACTTGGACAATGCACTGGAATGCGCTTAGGGCCTTTTTACACGACCCCTAAGATCCGCTGGCCACTTAAATTTGGACCAGAGATCTTAGGGGGTTTGTCGCTCTTCCTACGTTCCCACCCCCTCCGCACTTCCTGGCTGCTGGCTGCGTGAGGGGAGGGAGAAAAAGAGAAAGAAAAGCATGCCGCTCACCTTGTTCTGCCTCTCAAGTAGCTCTTAAAGGGGCGGGAGCCAAAAAACAACAAACAGAAGGGAGGAGAGCCCCGCACTCACTATCGTTACACCGGATCAAAAAAATTTCACCTCCAAAGAGCAGGTACCTGAAAGGTGCGCTGGGACGCACTAAAGTGGGCGGAGTCGCACTTAATTTTCTGTTAACTCCGGAGCTGGTGGGTAAACATTTTTAAGCTCCGGAGCTGGGAGCCATTTGCCCCGGAGTTTAGGGGTCGTGTATAAACGCCCTTAGGTGGGCGTGGTTGTACTTAAATTTTTTTAAAAGTCCGGGCTGGGAAAACAATTGTAAGCTCCGCATCTGGGAGTCCTTTGCCTCGGATTTTAGGGGTCATGTAAAAGCGCCCAGAGCTAGAATTTAGCATACACAGATTGCCCTTTATTAACCACCCACCCACCCTTCCCATAACGAGAACTTAGCAGAAATAATGTTCAGGAGGCCATCCTTAGGTAGAAAAAAAGGGAGTAAATAGATGTTACTGATTGGACAGATTCCTGGAGGAAAAGTCCATCACAGGTTACAAACCATGATGGAGATGTGTCACCTCCAGGCTTAAAACTGGGATACTTCAAGGGCCAGATGCAGGGGAGTGGTGTCAGGAGACAGATATCTAGTCTCGTGTGCTCCCAGACGCATCTGGCGGGGCCACTGTGAGATACAGGAAGCTGGACTAGATGGGCCCTTGGCCTGATCCAGCAGGGCTCTTCTTATGTTCTTATGTTCTTATGAAATGTCTGTATTTTTATTGAAGGTGTTTCAAAAAGACACCCATGTCCCAAAGCAGAATCAAGGCTTCCAAGAGAACCAAAATGGCAGGAAGCAAATCATTGCTAAAAAGCAACAAGCAAACCTACTCTGAGACTAGACAAGGAGGAATGAGATCCACAGAGAATAATAATAAAGCTTGTGGCCTACCTCTGTAGTACTTCCAAAGCCATAAAGCTGCAGTGTAGTTCCAGTACGTATGCAGAGTTCAGCAGAGTGGAAGATTCTCCAGTGAGAGGAAACTAATAAGTCCTGAGTTCTCGTTCGGGAAGCAGGAGCGGTATATAAATGTGAAAATAAATAAATAAATAAATAAGCGAGCAGCAGCTTTGCAAAATCCCGCCTTGACCCAAGCTTGAATGCTCCATTCCTCTGCCCTGACTCAGGTCTCATCACCCCCTCTCGCCCTTCTCTTGCCAATTCCACCACCAGGGCACGAGGCTAAGAAGAAGAAGGCTGTGCTGCGTGAAAGAGGAGGGGGAGCCTTGGGGGGGGGGGTTGGCGGTGCCACCACAGAGGCTCTCCCACCACCCTCTCTGCACTGAGGGCATTGCGGCCACCCCTCGGCATCAGCATTTCCCCCTGGGAAACAGGCTCTTCCCTGCTGGGCAAGCACAGTCTCTCCTTGCTTGGGAAGCCCTAACAAAATTGGCTGTGGGGTGGTGGTGGTGGAGGGGTGGAGGAGAGTGTTTGGCTACGACTGCCGCCGTCTCCCCCCACCCCCACTGACTGGGAGTCGTCTCTCTTGCTTTGTGCAGATAGCAGGCAGGTGACCATGGAGCGCATCGTGGGCGAGATCGCTTTCCAGCTGGACCGCAGGATTCTCTCCAGCATCTTTCCTGACCGGATTCGTCTCTACGGCTACACAGTTGGCAACATCCCAGAGAAAATTGCCCAGGTGAGTTCTGCCCATCCTTCTGCAGGAGTTCCTTCTGGAGAGTCTGTGGTCCTTTTGAAAAGAGCTCTGCTGTCTCCCAGAGCTTTTATAAGGGGATAAAAGAAAAAAAAAGAGGAGGTAATCTTCTTACTCTTGGTTGTTAACAACTATCATGCTTCCCCTATTGCATGGAGAGCCCCTTTCTGAAGACCAAGGGCCTAGTCATCCACACTCTGGCATTCCTGGTTACTGAGTGCCAATGGGAAAGCTGAACGGTGAAGAAAGGCAAAAGGTGTGTGTGTGGGGGGGGATGATTTATTCAGAATGCAGTGATAAAGAAGAATGTTGCGTGCATCCTGGGGCACCAGAAAAGTGAAGAAGCAGGTGCTGTAGGTCAAGTGAAGCCTGAATTTATATAATAACTTTATTGTCAATGTACAACATGTGCACACTCCAGTACTCCTGCCAAGTAAACTCCATGGACATGGAGTCACGTAGAGTCGGTCACGACTGTAATGACACATCACACACACACACACACACACACACACAACATGTGCACAATGAAATTGGCTGAGTCTCCCTTTCCCACCCCCACCCCTATCCCACCCCCATCACACTAGCAACCACTCAGTCTTATTGCACCCTGTGTACTTGATACAGAATGCGCCAGCCCACAGGTCAGTTCTTCTGTACTTTTCATAGAATTATTTCCCATTCAGCAGTCTGACAGCCCATGGATAAAAACTGTTCTTCAGTCTGTTGGTGCGGCAGGCTATACTACGATATCTTCTGCCTGATGATAACAAGGTAAAGAGGTGCTGACCGGGGTGTGAATCATCCTTAAGATTTTTTTCAACCCTCTTGAGGCAACGATCCCTAGTGATGTTGTCCAGTGCACTTAGGGGACAGCCCGTGATATATTGAGTTGTGCTTACCACCCTCTGTAGTGTCTTCCTGTCAGCAGCTGTCAATCTAGCATACCAAACGGGAATGCAAAATGTGAGGATGCTTTCAATTGTGGACCGGTAAAAGGAGATCATCAGTTGTTGCTTCACTTTGTTCTTACCCAAGACCCTGAGTAAATACAGTCTCTGCTGGGCCTTCCTGACTACTTTGGTTGTATTGATTCCAAAGGAGAGGTCTTCACTGAGGTAAACTCCCAGGAATTTAAAGGAAGAAACTCTCTCCACACAGCTCCCCTGGATGTACAATGGGGCTGGTTCCTGTCTCTTCCTCTGGACGTCCAGCACCATTTCCCCTGCTAACTGATCAGCACAATTTTTTACCACTATTCCCAGGACCCCGTCTGGGCCTGCAGCTTTACTGGGATTCACAGCCCTCAATGCAGCTCTCACTTGATGTTCATATAAAATGAGTGGCTGGGAATTTGAAGATTGGCAAGCAGGTACTATGGGGCCTGGTCTTTTAACCTCATAGCTAGCAAAGAAGATATTCAGCTCCTCTGCCAGTGAGGCATCAGCCTTGGCCATGTTTCTCATCTTGCCCTTATAGTTGGTTAAATGCTGCAGTCCTTGCCACACTCCCTTTGTGTTGTTATCAGCTAAGTAGTTCTCCACCTTATGTTTATATTTTTGTTTTGCTGCCTTTATACCTCTTCTAAGATTAACCCTAGCCTCTCTATATGTATCCTTGTCCCCAACCTTAAAGGCAGAGTTCTGGGCTCTCAGAAGTGACTTTACCTCAGCAGTCATGCAGGGTTTACAATTCCCATAGACTCTGATGCGTTTATCTGATGTTACATTGTCAGTACACACTTTGATATAAGAAAGTACAGCATCAGTGTATCCATGTAGGTCTTGGTCTTGGTCCAATCAGTTGTTTCAAAACAGTCCTGGAGCTGACTAAGAGCACCCTCTGGCCATATTTTAACCATTTTAATAACTTGGCTGGGTTCTTTTCCTGAGAGGGATGTACCTCGGGCATAGAAGAAGTGAAGAATGATCAGATGTGCCCAGATGGGGAAGAGGGATTGCCCTGTATGCCTGTTTCAGATTGGAGTACACACGATCCAATATGTTCTTCCCTCTGGTGGGGAGTTTCACGTACTGTTCAAACTTAGGGAAAACAGTTCTTAGACAGGCTTGATTGAAGTCCCCAGCCACGACAAAAGCACCCTGTGGATGGATTTGCTCCTGCTTAGAAATGATGGCATATAGCTTGGAGAGTGCCTCGCTGACATTGGCATCAGGTGGAACATATACAGCTGTTATAATTATCACAGAGATTTCTCTAGGCAGATAAAATGGCCTACATGTGACTGCCATCAATTCCACATCTGGGGAACAATATGTATAAGCTACTCTGCTATTGACACACCAGGCATTGAGTATGTAAATACAGAGTCCTCCTCCCTTGCTCTTGCCGGAGTTGCTGTTTCTGTCAGAACGGAAAAAAAACTCGGTTTGTCAGCTGCACGGCCTCATTAGGAACAGCTGAATGTAACCAACTTTCCGTGATAATGATCACACAACTCTCACGGAGGATCTTGCTTGCTGCCATCTGCAACTCCAATTCATCAATTTTATAGACGAGGAATCTGGCATTGCTCAAGAAGACGCTTGGCAGTGCTGGTCTATGAGGCTGCTTACGGAGACGAGTTAACAGACCAGCTCTACAGCCCCACTTTTGTTTTCGTTGCTTTCTCTTCCACTTCTGTCGGCAACTCCCCCTCCCAACAACAATCCATGGAGATCCTGGAGGCCTTGCTATGCAGTTTGGTATGCTATGAGTCTGCTGAAACTCTGTTGTTACTTCCAATTTTCTTGTGAGCCCGATGTTTAACAGCTCTCTGCATGAGTAGGTGAATTCTGCTCCTTGCACCACATTGTGCACACACAGCCACACACACAACACTGCTTTCTAGAGGCAAACCTAATGAAACAGAGTTCATCTTACTTTGGGCGCATCATGAAAAGACCAGGCTTGCTTAAAGGGACAATCAAGTCAATAGAAGGTAGAAGAGGCAGCAGGAAAAGAGGAAGAGCAAAGACGAGAAGGACTGGCTCCATAAAGGAAGCCCCAGCTTGGAGTCTGTAGGAGTTGCTGAGGATGGTCCTTGGAAAGGGTCCTTATGGCCACTGTTATATCACTAGTTGGAGGCAACGTGACCACGTGTGACAGGAATGTCAACCAATGGCTGAAAGACTGTTGTGCCCTCTTGATGTGCCCAGAGTCTGACATGGTGTGGTACGTATGTTCTTTGTACAGACTGAAGAGACCCGGAGGTCAAACGCACCCTGGTCTGATAGGTTTGCTCATCATGGGAAACCCCCCCCCCCGTCTTCACTCCATTCTCCATCCTAACCACCTCTTGTCTGGAGAAGAGGTTACCCAACGGGACCATCCAATGCTGAGATTTCTTTCAGAACAAGACAACCTTTTCATTTATTGGATTTTCACACCGCCCATCTGGCAGCTCAGAGGTCACTCTGGGTGGTATCTCGTAATCCTCCACTTAGTCCTGGGCTTTGCTGGAGTCTATAAACTGACCTTCCTCTGAAACTCCTTGTGGTGCTTCAATAATAGCCAATGTATATTTGTAGCATCATCTTGAACACCCCTGCCTTTTTGGAATCCAGATTGAATTGGAGGCAATTCTTGTTACATACAAGGAAAAAGTCTTTGTTAGGACCCCCTTGAGGATTACTCTGCTTCTATGGGGAACTAATGAAATGACTCTAAAGTTGGTATACTTCTTGGTATGTCCCTCCTTGGCTCATGGATATTATTGAACATTTCTTGTTATCTGAAAGTTGAATCATGGCAACAGGACTTTTTTTCTTGCTAGATCAAAATGTTTCCTTACTCATCCAAGTACCCTTTTCATTCTGAGGGAGCTTGGTAGGAGGGCTCCCATTTATACTCCACATTTGTTTCATGTTGCCCTGGTCTTAATAGGCTTGTATGTTTGTTTGTTTGTTCGTTCGTTCATTCATTCATTCATTGGACTTCAGTGATGGCGAACCTTTTAGAGGCCGAGTGCCCAAACTGCAATTCAAAATCCACTATTTTTTCACAAAGTGCCAATACAGCAATCTAACCTGAAGACAGGTGGCTATGAAGGGGTGATGTCGGGTGCCCACAGAAAGGGCTCTGAGTGCCACCTTTGGCACCTGTGCCATGGGTTCGCCAACACTGGACTAGCCTATAGCAGATGGACCTCTTCAGAAAGGGGTGGCGGGGGGGGGGGGAGAACATTGTGGTTAAGTACAGACTGGCCAGTTCGACATCTATAGCAAAAAATACTTTAGATGAGATTCCCAAGCCATCAGTCTGAAAGATCCCAGGAAAAGGCAAATGCTCCAACATCCTGCCTCCCCAGCCATCCTGGAGCTTCTACCCCAGTTCTCTCTTTTTTGAGAGGAAGGCACAGAGCAGTGGTCTTGGTTTCAGCGGGTTGCTTTTAGAATATAAGGAGAGGTCTTCTAAGGCAGAGGTTAGGTGGGGCTAGATGAAAACCCCATAATAGGGGGATGTCTTCAGTGGACCATTGGTGTCAATGCCACCAAGTGATGGTGCCAAGATGCCATCCCAGGGGAGACCAATCCTTTGGCTTCTCTACCTCCCCTGCCGCCAAATTTCAAGAAAGACCCTTTTGTGTTGAAGTAGGACAAGGACCATTTCTGAACCCCGAGTCAGGAGGTTGAGGGTTTTTGTGCAGCAGTTGTTGACGTTGGCAGCAGCATCATAGGCTGCCGTAAGGTTAGCAAATGCTGCTCCAGCTATTTTGTGTGTTTCAAAATCATCACCTCTCTGCTGGGTGACATTTGGGATTTAAGGCTCTGACTCTTGTACTGAATTCATCCACTTCTGACACGGTCTTTCTCTTTTCCATCATGATTGTCCTTTCCAGTGAGCCTTGCCCAAAGTTCAATATCACCACTGTAGCCCCCCTTGCTTGCTTCTAAACTCAAACAGAGGAGGTTCAGGATTGGTTTCACCCGAAACCCACATGTTTGCCTTTCTGGTTCTTCATTGTATCAGTAAATCTCTTCCCAATGGCACACTTCAGACAAGGCGAGCCATAAAATAGGAACGGCTGCTCTGGATGCTCACAGCAAGGCAAGAATGGAAACTTGGATGGGTTGCTCCTTGGAACACATTCAAGGCAAAAAGTGGGGTGGGGTGGGAGAGCTGGAGGGGCTCACCTTGCTTAGAGAGGCCATGAGGCTGGGCTCCTTGTGGAGGGTTGGGCAGGCAGCACACACACTCCCAACCAAGATGAGCTCCATTTCCGTGGCTGGGGATTAGAGCGTAGCAAGCAACGTATCCCAGAAGGGGTTACTTGAACGTGACAGGAGGAAGTGGGAAGTCCAGGCATCTCGCCTCCATTATTGCTTGCTGCCCACAAGTTGGTTGGCAACAACTGTGGTGCTTTGATGAGACTTGGGGACAGGGATTGAACTGCAGCACTGCAGCTAAAACTCTGCCAGCAACCCAGTTTCAATCCCAGGTTGTCAGTTTGAGGTTGACTCAGACATCCATTCTTCTGAGGTGGGGTGGGGTGGGGGTGGGGGTGGGGGAATGTGTAACCTGAATAATTAAATGGTAAATGGTCCACTCAAGTGCCACAGGGCTGGATAGCTCAGTGGTTAAGCCTCTGGCTGGGGCTGTGATCCCCCACTTGTGCCTCTTTTGTCAGGGGCTGGGCCTGGCTAACGGCAGGGCCACTTCCAGCTCTCCCGTTCTAAGACTCATATTGAGATAAGGAGGAGGAGCCTGCGCCTTAACATAAGAACATAAGAACATAAGAAGAGCCATGCTGGATCAGGCCAAAGGCCATCTAGTCCAGCTTCCTGTATCTCACAGCGGCCCCACCAGATGCATTTGGGAGCGCATGAGACTAGATATCTGTCTCCTGATACCACTCCCCTGCATCTGGCCCTTGAAGTACCCTGGTTTAAAGCCTAGAGATTACACATCTCCATCATGGTTTGTAACCCGTGATGGACTTTTCCTCTAGGAATCTGTCCAATCCCCTTTTGAAGGCATCCAGGCCAGATGCCATCACCACATCCTGTGGCAGGGAGTTCCATAGACTTACAACACGCTGGGTGAAAAAAATATTTTCTTTTGTCAGTTCTTACTATCCCAGCACTCAATTTGAGTGTATGTCCCCTAGTTCTGGTATTTTGAGAGAGGGAGAAGAGCTTCCCTCTATCCACTTTACTCATACCCTGCATTATTTTGTATGTCTCAATCATATCCCCCCTCAAGCGCCTTTTTTCCAGACTAAAGAGGCCCAATTGTTTTAGCCTTTCTTCATAAGGGAGGTGCCCCAGCCCAGTAATCATTTTAGTCGCTCTCTTCTGCACCTTTTCCAGTTCCACTATGTCTTTCTTGAGATGCGGTGACCAGAATTGTACACAATACTCCAGGTGGGGCCTTACTATTGTTTTATATAACGGCATTATAATGTTGGCTGTTTTATTTTCAATCCCCTTTTTGATAATCCCTAGCATGGAATTGGCCTTCTTCACTGCTGCCACACATTGGGGAGACACCTTCATGGAGCTGTCCACCAACACACCAAGATCTCTTTCCTGATCCGTCACGGATAACTCAGAGCCCATGAGTTGATAGATGAAGTTTGGATTTTTTGCCCCAATATGCATTACTTTACATTTGGTTACATTAAAACGCATTTGCCATTTCTCAGCCCACTCCCCCAGTTTGGAGAGATCCTTCTGGAGCTCTTCACAATCTTCTCTGGTTTTTACCACATGGAAAAGTTTTGTGTCATCTGCAAACTTGGCCACCTCACTGTTTATCCCTGTCTCCAGGTCATTTATGAACAGATTGAAAAGCACCGGTCCCAGGACCGAGCCCTGGGGCACACCGCTTTTCACTTCTCTCCATTGTGAAAATTTCCCATTGACACCTACTCTTTGTTTCCGGGATCTCAACCAGTTCTCAATCCATAAGAGGACCTGCCCTCTTATCCCCTGACTATGCAATTTTCTCAGCAGCCTTTGGTGAGGGACTGTGTCAAAAGCCTTTTGAAAATCCAGATAGACTATATCCACCGGTTCACCCAAATCCACGTGCCTGTTGACCTTTTCAAAAAATTCTAAAAGGTTTGTAAGACAAGATTTACCCTTACAGAAGCCATGCTGATTTTCTCTCAGCAAGGTTTGTTCTTTTATGTGTTTTAAGATTTTCTCTTGGATGAGGCCTTCCACCATCTTCCCTGGGACAGATGTAAGGCTAACCGGCCTGTAGTTTCCTGGGTCCCCCCTCCTTCCTTTTTTAAAAATTGGTGTGTGACATCTGCTATCCTCCAGTCCTCCGGCACTGTGGCCGTTTTAAGAGACAAGTTGCATATAACCGTTAAGAGATCTGCAATTTCATTTCTCAGTTCCCTAATAACCCTTGGGTGGATGCCATCTGGGCCCGGGACTTGTTAATCCTCAATTTATCAATTAGTCCTAAAACCTCCTCTCTTTTAACCTGTATTTGATTTAATTCTTTAGTCAAGAGGGGCGGCTCAGGCAGCGGAATCCGCTCAAGGTCCTCTGTCGTGAAGACAGACGCAAAGAACTCGTTCAATTTCTCTGCAATGTCCAAGTCCTCCTTAACCTCCCCTTTTCCTCCCTCACCATCCAGAGGCCCAATTGGTTCTCTGGCAGGTTTTCTACTTCTAACATATTTAAAGAAGCTTTTATTATTACCCTTTATATTGCTAGCCATGCGTTCCTCAAAGTCTTTCTTTGCCTCCCTTATCATCTTTTTACATTTCTTTTGCCAGAGTTTGTGTTCCTTTTTATTTTCCTCATTTGGGGAGGATTTCCATTTATAGAAGGACCTCTCCTTGTGCTTTAGAGCCTCTCTAACTCCACTCGTTAACCATGCCGGTGTCCTCTTGGACTTAAATGAGCTCTTCTTTCTTTGTGGTATGCACTTGTGCTGGGCCTCTATTATTGTTGTTTTAAAACAGGCTCCATGCACACTGAAGAGATTGGATTCTTCTAACCCTCCCCTTCAGTTTCTCTCTAACTAGTTTCCTCATCTGAGGGAAGTTTGCCCTTCGAAAATCAAGGGTTTTTATGTCTGATTTGGTTGACACTCTTCCTCCGACATGCATGGCAAAGGTAATTGCAGCATGGTCACTGTTCCCCAGAGGCTCAGTGACATTCACATCCCTGACGAGGTCCTGAGTATCACACAATATTAGATCTAGAGTTGCCTGTTCTCGGGTGGGCTCCATGACAAGTTGCTCTAAGGCACAGTCATTCAGCAAGTCGAGAAACCCAGTTTCTCTTTCTTGCCCAGAGCTCGCATTGGCCCAGTCAATGTGGGGATAATTAAAGTCCCCCATGATTACTATCCTATCCCTCTTAGCCACCTCCATGATTTCTCTCCTCATTTCAAGGTCCCCCTCAAGTTTTTGATCTGGTGGACGATAGAATACTCCAACTATCACATCACTCTTTGGACCTGGTAGTTTAACCCACAGTGATTCTATGGCGGAGTCAGACCCTCTGTCAATCTCCATTCTGCTGGATTTTATGCCTTCTTTGACATAGATGGCCACTCCTCCTCCAACCCGCCCCTCTCTATCCCTTCTATAGAGTTTATAGCCTGGGATTGCTGTGTCCCACTGGTTCTCCACATTCCACCAGGTTTCTGTTATGGCTATTATATCGATGTTATCCCTAGCTGCCAGATGTTCAAGTTCTCCCATCTTTGCTCGGAGGCTTCGAGCATTGGCGTAGAAGCACTTGTACAGTGGGTCCCGCAACAGCTGCTGCCTTGTTCTTCTCCCCCCACAGCTTTTATTTTCAGTAGACGAACTGTCACATTCCGCTATTCTGCCAGTGTTAATACTTGCTATGTCATCTCTATGTGATTCTCTACCCTCTCCAACCTCATTCCCCGAGGATGAGGTGTTCCGAACCGGATGCCACACAGCTCCTGTCGGCTTTCCCCCAGTTATCAGTTTAAAAGCTGCTCTGCTGCCTTTTTGAGGTTGAGTGCCAGCAATCTGGTCCCATCATGATTCAAGTGCAACCCATCCCTCCTGAACAGGTTTGGCTTGTCCCAAAATGTTCTCCAGTTCCTGACAAATCTAAAGCCCTCCTCTCGACACCATCGCCTCATCCACGCATTGAGGCTTCTGAGTTCTGCCTGCCTGGCGGGACCTGCACGAGGAACAGGTAGCACTTCTGAAAATGCTACCTTGGAAGCCCGGGACTTCAATCTTCTACCTAGCAACCTGAATTTGGCTTCCAAGACTGACCGCTTGGCCTTCCCGACATCGTTGGTACCGACGTGTACCATGATCACTGGCTCCTTCCCAGTTCTCTCTAACAAGCTATCTATATTTCTGGTGATGTCTGCAACCTTTGCACCCGGCAGGCAAGTGACCATCCGGTTATCATGCTCCTCACAAATCCATCCCTCCGTATTTCTGATGATAGAATCCCCTAGCACAATGAGCTTCTCTCCTGCAGCCTGGTCATCAACATGTACCTGATCTTGTATCTCATCAATAGTGATGAGGGAGAGATCCTCCGGTGGAACCACTTCTTCCATGATTACTTGGGCGCCCTTGGGGGTCCCCCTGTTTCCCAGAGACAGAGGGATGCTGCTGCTCGGATCCTGCTTCAGGGCTCTCAGAAGCCACCACTCCCGCTGCCCATTGGTGAGCTAGGAGTGTGCGGGGGGGGGTGGGAGTGGGGGGGGAACAAAGACAGCCCGCAGCCATCCGTGTAGCTGGTAGGGACAAAACCATGGGCATTGGGTGGCATGCAGAGACGGTAGGCTTCCTGGCACCTTCAAGCAGCCTCCTCAGGCATGAGTTTGAAAGTGCCGGATCCCTAAACTCACCCCCCCAAGGTCCCTGAGCCCTGGTCCAGGCTTTTCTCTGGGGACATAAACGCTCTGCCTCTTCCCACAGGGTGGAAACGACCCCCTCTCTCCACTGACCCCTGAGCAGCGCACAAGCATGATGGAGCACTACAACGCCATCATGACCCGGCTGAAGCCCCACGGCTATGACCCCAGCTTCCACCCCCAGTTCACAGAACACATTGTCAACACCTACGGCATCCTGCGGGAGCGGCCCGACACCACCGGCGCCGAGAAGGAAACGTACAACGACCCGGCGTATCTACAGGAGGTGATTGAGAACGTGCTCCCGGTAGACAAGCGGGCAGATTGCATCACCCTCCTCGTGTGCCTCCAGAAGCTGTCCCAGGCCGATGGGAAGCCCTTGTTCATCTGGTGAAAAACAAACCCTCCTTTCCCTCCCTCTCCCTCCCCACTCCGTGGCATGTGCCCCACTGCAAATACAATAAACCATCTCAAAAACAGTCTGGCCAAACGTTCCCAGGCAAAAGGAGCCCCTTCTTCACCTCGGTTACTCAGGAAAGGGCCAGTGGTGTGTGTGTGTGTGTCCCCTGGGGACCTACCCCGATCCAGAACTGAAGAGAAGCCCTTTCTAGTTGGGCCACAGTGGGCCTTTTCACACGACCCCTAAACTCTGCGGCAAATGGCTCCCAGCTCCGGAGCTTAAAATTATTTCCCCACCAGCTCCGGAGTTTACAGATAATTAAGTGCGACCACGCCCACCTAAGCGCGTCCCAGCGCACTTTTCAGGTACCTGCTCTCTGGAGGTGAAAAGTCCTGATGCGGATATAACAGTAGTGACTGCCGGTCTCTCCTTGCTTCTGTTTGTTCTTTTTTTGCCCCCTGCCCCTTTAAGAGATCTGAATGCAGTGCCGGGATGGCAGAACGGAGGTGAGCGGCATTCTTTTCTTCCTTTTTTTCTCCCTCACCTCACGCAGCCAGCAGCCAGGAGTGCGGAGGGGGTGGGAACGCAGGAAAAGGCCCAATGTTTGTCCCACAGGGTGCCAGGTGACACATCTTGTCCCCACCACCCACCTTGCCCAGAAGACTCCATCATTGTCCATGCTTTATTTCCAGAAGGCTTCTGGAGAAAGGCTCCTCCGAGGATCCTTTTTGGCCAAAAAGGCAGAGCATAAATTATATTCTCTGATAAAATAGGGGGCAACTGCTGCCTGGTGGTTCCCCAAGACAAATACTGCTGGTGCCTCCATGGGTGGTACCTGGGTTTGGAGCCGTGGGCGTGCCTCCACTAGGGAGACCTGGGCTGAAACAGATCTGTCTGCCTTGAAGGAGCTGCAGCCCTTTCCTTGTTTATGGTGTTTTTGCTGTGGTTTCTGGAAAGGGCTTCTGCAGCTGCTGGCCTGGTCCTGTTGTAGAAAAGTGCCGAGGGAGAATCAGGATGCGTTGAAGGAACGGCGCTCGCTAGAGAAGTTCACAAGGGTGTTTTGAGAACATGCTCTTCCTCTAGGTCGCCCTCCTGCATGGGCCCAGAGCTGGTCCCAGCGCCTTGCCAGGGAGGGCTGTCCCTTTGCAAATCCTCGGGCAGCTGCTTGTGTTGATCTCCCCAGCCAAACCTGTCGGGTGACCCCCGAGAGCAGAGGAACAGTGTGTTTTGGGCTAAAGTGGTGTTTGACTAAAGCTCTAGCCCTCTGAAAAGGTCCCTCTCAAGTGCTCAGCCTCCCACATCCATTTGTTCTAGTTCCCCTTGAGTTGCAGAGGTGGTTCTGACTGAGATTTTTGGAAACATCGTGGGATTATCTGCGGCACTCCTGAGATTCCAGTCACGGCTACCTCCTCAGTCTGCCCAGAACTGGACTTGGCCTGGGACTTGTCCTCACAGCCTCAGGGCTAGGAAGGCAACGCTGGGGCTGGCATTTTCAGGGGACAAAGTGGCTCATTTTCACAGCTCACAGACCTGAGAGGTAATTCTTTTAAAAAATTAAACAAATAATAACCCTATTAACTCCCCAGCCTTTGAGGGAGGGGGGAAGCATGGAGGAACACCGTATTTTTCAGGCTATAAGACTCCACCATATACAAGACACCCCCCCCTTTTGAACCCAAAATAAGCAAAATGTACAAATCCTGCTGGAAAAGAAGGGGAACTGTGTGGGTGTGAGTTTGTGGAAGAGAACCCAAACTGACAGCAATGAATGAGCTGAGCAGAGTCTATGCCCCGCTGAGGTTTAATCAGTGCATGCAACCTGTAAAAAAGGATAGTTTGGGTTTAAAAGTACAGGGTGTTTATGAGATCTCATGTTCTTGTGGTTTTAGTTATATTGGACGGATGGGAAGAAGCATTGAGATTTAAAGAACATCAGCACTACCTTAAATTGGGCCAGGAAGAAAATTTATTTATTTATATATGTATTTCTATATCGCCCCTCTTCCATAGCGGAATTCTGGGTAGTATAGAAATAAAAAATTATGCGTTAGCTAAACGTGGCTGGGAAACTGGACATAGCTTATGCTTTAATAAAACAAAAAGCTGTCCCAACCTCAGTCTTGGAATGTCAGGCTGACAAGAGAGTCTATAGAAATACATTTGAGGGAGAATGTGGTGAACCGGGAGGAGAGGCAAATTAATTAGTTCAGCAGTAAGGTAATTGAATAAACTGGTCCACTGGAATATTCTGCTATAATGTGCAATGTTAATAATTGTCGAAGATAGAATGATGGGTATAAATGCTGAAAGTTTGATCTTTTAACTGTATTGAAGGTTTTTAAAAGGATTTACTTGGAAGCCAAACTTGTAAAAAATTTTTAAATCTTTTCAGTCTGTTGACTGATATCGGGCTACCTATTTAAAATTTAGCATCCTCCAAGAAAGTAGGAAAGTTTTTAGCTTCCCTTCCACATGGTGGTGTCTTATAGATGGAAAAATATGGGGTATATTTACAACTAGGCATGAGGAACGTGTGCCTGCAGGAGGGATGCAGCCGATTGTGTGCAAGGTCTGGGGGCTGGGAGGGCCACAGGCCACAGAAACAGGCTGGCATGGAGATTAGGGAGTGGGGGGGGGAATGGGGGAGAAACAAGCCTGCCACGGGCCAGGCTGGGAGCCCACAGGAAAGGCCCATCTCCCCATGGAGGCTGCTGTGGGGAGAGCAGGCTCAGGCCTGTTGGTTGCCTAGGAGACGGTTGCCAGTCTTGGAGTCACCACAAAGGCAAAAGAGTGGACCACAGGCCATGGCCTGGTCCTGCCAGGGAAGGCTGAGGCAAAGTGGCCACTGCATCCCCAGACTACCCCTGGCCCACCAGAGAGGGGGAAAGTCCCCCCCCCCGGCATAGCCGCAGGTGACATCAGGTAGGGGGGGGGCTGGGGGGTGGGCAGGGGGTGTAAAAGGAGGAGGGAAGGGTCCACCTCTGGAGTGCTTCTTCGCATCTGGCCTACAACCTGGAGTGGGGGCTGAGGAAGTTACTTTGGGGGGCCACCAGCTCTACAAATCCCAAGTTTCAAAAGGGTAGCATTTGCAAACAGTCCCTGAGATGACGGGGGACGTGCAGTCTGAGCCCAGGCAGCCAGCTTCCTGCTTGGGGGAAGGCCACGGGCCTCCACGCCAGCGCCTCTTTTAGGTCTCTCTCTCTCTCTCTCTCTCTCTCTCTCTCTCTCTCTCTCTCTCTCTCTCTCTCTCTCTCTCTCTCTCTCTCACTCACTCAGGCCTCTTTGTGCCAACCCCTGCTCCCCACACACTTTAAAATACCCTTAATTTTGGCCGCAGTTCTTTGGCCAGAGGCCGCGTAGCATCACCTGCACCCAGGGCAACACCTGGCGGTACCCCGGAAGGACCAGGCGCGGTCCTCCTTCCAAGGGGCACCAGGTGGCGCCCTTGGCCGAGCCCTAGGGATGCCCGGGTTGCCAACCCTCTTGAGCCAAGGACAAAACAGGGTGGCTGTCCCTGGAGGGAGGGAGGTCCCTCCTCCTGTGCCCAGGGTGGTGGTGGGGAGCAAGGCAGGAGAGGCTGGATCTGCCCCCCCCTCCCGCTCCCCCCTCGTGCACTGACAGCCACTTGCCCTTGGGCAGCTAGGAGGCACACCAACAGCTTCTCTGCCACGTAACACCCCTTGCTGCTGTTCCCGGGGGTGTCCTGGGCCAGCAAGGTGCTTTTGGCTCACAGTGGCCCTGAGGGATTTTGCTTTTGGTTTTGAGGCATGTGAGAAGTCAAAGAAGTAGTTTACCACGGGTCCCCCCGCCAACCGGGGTTCCTGTGGCCAAGTAGGGAAAGGTCTGACACCGGCAAGAGTAAGCCTGTGTTGCCCTGATGCAGGAAAATAAATGTAATCATAATAAAATGAGCATCTGAAAATGCACTCATCCCCCCCCACAAGTACTGTATAACTTTTCTTTGGAAGGAAGGAAGGAAGGAAGTTGGCATCAGTCCCAGTACAGACCTTCCCAGGGGCCCACGGCATGTTTTGGGAGACGCCAGGGGATGCCTCTCTGGGCAGCAGAGGCCAATAAATCCAGGGACGTTCCCTGCCCCCTTTCCAAAGGTATACTGTCTGTCTTTGCAAGAGCCCAAGTTTTCTGTCTGGACGGCACAGCAGGCAAAACGGGCTCAGAGGTAGCCCGTATTTCTGTCCTTGCAAGTGGCAGGAGGCTGTGACCCCCCCACCAACACCACCAACACCACTCCCAGTACCTAAAGCTCTTGCACCCCACACCCACCCACCTCTTTCCCAGAATCAGCACCCTGTGCCTTTGGCGTGCTCCTGGGCGAAAGAGGAAGAAGGAAGGTGAGAGAAAGAGGCAGCCGCAGCAGGGTGAGTGGGTAGTTGGGGAACTTCCTCTGGGCACCAGGGGAGGAGGTGCTTCTTTAACAAGATTGTGTGGGCAGGAATGGTTTGTGGCTCTTGGCAACCCTTGCTAAATTCCCAGGAAGGTCTCAGAAGGCCCTGCCAAGTCAGGCAAGGAGGGCAGCCCTGGAGTGCTGTGTTGCTGCTGCTGATGATGCCGATTCAGAAGCTGAGACCAAGGCCGCCAGGTGCCTCATGGCCCATTCTCATAGGTCTCCCCTGGCTCGTGCAATGCCAATTTCCTGATGGCGGGTCTCTCGTCCTGGTGACATGAGGGGGAAGTGAAAGGGCAGAAGTGGTCACTCATGCACACTCCCATAGGAGGAGTCAACTCCATGGGGTGAGGCCATCCATGGGGCAGACCATCGGAGAAAGTCCGCCTGAGGGCATTTCTGTGCCAGGAGGAGCACTCTCTCCCCCCCTTGCCCCTGCAGTCTGGGTGTGCCAAATATGCTGATGCCCATTGATTAAGTGCCTGAGCAATCTGGAGGAGGAGCCAGGGGACTGAATGGAGAAGAGGGGAGGACCCTGGGTTGGGCCATGGGTTTGGGTTCTGCACTTCCACTGAGCAGCAGAGCTCATTTGGTTCAGAGGAGCCTATATGTGCCTCCCCCCCCCCCCCGCAGCCCCCACCATCCATCCTGGGACCCATCATGGTTTGTACTGACACTGGAAAAAGCTGAAGCAACCACCTCAAAGCCCCTAGCACTCTGAGCCTGGCAGTGGTTGCAGGCCTCTTCCCTTTTGGGGGGCCAGGGTGGTATGGGGCAAAGCAAACAACATGTTGTTGCCCATGTTGCTGCTGCTTCCAAGCATTCTGCTGTCCAAGCCCCTCTCGGTGGTTAGGGAAAGACACGCTGCTGCACGGCTCTTTCCTCTTTAGTGTAGAGGAGCGTGCCATTCCTACTTCCTGGAATCTGTACTTTCTGCCCCAGGCAAACTGGCCAAGGAAGAAGCATGCCTCATGTTGGCAACAAGAAGGATCCATGTCAAGGTAATAAGCGCATAACTCTGCGTCTTGGTCACAGTTATTAAGGAGGATGTTTTCCAAATACACTTCATTAGCATATGTAATGAAGGGAAAGAGGTGGCAATTACGACAGCAAGAATTTATGACAGAAACTGCTTGGTCTATCAGAAAGGAAATGAAGGAACCAAGAGACCTTTACCCCTTGTATGACCCACGGCTGACAATCTGGTGTGTACCTTGGCCACCCAGAAGAAACTCTTCAAAGGAGGCCCCAGCCTTCCCAGCCTGGTTCTGTTCCTTGGCTTCACATGGGATCTTGGTAGCAGCCAAAGCCCCTCCAGCCACCACGATGCTTGGCCAGGGCAGGCAGGGTGCTGGAAAGCAGAGGACGGCCATTTTCTTGACCATCTTCTGGCCGTAAGAAAGCTGGAGGTCCCAACGGCTGGAAAGTGGTGGAAAGAGAGACGGCACGGTAAGATGCTCCCACTCCAAAGGATGGTCTCAAAAATAGCTTCTTTTTTAAAGCAATATTGGCCTTAAATGGAAATTCTGGACTTTGAAGTCAGCTTATTTTATATTTCATATTTTATGTGTTGTAGCTGTTTTTAAATCTATGTGGAATGTTTTATATGAGTTGAATATAGCAACTGTGAAATTTCATTGTTCCTGCAAGGGGGCAATGACAATAAAAATGCCTCTTCCTTGAGAGGCAGACTCCCAGTGTCTGCCTTCAAAATGGTCACTTCCCTCTGCTAAGGGCGTTTATACACGACCCCTAAGCTCCGCCGCAAATGGCTGCAAGGTCCGGACCTTTAAAATGTTTACCCACCAGCTCTGGACTTTGCAGACAATTAAGTGCGAGCCCGCCCACTTTAGCGCGACCAAACAGCAGTTTTCTTGTACCTGGCCTTTGATGGTGACAAATATTTGATCCGGTGTAAGGATAGTGAGTGCGGGGCTCTCCTGGCTTCTGTTTGTTCTTTTTTTGCGCCCCGCCCCTTTAAGAGATCTGAATGCTGCCGGGAACAAAACGGAGGTAAACCGGCAGTCTTTGCTTTCTTTTTTCTCCGCCCCTCAGGCAGCCAGCAACCAGGAAGTGCGGAGGGGGGTGGACAGAGGAAGAGCAACGAACCCCTAAGATCTCTGGTCCGAATGTAAGTGGCCAGCGGATCTTAGGGGTCGTGTAAAAAGGCCCTAAGTGGTGCAGCCAGCCTTGGACTGGTCAATCAGTGGCCAAAGGCCAAGCCCTCACCTATTCCAGCAGAACTCAAATGGTGTATGGTGTAAGCGGAATGATGCAAGTCAAGTGGCGTAAATTACAGTGCTAAACTGCAGCAAGCTAAGAAGTCAGCAAGCCTTGTTAGGCTTATAAATGTTAGGCTTATAAATGGGGGCAGACTGTTACTTTTGTGTCCCATTTGATCAGTGAGGCTACAGAATACAACAGGCTGTGTTGTGCTTTCACCATTATTGTAAGGCTAATTACACTGATGACAATGAGGCCTGTAATAAAACTTCCTGGGATAGCAAGTGGCAAGCCACTCCAGTATCCCTGCCAAGAAAATTCCATGGACAGAAGCAAAAGGCTAAAAGATATGATGATGAAAGATGAGCCCCTCAGGTCGGAAGGCGTCCAACATGCTACGGAGGAAGAGTGGAGGACAAGTACAAGTAGCTCCAGAGCGAATGAAGCGGCTGGGCCAAAGCCGAAAGGACGCCCAGCTGCAGACATGCCTGGAAGAGAAAGGAAAGTCCAATGCTGCAAAGAAATATACTGCATAGGAACCTGGAATGTGAGATCTATGAACCAGGGCAAGCTGGATATGGTCAAACGTGAGATGGCAAGAATAAAGATTGACATCTTGGTCATCAGTGAACTTAAATGGACAGGAATGGGTGAATTCCTGTGGGCAAGAATCCCATAGAAGAAATGGAGTAGCCCTCAAGTCAGTAAAAGAGTGGGAAAAGCTGTGCTGGGATACAACCTCAAAAATGATAGAATGATTTCGGTACGATTCCAAGGCAGCCCTTTCAACATCACAATAATCCTAGCTTATGCACCAACTATTGAAGAGTCTGAGATTGACCAATTGAAGACTTACAACTCCTTCTAGAACTGACACCAAAGAAAGATGTTCTTCTCATCATAGGGGATTGGAATGCTAAAGTAGGGAGTCAAGTGATAAAAGGAATAACTGGCAAGTTTGGCCTTGGAGTTCCAAATGAAGCAGGGCAAATGCTAATTGAGTTTTGTCAAGAGAACAAGCTGGTCATTGCAAACACTCTTTTCCAACAACACAAAAGGCTACTCTGCACATGGCCATCACCAGATGGACAATACCGGAATCAGATTGATTACGTTCTCTGCGGCCAAGGATGGAGGAGCTCTATACAGTCAGCAAAAACAAGACCTGGTGCTGACTGTGGCTCAGATCATCAGCTTATTTCAAAATTCAAACTTAAACTGAAGAAAGTAGGGAAGACCAGTGGGCCAGTCAGGTACAATCTAAGTCAAATCCCTTATGAATACACAGTGGAAGTGAAGAATAGATTTAAGGAACTAGATTTGGTGGACAGAGCACAGCTGTTTGGTTCAGTGCCTGGTGCCAGCAATGGACTAGATGACAACAACCAGCACACCATTTGGGGCAAGACAGAAGAGCACCTGATCAGCCAGAAGACAGATCAGGAAACAGGGTTTTCACGGCTGTGCAGTGGGGCGATGCTCCCTCGGAAAACCCAAGTCAGAAAACTGAGCGTGCTCTTGGTTTTAGTGGTGGCCCGTTAAAACAAGGGCGCCAGCTACACCTGTTATTTGAGAGGCCTGATCTGCCTACTCCGACACCAGCAGGATGTACTTCCGACCTGGACTATTGCAACTGCCTGGGGCTGCTTTTGAAGAGTGTTTGGAAATGCCGCAGCCGGACTGCTAACAGTGGGTGGCTAGAGGGAGCCTGTAACTCACTGGCTGCCCATCAGCCCAGCTCAGAGGGCTGGCTGTGATCCGCCTCACCCCACATGAACCTTATCGGCCTTTAAGACCATCTGGGGAGGGAGGCCGTTCTCTTTGCCCCACACCCTTGGCCACCTCGGTCGGTGTGGGCATGAGAAAAGGGCCTTCAAAGTAGTGGCTGTCAAGTGGTGGGATGCCACGCGTGTCTCAGGGCAAGATCATGCTTCTCAGGCAGACTTTGAACAGATTCAGACCCAGGTGGGGTGGGGGGCCCTAGGAATGCAGCACTTGTTTGGGTTGGTCGGTTTGTTTTGAAAATGTTGTTTCAACTGTTTTAATACTGTTTTCTAATATTTTCATGGGCTTAATGGTATTTAACTCTCTCTCTCTCTCTCTCTCTCTCTCTCACACACACACACACACACACACACACACACACACACACCTCTGATGATCTTTTTAACTGAGATGATTAGTTAATACAGGCTTCAGAATTGCTGAAGATTAGATCCGATCTTGCCTAATTTCGGAAGCTAAGCAGGGTCGGCCCTGGTTAGTATTTGGATGGGAGACCACCAGGGAATACCAGGTGCTGTAGGCGCCTGGAGTAGGGACTGGCAAGCCACTCCAGTATTCCTGCCAAGAAAACTCCATGGATATGGGGTCACAAAGAGTCGGTCACGACTGTAATGACACAACACATACACACAGTTATCTGGGATCAGGACAGACTGTGAGCTGGCGTGTGTGTGTCCTTGGAACACCATCTAATCAACAAATGCCCCCCCCCCCCCGTGAAAGTGCCTGCCTCGGCCATGGAGCCCATACTTTGCCCATGGAAAGCACCTGGCCTCAGAGGTGCCAAACAGTTTTTCATGCTCGTGGCCTACTCCCAATGGTTTGGCGAGCAGGTGACGGCACGTCTCCTCTCTTCCACCTTTGGGCCTTGCGTGTGGGGCTGGGGGTAGACAGTGGGGTTGGGGTTGGGGGTGCAGTCTTTGTACCTGCAGTTTGTTGAAGCATCTCAAGATAGGCCTTCAGACGGCAGGCAAGAGCAAACAGATCCGTGCCTGTGACTCCATCAGGAAGGAGGAGGAGGAGCAGAACAGAGGGTTGCATAGCATAAGGAAGCATCGTTCCAGTGGGGCACGAGGCCACCCGAGGACCTTTGCCCCCCCCCAGAGGAGGGAGGAGCTGCTCCAGCCCCTGGAGCCCCGTGCTGTGCCGCTGGCAGGGCAGGGGAAGGCTCTGGACCGGCCCAGCGAAACCACCTGGCAGTGCGTTGGCTGCAGCCGCCCACGGAGCCAGCAATGCCGGAAAGGTGGGGAGAGACCCGAGGCCGATGACAGCACTCCTTCCACCCACAGCTGCTGACATTCTCCTCCATTCCTCTGCCCTGTCGCCACCCCAGAAACACAGACGATGGTCCCTGAAGCAGGAGGCGTGATGCTCCAAAGAAGAATCCCAAGTAGAAATGTCAGTCTGAACATAAGAAAAGTTTTTAAAAATGAAGATGACAAAATGTTGTGGCACCATCCAGGTTGACTGCCGGAGTTTTAAATGTGAACTTTGTGCACCAGCCCGCTTCCTCAGACGTCAGAGTCTATGGAAGGCACATGGCACCGGAGGCCTTTGAGAGGAATCTAGGCAATCTGCTGCTGCCTGGTATCTCATGGGGGTGGGGGGTGGGGAATCCCTGCCTGGAGCAGGGTATGTGTGGCCTAAAAGGCCTTGCCGGACCCTCCCTACCTCATGATTTTAGGAACCTGAGTGGGGATGTGTTGTGCCATTACAGTCGTGACCGACATTTCGTGACCCCATGTCCATGGAGATTTTTCTTGGCAGGAATCCTGGAGTGGTTTGCCAGTTCCTACTCCAGGCGCCCATAGCACCTGGTATTCCCTCGGGGTCTCCCATCCAAGTACTAACCAGGCCTGACCCTGCTTAGTTTCTGAAATCAGGTAAGATTGGATGTGCTGGCTTAGAGCATCTAGGCAGCTTATGGAACAACATGCCCTCCCCCAATAAAGAGGGTGTTGGTTTTGGGGGGCGCAAGCTGTAGATGGTGGGGCATTTCCTACCTGGCAGTGACTTGAAAGGCCCATGTTGATACTTAGTGCCCCTCCCAGGAAGCATTGTTCTGTAAACAATGACAAGGATTAATGGCTAAATTAATGCCAGTCTGAGGTATCGTCATACGGTGCTGCCTCAGACCACAAGCCATGTTGTTCTGGCACACAAATACAAGCCAGGCACAGACTGGAAGCAAGAAGCCGGCTGCCAGCAGGGCAGAGCTGTGCGCTATGGCGAAGCAAAGTTCTTGGGTGGTGGGTCTATCTGTCGTGTTGTTGGCATCGCTGGCCTTGCGCTGGCACAGCTGGACTGCTGCACAGGAACTGCCAAAAAATAAAATAAAAATCCATTGCAGAGTTGCACCCTAAGCCAGTGGCTTCCCAAGGGGAATGGCTCCATCTTCTGTGTCCGTGTATTTCTCGCAGGGATGTGCTTCCTCACAGAGCACTAGCAGCTTGTAATTCCTGCCTTGGACAGCCTGTTGGAACACTCCAGAGAGAGAAGACTGGGTGCTCCTGCCTCTCCTCCAGCATCCCCTGGGCTGCCCGATGGGGGCATGAGCACGCCCCCCCCCGCCCTGCCCAGCCCTGCCCTCCACCTTTTCTTCTCTTCACCTGAGGCTCCGAGGTGGCTTTTGGCCTCTGGACAGGCGGCCAGCATTTCCAGCTGTTCCGCCGCTGCCGCCGCCGCCATCTGATCATCCCATGAAGGCAAAGGGAGCCTGGAAGGAGGGAGACCTTCCTGTTCCTCAGCTGCCAGGTCAGAGGCCACTCAGCAAGCAGGATTGCCCAACCCGCCTGGCCTGCCTCGGGGGAGGCATGACTGAGAGCCCTGCTATGCAGAGCATAGCAGACGAGCTGGAAGGCAGCTCGGCCACCTTTCCCCCCCTCTGGGCCACCTCCACGGAGGCTCCTGGGCAACTCTCCCTGGAGAGAGAGAGCTCTCCTGGGGGCAGGGTGGGGGACTCCAGGCCATGTCCCGGAGAGCTGATGGAGGGGGGGGCAGGGAGAGAGAGAGAGAGAGAGAGAGAGAGAGAGAGAGCAGGCCAGGGGGGCTCATGAGAGGACCCTTCCTCCTTACCTGGGGAGGAAGCCCCTTGGACTTGCCTGAGGCTCCCCAGAACCTGGGGGCTTTTCTCTCTCTTGAAGGGAGGCCAGGGGCTCAAAGCAAGCAAGCAGAAGAGAGAGAGAGGGAGAGAGAGATTTACTGACTCCCTGTCTCAGCCTGCAGGAGGCACTGTCCAGAAGGAATTGGCAGCCCCCCTCAGGCTACCCATTTAGTGTTCTTTCTTTCTTTCTTTCTTTCTTTCTTTCTTTCTTTCTTTTACCTTCCTCCTCAGCCTGTGAAGGCACCCCAAGGGATCGAAAGCAAGAAAAGAGTTTTTAAAAGCCCCAATAGCTGGAATCTTTTGTAACATATTTAAAATGCCATTGAATACAGAATTAAAAATCTAGGAGCAAATGTTTCCTAGCCATGCAAGCCAACACAGCTAGGATTGGTGCTGTCCTTGGTGGGTCTCTGCAGACCCTCCAGTCCACTCTGGGCCACTATTCTGTGTTCCCAACTCCCGCCCCCGAGGGTATTTTGAACTTGTCATTTTGTAAACCACCCAGAGTGGCCTCTGTTGCTAGATGGCATGGTATTGAAATCAAATATATAAAATAAATATATAAATAAAAGTGGGATTGAAAATAAAACAGCCAACATTATAATGCCGTTGTACAAAACGATAGTAAGGCCACACCTGGAGTATTGTGTACAGTTCTGGTCACCGCCTCTCAAAAAAGACATAGTGGAACTGGAAAAGGTGCAAAAGAGAGCAACTAAAATGATTACTGGGCTGGGGCACCTCCCTTATGAGGAAAGGCTAAAACATTTGGGGCTCTTTAGTCTGGAAAAAGGCGCCTGAGGGGGGATATGATTTAGATGTACAAAATAATGCAGGGCATGAGTAAAATGGATAAAGGGACACTCTTCTCCCTCTCACAAAATACCAGAACTAGTGGATGTCCACTCAAATTGAGGGCTGGGAGAGTAAGAACAGACAAAAGAAAATACTTCTTTACCCAGCGTGTTGTTAGTCTGGAACTTTCTGCCACAGGATGTGGTGATGGCATCTGGCCTGGATGCCTTCAAAAGGGGATTGGACAGATTCCTGGAGGAAAAGTCTATCACAGGTTACAAACCATGATGGAGATGTGTAATCTCCAGGCTTAAAATCAGGGTACTTCAAGGGACAGATGCAGGTGAGTGATATCAGGAGACAGAGACCTAATCCCATGAGCTCCCAGAGGTATCTGGTGGGGCCACTGTGAGATACAGGAAGCTGGACCAGATGGGCCCTTGGCCTGATCCAGGATGTCTCCTTTTATGTTCTTATGCTACCTCCAGCATCCTGTCTTAACTTTACTGTAACAGTGTTGCTGTTATTATTGAGATACTTTTATATTTTATTGGTTTTTTATTTTTTTCTTTCATGATGTTTTGATATGCTATATAATTGAGTCTGTGTTAATTGTGGGGTTTAATTATCTTGCTTATGCTGTCATTTATTGTTCTTGTGTTGTGTGAGCCACCCAGAGTGGCTGTTGGCTAGAAGGGTGTTATTTAAATATAATAGATAAAATAAAATAAACCTAGACAAGCCACTGTTGAGGCTGGCCTTCTGGCCACATGCCGGTGTGGTCCCCGTGGCCCTTGAGTTCTGTGGTCTTCAGCTGGGCTGCCTCTTGTCACAGGGCCTGGGTGTCTCCTTTGTCCCAGGAAGCCATGACACCTCCTCTTGTGACAGGGAGGATAATGACAGGAAGGATGACAGCCACATTATGAGGCCAGGGACCTGGAGGTGGCAGCCCTCACCATGCCCAAATGCCTTGGCACGCTGGCTCTCCCTGGTGCCCACAACATCTGTTGCAATGGGTCACTCCCTACTAGTCTCCCTTCTGCCCAGTGGATAAAGAAAAGCTGGCACAGGGTGGCAGCAGCAGCATCAGCAAGGAGAACCCAGGCCCAGCTCCACCTGCACCCTGCAGGCTCTCGTCCTCCTCCTCGTCCTCCTCCTCAATATACCTAGTGTATCTGGAAGCTGAGTCATGGCAACTGGACTTCTTTTTCTTGAGAGATTGAAACGTTTTGCTACTCATCCAAGCTTCTTCAGTCTGAGGAAAGCTAGTGGTGAGTCCTCCATCTTATAGCCTGCTTTGACCTCTTGTCACCCTGCTCTAAAAGAGGCTCATTAAGAAGAACAAAGGCCTGAATAGGCTCCTTAGGTAGACAACAGTCTCAATAGCCTTAAGGTGAACAATGGCCTAAAGTGCTGAAACCCATAAAAGATCTAGATAAACTCACTTGGATGACTGGGAATCTTCACAGACAATATACCTGGTGGTTTGTGGAGATTCTCTCTCATCCAGGGGAGGGTCTCTGGAAGTTGCCTCCTGGCAAATGGACCCCTTTTCTTGTGAGACTGAAACTTTTCGCTACTCATCCAGGTAGCTTTGTCAGTAAATAAATAAATAGTATAAATCAATGTGCTTATTTATTTGTTTATTTAGAATCAATATAAGGCATTAGTCATATTTAACAATAATGATGATCGGTAGCTTATAAAGAAGATTGCCAGGCGTTCGTTTTGGGATGTGTCATTTCCCCGGGGAGCGCATGGCCTCCAGTGACTCAAGAGACAATCTTGCCCGCAGCCCTCCACAGGTTGCCTTCGCAACAACAGCCCTGCAGAGGAGGAGGAGGTGAGCCTGGGGAGCGGAGAAGGGCCCTCAACCAGAGCAAGGCGAGGCGGGGCGGGGGGGGGGGCTTTCTCGGCGGCAGAGGGGGCATTCTCCCCCCCCACCACCACCACCACCACCCCGCCGCCGCCAAGCGGTTTGCCCCCCCCTCCTCCCCCGCCGCCCTGGCCCCTAAGTCGTGGCGCCCTGCCCTGCCCTGCGGGGCGCTTGTGGGAGGAGGAGGAGGAGGAGGAGGAGGAGGAGGAGGGCGGCCCAGCCCTGCGCCGCGCTCCGCTCTCCTGCCCCGGCGGACCGAGAGCCACCTTGGCGGCGGCGGCGGCGGCGGGCGGGCGGATCCGGGCCAGGGCCGGCCCCTCCGGAGCCCAGGTCGCCCGCGGGCCGCTTCCTCCTGCCGCGGGGGACGGGGGGGGGGGACACCCGCTCGCGCTGCGGAGGGTCCCGGCCAACAGGTGGGGAGGTGGTGATGGGGGGGGGAGAAGAGGCGCTGGGCATCCTCCCAGGCGCCCCGGAGATGAGCGGCCCGGCGGCGGCCCCTCCCGCTTTTCCCCGGGAAGCGGGCGAAGGTCGGGCGGCGCGGCTGCGGAGGCTGGACCGCCTTCCACCTGCCCCTCCCGGCCGCCGCGTTGAGGAGGGCAACCCCCCCCCGCCGCCGCCGCCCGCCTTCCCCGAGCCCGCCTCGCCTCCTGCCCCCTCGCCCTCGCCCTCGCCCTCGCCCTCGCCCTCCCCAGGGCCGCCGGGGGTCGCGCACTGGGTCCTGCCGCCACGGGCCAAGAGCCCCCCGCGGGGCCGCCAGGTAAGAGCAGGGCGGCGCCTGGACAGGACTTTTGTTTCTTCCAAAGTCCTTCACTTTGGGCAATATAGTAAGGACCGCAGGGCTTCGCCCGAGTACTTCTTCCTGCGAGGCAGAGCATCTCTTTTCTGCTCCCGGCCGGACTGATTCCCCCCCCCGCCCCGCTCTCCCCTTCCCCGCTTTCTCTTCCACAGCCTCCAGCGGCAGAACCGAGCGCCTTCAGCCGGAGCAGAACCTGCCCCGCATCATCGCTTGGCCGCCCAGGACAGCCCGCTGCTGGGGAGTCCCCGCCGCCCGCACTCCTCCTCCTCCTCCTCCTCCTCCTCCTCCTCCTCCTCCTCCTGCTGCTGCTCCGGCTCCCTCACCTGCCCTGGCCATGGGCCTGCAGGAGTCGCCCTATGCCAGCCCCTTCCTGGGGGGCCTGGACACGGCCCTCCGAGCCTCCTCTTCCCGACCTACTGGCTGGCCAGCCAGCTGTTGGCCTTGAAGCAGACCACGGCGGAGAAGCAGGCCCGGGAACGCCAGCCCTGCCCACCCTTCGCCCTGCAGGCCCTGGCCCGGGTGCTGGCCCTCCTGCCCCTGCTGCTGCTCTCCTTCCCCTTCGCGCTGGTGGCCTTCCTGGCCTGGCTGCCCCTCCAGGCTGCCCGGCGCCCCTTTGCCTACCAGCGCACGGCCGGCCCGGCCCTGCCGGACCCCGGCAGCGGTGGTGGTGGCGAGGGGCTGCTGGTCCCTGGCAAGGCGAGGGCCTTCAGCTTCCTCACCAGCAACGTATGCCTCCTCCCGGAGGGCCTGGCCAGGTTCAGCAACTTGGCACGGACGCAGTGGCGTGCCAAGCACATTGCCCAAGCACTTGCGCGGGCCGCGCACCACTCTTCCTTTCCGAGAGAGTCCGCCTCCACCTCCAGCAACGGCTGGGGTTCCTTGGCCAGGCAGAAATATGGAGCCCTGGAGTCCCGCCCGCCACGGAGCTGCCAGAGACCCCTCCAGCTGCATGCCACTGACGTGACCATTGAGATGCCCGCGGAAGGGCAGGGCGAGGCCCCGGCGCCAGGCGAGATCACCGCCCTCTTCCCCCCGAGGGCAGACTTTGTGTGCCTGCAGGAGGTGTTTGACTCGAGGGCCGCCACGCACCTGCGGCACCTGCTCGGCTCTTGCTACGGGCACATCATCTACGACGTGGGCACCTACGGCCTGGTGGGCTGCTCCGCCCCAAAGCTCCTGAACAGCGGGCTCTTTGTGGCCAGCCGCTACCCTGTCTTGGCAGTGCAATACCGCTGCTACCCAAACGGCACGAAGGAAGATGCCCTGGCTGCCAAGGGGCTGCTCTGCGTGCAGGTGAGGGGGGCGCCGTTCGTTCATTCAGGGCGGGTGTCGACCTGGAGAGGGAAACCTCCACCCCGAGACCACCCCTCCTTCCCTCCTGCCCATCCCCTTCTGCCTGCTTCCAACTGAGATGGGCAGGGTTTCTTCATTCTCCGCTTAGCTGGCGCCTCCTTGGTGAAAGGTTTGCCCCCGTGCCCCTGGCAGCGACCTTGGGGAGCCCCCCCCCTTGCCCATCCTGCATCTGTAGGGCCAGCCAGCCTCCTCCAGCCCCAGGGGGGTCAGAGAGGGAAAAGGGGGACCCCCAAGGCCTGGCCCCGATCAACTCCTCTCGGCTGTTCCTGACAGGGATGGAGGGAGGCCTTCTCACAACCAGGCTCCTCGCTGATGGTTGCCGTTTCTTTCTGGCTACCTATACGACAGAACGCTGGCCCTGCTGGCCCTGGGGACAAAATCCATGCGTCTCCAAGCTCCTTTGTCCTTCCCATTTGGGGTGGGGTGGGGGCAGGACTTAACACTAGATTCCCTGTGCAATCTGTTTCCAGGGCAAAGTGTCCCAGTCGTTGCTTTGGATTAGCAGCACAGCATTTGATATATACATATATACTGTGTATATTAAAAATAGACGGCAGGAGTGTGGATGTGAACGATCTCCCATAGAGAAAGGCGTCTACAGATGTGGCTTTTAAAATCCCGTTGTGGCTATGAAGCCTCATAAGGTGCCTGAGCCGATGGGAAATGAAGCGTTTGCCCTGCCGGCAATTGCATTATGGAAGCCCTTTCAGCTTTTGAGCAGGGAGGAGAGAAATGCCAACGCAGAACCCCCGGTGATGGCAGGCAGAGGGCCTGGTCCTCTGGGGAGCCAGGGAGGGACAGATGAGGACCCTCGGCGCGGGGGGCTGCGCTGAGGTGCCCTGTGGAGGCACGGATCACGGCCATCCCATTCTCCGGCCTTCTGAGCCAGGGATGCGGCCGGCTGGGACAAGCAGAGCCTCAGTTCCCTTGTCGGTTGGGACACGGCCTTGACCTGTAATTTCCTGCTTGCATCCATGGAGAGATTGCATGACTCTTGGCCAGCGTGCGACTGTTGTTACACACCGATGAAAAGAGGGACTGCTTGCCACCCCTTTGCTCCTGGACGGTGAACATTCCTCTGGGCGATGGAGGGAGGAGCCTGGGGGGGGGGAGGAAGCCCCCCCTCCTCCCGACTGATTTCAAGACCAGCAGGCCTTCTTTGCTCTGGCCCTTCCTGCTTCCTATAGCCCCCCCCCATCCCCACAGGGCAGGACTGGTGGGTCAAGAGAGGGTTGTGTGAGCACGGGAGCTAGAGAGCAAAAAGGGGGTGCACATGGCCTGGGCCCTGCGAGGGAGGGAGGGAGGGCTGTTGAGGGGCTTTCGCTTGCCCCCAGCTCCCCCCTCCTCTGGGGACTCCCAATTCCCTCCACCACCACCACCACCACACTCTCACCCCCTGGCAGCAGCTGAGCTTGTGGGGGGGGGGATTTCTTTTCCCACTGGGCCAGGCAGTGGCGGTGTGTGGCCCTCCAGCCCTTCCCACCCGCTGGGCTCCAGGCAGGCTGGGCCAGGGATCCGTCCAGGTTGGTGTAGGGTGTGCTCCTTGCCCTGCCTTTAGCAAACAGGAAGGGAACGAGGAGGCTCCTGGCGAAGAGGCCGAGGGCCGGGCCCTCCCCAGCTGGAAGGAAGCCGGTAACCAGTGGGGGGTGGGGGGGGGTGGGGAGAGGCAGGAAGCAGGCCAAATGGAGACCCTCTGCGTGGGAAGAGAGAGGGAGACCAACAACGGGAAGGCCCTGGGGAGTTACCCAGAGGCTGGCCTTGGGGCTTGGGAAGGGAAAGAAGTGGGACCCTCAGAACCAGCCCCCAAGCGGAGGGGTGGGGGTGGGATCTGGTTGCCCCCTTGCTTCCTAGCATCCTGGCCATGCCCTTCTCCTCCTCCTCCTCCTCCTGGGGTGGGGGTGGGGGTGGAGGTGGGGTGGGCAGGTGCTGGGGGGTGGAGCAGAGCCGAAGGTGGACTTTCCTGGCTCCCTTTTGCTGGGCTCGATCTTTCTCATGGGAGTCCTGGGGCGGGGGAGGGGGGAGCGTTGCCTCCCCAGAAGCCTTCTTGCTGGATGTCCAGCCTGTTGCCACGGCCTCTCACTGCTTCCTCCTAGGTCCAGCTGGGAACGTCCCACGGGCAAAGGATTGTGGGATACCTGAACTGCACCCACCTGCATGCCCCGGAGGGTGAGTTGAGGGGGGGGGTTGAAGGGGGAGGGAGCCTTGTTCTGGAACAGGGTTGGAGCAAAACGTTTTGTGGCCTGAGGCAAAGGGACGGCAGGAGACCCCCCCCCATCACGATTTGGGCAAGGACCCCCAAGGAAGCGTCATCCACAAATGGGTAGCACCGTACCCACAAACGCCAGGCATGCCAGGCAGCCCTGGCACAGAGAATCATAGAACCATAGAGTTGGAGGAGACCTCAAGGGCCACCTAGTCTAACCCCCTGCCATGCAGGAAACCCCCATCACGGGACTCCCGAGAGGTGGCCATCCAGGCTCTAAACCTCCAAAGAAGGAGACTCCGTCACCCTCCTTTGGGGCAGCATATTATTCCACTGCCAAAGAGCTCTAACCGTCAGGAAGTTCTTCCTAACGTTCAAATGGAATCTCACATAGAAGGGCCATGGGAACACATCTCCCAGGATCTGTGATCCACTGGGCTCAATGTCTTTCTCCCCCTTCCCCACAGCGGACGGTGAGATCCGGTGCGACCAGCTGAACCTGGCCTTGCTGTGGGCGCAGCTCTTCCAGGACGCCAGCGCTCAGCCTGGGGACATCGTGGCCTTTGACGTCTTCTGCGGAGACCTCAACTTCGACAACTGTTCTCCAGGTGGGGAGAGGGAGGCTGGGGCGCGGCTGCGGGGGGGGGGGGGGGAGAGGAGTAATGATTAAACATCCGGGCACCTCCTCTCGTCCTCTTCTCTCCCCAGGTGACGAGATGGAGCAAGCCCACCAGATCTTTGACCTTTACACGGATCCGTGCCGCCTTGGGCCCCAGAAGGACCAGCCCTGGGCGATCGGTGGGTCTTCCTGGGCCTGTGGGGCCTCGCAGTGGGCCTTGACTCAGGCCCACCTGCCTCCCTCAAGGGCTCGGGGGGGGCACCCCCACCCACCTTGGCTTGGTGGCAGCAGAGGCTCCCTGAGGGGGGGGAGAAGCCCCTGCTTCTGGTAACAGGGTGCATGGGGTGAGCAAGGGAAGCCTTGACACAAGGACAGGGCAGGTGAGAGAGAGAGAGAGAGAGAGAGGCAGAGGCCAGGTAGGTGCAGAAGGGGATCTGGCTGGTCTCCCATCACCGCCACCCCTGCCACCCCCTCCGGCCTTGCTCTTCCTCCCAGCCTGGCAGGGTTGGCCACTGTGCCATGAAGAGGGTGGCCCAGGGGTCCACAGCAGGGAGGAGGATTAAAGGTCTGTCTCTGTCCTCCACAGGCACCCTGATGGATTACCTGGAGATCTACGACGAGGCCGTGTCAACCCCAGAGAACATGCAGAGGTGTGTGTGTGTGTGTGTGTGTGTCCCTGTGTGGGGCACTGGGGTGGGTAGGTGTCTCTGCTCTGGGAGGGGGAGGGGGAAGGAACTCCTGTGCTGTCCAGGACTTGGGTTCGTCTCCAGCTGGGCTGGCTCTGGCCCGAAAGCACCAACATGTCCAGAGTTTTTGGGAGAGAGGGTGGTGGCCCAGCTCCCCCCCCCCAGTGTCAGGAATGGGGCTGCACCAGACGGGGCAAGGAAAGAGGCCTCCCAGGGAGAGCTGGGCATTGAGCCTTCCTGCAGCCAAACCATCTCGGGGCAGGCTGAACTTCCCAGGGCAGCTGCTGGCTGTGGAGGTGGGGAGAGAGATTTATTTTCCAGTGGGTCATTTGGGGGGGGGGCAAGAGAATGCCTTCCAGCTGGGCTTCTTTCTTGGCAGGACTCTGGAGCGGCCAGAAGGGCGGCAGAAGTACCTGGCTGGGCCCGTCCTGGCCGATGGGGAGCCGGACCTCTCGGGGGCCAGCAGCGACGGGCGGCGCCTGGATTACATCCTATACCGGGAGCATCCGGGCCCCTTGGCCCTGACCACGGTGCGTTGTGCCTGCCTGAGGCTGGGCCCCCAAGGGCTGCGGGCGGCCAGGAAGATGTGGGGCTTTGGGGAAGGGCGGTGAGCCCCAGATGGGGCAAGGTTGGCTACAGAGCCCTCCTCTGCTCCCACCAGGAGTTGGCCAGGGCTGGGCAGACGGAGGCCCACGGTGGTCCTGCTCCAGGGGGCGAGGGGCTTCTCCCTCCCTTTGTCCATGCTGCCTCAGAGGTGGAAGCCAGGAGAGCCCCACCAGGAGGGAAAGCGCCCCTGCCTCCCTGGGGGCCCCCCTAGGAAGAGAATGGCTGTGTGTGAGCCCAGCGTCCTCCATGGCAGCCTGAGAAAAGTCTCCTGCCCAAGGCCAGAGAAGACGGGGGGTGGGGTGGGGGACTGCTGGCCACACCGACCGGGTCCCTGGACCGGCTTGGGCTCCTTGGACCTTTACTCAGTTGATTCCTCCTCACCTAGTGGGGTGTCTTCCTCTCCCCCCCCCGCTCTCCCCTTCCCCAACCTTTGGGGCTTCCCCACCACCACTCTAAGCCTTGCCTCCTCTCCGGATGTGCCAGGGACGACAGCCTCAGCTGAGCCAGTGGCCTGTGAGCGTCCAGGCCATGAGTGGGTCAAGGGGCCACCCAGGTCTCTCCTCCTCCCTGCACTTGATGCTCGCTATTCCTTCTCTGGATCGGGAGGTGGGGGGGGAACCGACCCTTTCAGGCTGGGGGCAGTCCTTGGCTCACCCGTCCAACTCCCTCTCTGAAGAGAGTGGCTTTTTCCCAGAATATGTTGTGTTCACACTGGACCCCCCCCCCCACACTGTGAGTGTGGCTAAAAGGGTGGTTCCATCTTTGCCCCAGTGGGAGGGAGGCTCTCTCAGAGATGGCCCCAGCATGTCCCCCCACCCACGCAGAGCACTCTGTAACATTCACTCCCAACCTGCCAGATCCAGAGGGAAGCAGAAGGAGGTGTCTCTCTGTGTGGCTAAGTTACCCAAGAAGTGAAGGGGCCCTCGGGAGAGTCGCCATGGCAGGCCATTTTATTTTTGTTTTATTTATTTAGAGTGTTTTTACCCCACCTTTCTCCTAGGAAAAGGACGCAAGGCAGCTTACAGTAATGAGGGACAATATACAGTCCAGTACAATTAAGACATGTTCAGGTATTGAGAGCAAGGAATTGAGGAACATCTTACGCAGTGTTAATTGACAACATTGCGTTAAAGCTACAAGGGTATACCCGTGAGGAGCTCCCCAAGTCCAAGCAGGGAAGGCTCAGGCAAGGAAAATGGGAGAGATACCCCCCCCCCAAGGAGGGAGGCAGTGTGGTGTCTGAAGGCTGCGTGCGCTTGTTGGAGACCACTTGGATGACACCCTCCTAAAAGTCAGACAAGCAGAAAGTTCCTCTTTGAGCGACAGGAGAGTCAGCGAACCTTTGCCCACCCTGACACCTGTGGGGAGCCCCAGCTCTGCCAGGACCCCCTCTGCCCCACACATTCCTCACTCCCTTACCTGGCCCACAGCTTCATCTCCTGGAAAGCGGAAGAGGCAACCAAGGGATCTGCTCGCCTGGAGCTGAGCCTCCCTGGCAGAAGGCCCAATGCAGGGCCGGCACGTCCATTGAGGCGAACTAGGCAGTTGCCTAGGGCGCCAAAATGGACAGGGGGTGCCAAAATGGACAGGGGGCGCCACCCCCCACACCACCGCTGGCTAGCCTGCTGCCCCCCCACCGCCTCCCCCTGCCGCTGGTCCCGCTCCCGCCCGCCCCGCCCCCCCCGTTGCCATCGCCGCTGCTGCCCCGCCCGCCGCATAGGGCGCAAGAAACCCTAGCCCCGACCCTGGCCCAATGGGTTGGATGCCCTGACTCTTAAGAGCAGGGGACTGTCAGGGTTTGGGGGTGCAAGTTGCCCCACCTGCTGTGGCCAGCTGAGACCGTGGGCGGGGCTGTGCCCCCTGGTGAAAAACAACGGAGACAGCAGCCAAAGCCGAAGGGCCGTTCAACACGTTTATCTTCTGGTAAAGAGAGCAGCTACAAGTAGAGGAATAATAGCCCTGCAGAGAAGGAAGCACACCCTTTGCTCATTTCACACACCTGACATGTGTTTCCTTAACAAAAGCTTTGGCATGTAGATTACAGTTACCAGTTAGCAAGCAACAGTTGAATTGCAAAGTTGCAAGGGTGGGGAATTCTGCATAACTTGCTTATGTCTTAAAACATACATGCAGGAAGCCATTTAACCTTTTGAGCAAGCGGAGAAATGAAACAACATGTAGAGCTGTGGTGATACAGCTGTAAATCTGCCATTTCTGGTCAAGGGAAATTCCCTGCCAGGTGCAGAAGTGAAAAGGCACACAGAGCCAGAGAGGCAGCATCCTTTTAGAATCCAAGCAAAGCATTCGGCCTATGGATTGCTGGGGAGCCAAGACTGACGGGTGATGGCTCATAGATGACCAACACTTCCAGGTGACCTGCACTGGAAACTCTCATGTCGGTGTGGCCGTGCAAGGTTCAAGGTTTTTCTTTTTTTGCACATGGATTTCCCAGCGTGAAGCCGTGTGGCTGCTGTTGACTGAAGTTACAAGCCTTTGTTCCAGCCCACAGCTCAGGCTGCCCCGCAGGGCCGTTACGGGGCTAGTAGGGTCAGGGGAAGAGAGCCTGTTGTTGCATCAGCAGCCCACCTGGCCTTCCAGTGCCCACCCTCTCAAGATTTGTTCTGCCCAGGACAGGGAAAGGCAAGGACCCTCAAACGGGCTCCCTCGAGTCCAGAGGCCACTTGCCATAAACTGAAGGAAATGCAGCCGATGAGAAGAGCCGGGGGTGGACCAGCCTGAAGAGTAGGAAGGATGTTTGTGAAAGGTGGCCATTCCTGAAAGGTGAGATACCAGAGGCTCATTTATAGGCCATTCTTGTGAGAAAGAGCCCAACACCAGAGGAATGGTGACTTGTTTCATTAGTTTGCTTTTGTGTTCATTTACGTGCCCCCCCCCCAGTTAGTTGCAATGCACTATTCTGGCCAGTGAACAGTGTAATAAAATCTATCAAAACCTAACAAAATGAAAATGAAATAATGCAATCATAACATAGACATTAAACTGGCGTTAGGCAACCCCAGCGCAATGTTCCGTCCGTATGCAGGTGGGCAGGGCAGAAAGGCCAAGAGACATTCCTGTGAGGCAGCATTTGGAGGCCTTGGGGAAGAGCAGCCTCGTAAAAATGGCAAGGGAGGGGGGGGAATGGGCCCAGGCACGGCTCCACCTGGAACTGGCTAGTAAAGGCTGGTCCCACTGCAGAGGAGGGAGACGGGCGGATGTCTCCATATTTCCCTGGCTGTTGCCTTCCTCCCAAAGGAAAAGGAGGGGACACCCCCCCTGCCGCCGCCTACAGGCTACGAGAAGGGCAGCAAGGGGGAGCCAGCCTCCATGTCGTCATTTTATCCTTGGGTGAGATCTCGGGCATGCCCTCCTCCGGAACTTGTCTTTCTGGTGGCCCGTGGCATCCATGAGGCTGTCCTCCAAACTGACCACCTTTCAAATGAGGTGATTTCTCTCTCTCTCTTTGCGGTGATTGGGAAGACCCCATCATGCGCATACCCCTGGCCTTGGGCCTCCTCCAGGACGCACCCTTGCCTTGGGTGGCCTTTTCCAGTTCCACCATCGCTGCCTCCAGGGGAGGCTCTTGGCAGCCATCTCCGTTAGGATGGACAACTGAACCAAGGTGTAGAAAAACGCCAGCCAGTTTTCATTTCTTCATTAACAACAAGTTGCACCATTTCCCTCTAATCATTATTTTTGCTGTCTTAATGTTCAACTCACTCTGCCTTTGGACTTTCTGCTTCAACCTTCCTCTCATTAATCATTCCAAGTCACTGTTGCTTTCTGCCAGCAAGACGGTGTCGTCAGCATTCTGCGAACTGTTTTCGCCACCATTTCCCAGCCTCTCTTCATCTAATCCATCCATGACGGATGTCTGTGTTGAACAAACAGGGAGGTGAGGTGCCCGTGAGCCTCTGATGCCTTTTTGCCCATGGGAAACCACCTTCTTTCTGTCCTAACAGGAGCCTCTTCCCCAGAGCAGAGGTTATCCAACAGGACAGTCAACTGTTGAGGGAACTTTGATTGCTTTTAGAACATCCCATCACTTTTTCAGGATCCACTCCACCAAAAGCATTGCTGTCAATTATAAAGCAGCACAGGTGGATTTTCTTCTGAAATCCTTTGGTACATCCCATCAGCTGCTACATATTTACATCTAGTGCTTTCCTCCTCCCCCCCCCCCCTCCAGCTATCTGGTATTACTCCTTTTACATATTGTTACGAGTTTTTCCTGTAAAATCATGATCATCACTTTGCTTGTATGAGAAATTAATGGGATGGTACTATCTTTACAGTCATCTTCGGTATTTTCCTATTTTCAAGACTGAATATATATAGAATGTTATTGGCCTGTGGACCATAGTTTTGTTTTCCACGACTGCTTGCCATTGTTAGGATTTTGATAGCTTCAGTTTCTGTAGTTTGAAACAGTTCTAAGAGTATCCCATCGGTTCTAGTGACTTACTGCTTCCAGTTACCTTTGAGACCAGTTTTCATTTCATGTTCTGAAGTTGCATATTCTTCTTTAAAAAATATATTCTAAAGGAATCTATCATCTTTACATCTTTTCTGTGTACTTCTTTAGTCAATTGCTTCCATCATGTCTTTATTTTATCTTGGTCAGACAAATAAATTCCTCTGTTGTTCTTGCAACATTATTAATCTTGATTTAAATTCCCCTTTGGTTTCTTCCATCACTTGTTATCCCTGTTTGCTGTTTTTGTTGTTTGGTGTGTGTTCCTTTTCCTTCTGGATACTTGTAGAGAAGCTTTCCATTTCTTTGGCATCTGCATTTGCAGCACAGGCTTGAAGGATAGGTATGTTGACAAGGTGTCGTGAAGTTTGATTGACGGTATTTTATTCAGTGCTGCATGGTGTCAGGTGTCATCGTACTCTTAGAACCATGTCATTTCTTCAGAGTTCACTGTTTTTTTTTTTAGTAAAGTACTTTGTAATTATTTATTCCAGTCCACTTGAGTTCACTCAACACAGGTGTTCCAATGTCTGAACATTCCATTTCTTGTTTTACTGTTTTGAGCTTACCTTGAGTCATCCTTCTCGCATTCCATCTTCCAATTATATACGCTGCGCATCATCAGCATTTCCTTTCGCCTCTTGGCACAGCTGGCAACTGGAGGACGTGCTTTAAGGTTGATGAACTGCCACCCCATTGGACTTCTGTTTTGCTGTCCCACAGTAATTGGTTGAGTGCCTTCCAACCTGGGCGTCTCATCTTCCAGCGCTCTCATTTTGTTTTGGACGGCTTCATAATTGGGTTTCTGAGGGATGAAACAGTCCAAAATGGGTTATTGTTTTATTCTGTGCCCCATAAACAGGAGTGAGATGAAAGATCCCCTACTGGTGTCACTTTCCACCTCTGCTGCAGCACAGTAGCTGTCCTTTGGGACTTTCTCTGTTTCCTCACCACCTCTGGACCTGTCAGATCCCTTCTGCCGCTGCCCTGGGCATTGATTCCTGAAGAGGATGGGTGGGTTGGCCTCTTGGCTTGGAGCCTGCCATCCTGGGTGACCATGCCACACTGGGGGTGGGGGAGGGGAATAGAGTCCAGCCTCTCCATCCCCCAGACCCACATGAACCTCCCCAACTGGTGGTGGTGCGGGTTCATCAGAGGAGGCATCAGAGCAGTCGTTCAGGCAGGTGGGAGGCTCTCGCTTGCCCTGGAGCACAGCAGGAGGTACAATGGACCACTTGCCAGCACAGCTGTGGCTGTCTGTGAGGAGGGGCATCCAGCAGCCCAGGTGGTGCGTGCCACGACACAGCCTGGCCGGAGAGACCGTGGGTTCCGCTGTGTGGGAGGTGTGCTCTGTGGAGGCTGAGAGGGTCGTGTTGGAGCATCCTGATTCCAGGCTGAGGAGAGAGGATTTATGCAAAGCCCCGCACACACATCTGTCCTTGTTCCGGACCTGGCAGGGCAGTGGCCCTAATCCTCCAAGGCCCGCCCTCGCTCAAGTCACTGATGTTTGCACAAGGCTCTCTTTCCTCACCCCCGGTCCCCTCTCTGTGCTTCTAGGTGGTGGAGAAAGCCTCCTTTATCACTCGCCTGGCCACCTGCTCGGACCATCTGCCCTTTGGGCTCCGGCTCCTGGTGACCTGTGCGGCACAGCCAGAAGTGTGAACTCGGCCCATGGACAAGTGCGGAAGGGGCCAGAAGGCAAGGAAGGTCCAGCCTCCTCAGAGCCCAGCTGCGGAAGGTCCAGCGCTGCCACCCTGGCTGGAGTGGCCCCTGGCCCTGGTTCCAGTGCCGGGCAGGAGAGGAGGAGGTGCCCACTGGCCTCTGCCAGGGAGTGGGAGAGAGGACAGGAGCAGGGAGGTGGGCAGCATTTTGGGGGGGGGTGACAGAAGCCCCCTGGCACATCCCTTCAAGAGGCAGATGCTTTGGAAACACTCCTTGATGTTGCCCGTGTTTGCCATCTCGCCCCCCACCCCCACCCCTGCGATGGCTCCCCCAGTGAGGCTGGGGCCTCGAACTTTTGGGCCGTGTGCTGCTCAAAGGCATTTTCCGGACTGGGTTACGGCTCCAGCCGGCACAGACCTCACCTGTCCCAACACCTGGAGGCAGAGGCACTGACCGAGACAGGCGATCTTGGCCGGGTGGCTGCAGAATTCCCAGCCCTGCTTGCGGTTGCCAGCCACGCAGAAGAAGGGAGCACCGGCCACGCTGAGAGTAATAACTGTGCCTCTCCGTGGAGCAGAACAGAAGTGAGGCCGGATTCAGTGCGCGCTGAACCTGTTTGGCAAGCCCCAGCCTACTCCGACCTGCTGCTTCCAGGAACCCCGAGGGAGCAGAGGCCCTCGTGGCTTGCGGCCGGTGGGGGGGGGGGAGGAGGAGGATTCCAGAGCAGGATTCCAGTGGCGAAACGTCGCTCTTGGAGATCAGGGCAGGGGGGGGGATGGGTGGTGGCGGCGGCGGTCTTGTTGCTTCTGGAAGGTGATCCTGTCCATCCTATTGAAATGAAGCCAGTGCACCCCCTCCACCTTCCCTGTCCGTCGTTCTTTGCAGGCAATGTAAGCGGCCGGCTGGAAAGGGGTCCTAGTGGGACGGGACGGCATGGCTGGAGGCTCCTGAGGCCGACAAAAGCCCACTGAGGCACGGGTCCTTTCCCAGGGAGGCCTCGGTCTCTTGAAGGACCGGCCATCATTTGGGATGAGTCTGGGGCTCAGCCTCCTCCTCCTCCTCCTCCTCCTCCTCCTGCCTGAGACATCTCCCACCTGCTGCTTGGCCCCCTCCTGTGCCACCTGCCCTTCCTGGGACCTGCAGGGTGATTTGCAGGATGGTCCGGAAATGGGGATCCTGTGGTGGGCAAGTGAGGACCAGTGCTCCTCTGCAGGAGCCCTCCCACCCCAGTATTGCCCGCCTTTGCTGGCCCCCTCCTTCCCCTTGCGTTGGGCAAATGGAGTGAAGCAGGTGGTGGGAGGGAGGCAGGGAGGAGTGTCCAAAGACCCATGCACAGTTGCCAGAGTTGGGCCTTCTGAATCCCTGGGCTGGCTTGCGGGGGGGGGGGCAATGCCAGGCTTCCCTCCCTCCCTCCCTCCCTCCCACGGGTGCTGGCTACTCCCGCTCGGAAGCACTCTTCCCAAGTCCACCCCTAGTCCTGGGAGGGAGAGAGAGGAGTGGGATGCGCCCCCCTGAGGAGGAAAGGCCACCACCAGCACCTGCCAACCCACAGGCGGGATGCCCGGTGTTGCAACCCTGCATGCAACAAGGCGGTCAGAAGTGAAGCCGCAGTGTCCCCACCTCACCCCTGCCTCCGTTCAAAGGCCCATTTTCCCTAGACACCACTTCAGGGGGGAGGAGGGGGGGCAGCCAGGAGAAACCCCTCCTACGCCCACGAGGCCAAGGAAGTGCCAAACCACCCCTGTGAGTTGGAGGGGAAACAGTTGCGGTTGCCCACACAAGGGAGGAGCCGTTGGCCGTTATATCTGCTAGCCGGGGTGGGGGTGGGGGTGGGGGGGGGGAGCCACTGGGCTCTGCAAAGAAGGGAAGCGACCGAGGGAGGGCGTTGTGCTGCCTGACACGCCCTGCCTGGCACTGGCTGGCAGAGCTGGGGCTGGCGGCATGCCCTTCCCTTTGCCCTGGGGCAACGGGCCATCCATCCCAAAGGCTCCACCCAGCGGCTCTGGCCCCAGGTGTGGCTGCCGGAAGGTGGCCCGGAGCGCACCCTCCTTGGCCGGGGCTTCTGCCTGCCCAGGAGTGCTTATTAGTGATTGTGGCTTTGTACCCCAGCGGGTTCCTGATGGGACCTCCGGAGGACATCGCTCCTGGCCAAGACCTTGCCCTTCGTATTCCGACAATAGTCTCTCTCTTGGGTCAGTGGGCTGTCCATCCAAAGTAACGCCTGAGTTCTGGGGAGCAAAGCCGTGATTGCTCTGAAGACCTTTCCAGGTAAACGGAAGTTTCTCAGAGGCCTGCTTGTTTACCAGACCCGAGGCACATAATGGAATTCTAATAGGGTTGGGCGGCGTTTCTGCCCTGATGTGCACCAAGATCTTCTCATGCGCATCCGTCAGTGCACCTGATGCTCCCCCCTCCTCACCTGCTAAGGTGTCTGGCTCAGCAGCAAGTGCCAGATGGCCACGGGCATAAATAAAACCTTTGGGCCAGCCAGTGTTCTGGGTGTAGCCATTCTTTCGACTGCCTGGTCCCTGGAAGGTTGAGAAGACAAAAGCTGGGGGGTTGCAAAAAGGCTGCTATTACTTTCCTTACTTTCCCTGGTCAAGAAAAGGGAGGGAGGGAGGGCACCGTGGACTCTACACAACTCGAAGGTAGGGGTGGGAGACCCTTTTGTGAGGCACTCAACACCCCACCCCACCCAATAAACCCACTGGCTTTGACCCTCCCTCGCAGGTCTTCCTCAGGCTGGGCCCCCTTGGGCCTGGGTTCCTTCTCCTTTGCAGCACCAACTGGATAGAAGAAAGACGCGTGCGCGCGCACACACACACACACACACACACACACAGAGTTGGCGGGCAGGTGGGTGGTTGGGGGAAGGAGACCTGCCAGGAAGAAAACTCTGCCCTGCCTGGGATGCCTCTGAGAGGGGGCTGGCTCACCAGGAAATGGGGCGGGTTTGGGCAGACCGGAATTATCAGTCGCTGAAAGATGAAGCAATACCCTGTGGGAGGGTTGTTCAGGCACACCACAGAGCACGGCTTGCCTGCGCTGACACACAGCCATGTGATTTCCTTCCAAGACAAGCCATGTAAACACAGTCATTACACACAAACACAAAGAGCCGCTGCTCCACCTCCTTGGCCTTGCCGGTGCCTCAGGGCTGTGCCATCCACGGTCTCCTTCCTCCCAGAAGAATGGCTCAGCCAGCAAACAGGGTCACGGGCTACCCGCCCTGTTGGCACAGGCAGGATTGGTGCAACTGCCAGCTCCCTTGCACTGGCTGTTTTAAAGAACACCAGGATCTACAACTTAAGAACTGAGTTGCCAAAACATGTTAACAAGGGGTCTGGGAATCAGATGCAACTCTGCCACCTGCAACCTTGCACTGCAGGTGCCAACGACGGAGGGATGCATGTATGTCACCTGTTCCTGCTGCCGTCTACTCCTCCATCCTGGTTCATTTGTCCATGTCCATCAGGTGTGGCATCTGGGCATAGCAGGGAGCTGGAGCAGCCGGTACCACAATGGCTGCCCAGGGCATTCAGCAAGAGAGGTTTGTGCCACCAGAATGACTTGGATGAACGGACGGACGGACTTGGTTTAGGCCGCATCATGAGACTGAGACGGCCCTGGTCGCATTGCACGATGACCCCTTCAGGTGGGGGAGGCAACAAAGGCTGTGCTACTTTGTTGGTCCCTCTCAACCTGTCTGCGGCCTTTGATACTGTTGGCCACAGTATCCTCCTGGGTGGGGATGTCGGGTTCAGCCTTGAGCTGACGCCATTCCTTCCTCCAGGGCTGAGCTCAGTGAGTGAGCCTGGGTGGGAATTTGTCGGCTCCCTGGTCACTCTCTTGTGGGGTGCCCCAGGGGGCGGCAATCTCCCCCATGCTCTTTAACATTTACATGCGGACACTGGGTGAGGTCATTCAGAGTTATGGGGCTTGCTGTCGTCAGTATGCTGATGACACATGGCTCTAACTTTCCTTTTACACCTCTGCAGTGGGGGCGGCCCAGACCCTTGATAGTCGCCTGGCTGCGGTTTTGGAGTGGACTGAGGCTAACATGCTCAGACTCGACCCAGAGAAGATCATGGTGTTGCCCTCTTCCCAGTCTGGGTGGGAATGTCCTCAAGCTGGTTGAAAGAGTGAGGAGTCTGGGTGCGGTCTTGGATCCAGCACTGTCCCTGGAGTCCCAGGCGGCGGCCGTGTCCAAGTCAGCCTTTTACCAACTTACTCAGATTCGCCTGTATCTCGATGGTCACTCCCTGCAGACATTTGTGCAAGCGCTTATCATCTCAAGGATTGATTACTGCAATGCTCTCTACATGGGGCTTCCCTTGACCCTTGCCTGGCAATTACAGCGGGTGCAGAATATGGCAGCCAGATTGGTGGTTGGTGCCAGTTATTTTGACCACATCACCCCAATTCAGGCCCATTTGCACTGGCTACCTGTTGCCTCCCAGAGGCATTGCCCTGGTTTTGGTTTATAAAACCCTCTATGGTTTGGGACCTGAGTATCTGGCAGAGCATATTTCCCAAAGGTCAGCGTCGGCCTGTTCCACCAGATGTTCCACCAGAGCATCTTTGGCACTCTCGCTCCAGGTGGCCACACCTCAGGAGGCCTGTAAGGTTTTTCCGCCCATAATCAGGCCTTCTCGGTGGCCGGCCTGGTCATCTGGAACAAGCTGCCTTGTGAGATTCGACAACTTGAGTCCCTAACCACCTTTTAAAAAGCATTACAAATCTGACTTTTTAGGGAAGCATGCGACGATTGTAATGTAATATTGTAAGAGCATAAGAACAGCCTTGCTGGATCAGGCCACAGCCCATCCAGTAGAGCATTCTGTCTCACACAGGGGCTCACCCTTTGCTTCAGGGTATTCCCAAGCAGATGTCTTCACCTGCTTACGATTCTCCACAAGTGGCATTGAGAGATATCCTGCCTGTCTCTCCAACCTGGAGGCTGTCCTTAGGCATCCATGATAGCCATTGATATCCTTGTTCTCCATGAACTTCTCTAATCCTTTCCTAAACCTGTCAAGGCTGATATCTGTCACCACTTCTTCTGGCAGAAAGTTCCAGAGACCAGTGATCCTCTGGGTGAAAAACTACAGTAACCCCCCGCCTATCGTGGGGTTAGGGACCCACCCGACCTGCAGTGACTGAAAATCAGTGATATGCAGATGTGGGTTGAGTGGGGCCTGGGGGGGGTGATCAGATCCCCCACGGCACTCATTCTGGCTGCTCCAAAACTTCTCAGAGCAGCATGGGCAAGCAGCGGTGGGGGATTTGATCCACCACCGAGCCGGAGCCCGGGGCTTGGGGAAGGGAGAAAAAGGTTTTAAAAGCCTGGGCTTTTAAACCTCCCCCCCTCCCCACACCCTGGGCTCCAGCTCATTGGTGCTGGGGTGGGGAAATAAAGGTTTTTCTCCCCCACCCCAGCGCTAATCAGCTGGAGCCCGAGCAGGTACTGTGATTCTGTGATATAGTGGGACCGCAGTACCTGAACCGTGAAATGGTGGTGGGTTACTGTGCATTCTCCTATTTGTTTGGTGGTGGGACTGTCACGGTCTGGGGCTGTGTGATTGCTGCCGGCACTGGGGAGCTACAGTTCATGGAGGGAACCTTGTGACATCCTGAAGCAGAGCATGATTCCCTCCCTTCAGAGACTGGGCTGCAGGGCAGTATTCCAACATGATAACCACCCCAAACACACCTCCAAAACGACCGCTGCCTTGCTAAAGAAGCTGAGGGTAAAGGTGATGGACTGGCCAAGCATGTCTCCAGACCTAAACCCTATGGAGTTTCTGTGGGGCATCCTGGAATGGAAGGTGGAGGTGCGCAAGGTCTCTAACGTCCACCAGCTCTGTGATGTTATCATGGAGGAGTGGATGAGGACTCCAGTGGCAACCTGTGGAGATCTGCTGAACTCCGTGCCCAAGAGCGTTAAGGCAGTGCTGGAAAATAATGGTGGCCATACAAGATACTGACACTTTGTGCCCAATTTGGACATTGTCACTTATGGGTGTACTCACTTTTGTTGTTAAACATTAATGGCTGTGTTGTTAGATATTAATGGCTGTGTTGCATTATTTTGAGGGGGCAGCCCATTTACACTGTTCTACAAGCTGTATGTTCACTGCTTTACATTGTAGCCAAGTGTCGTTTCTTCAGTGCTGTCACACAAAAAGATATACTGAAATGTTTACAAAAGGTGAGAGGGTGTACTCACTTCTGTGACCACACTGTCACTGAAGCGTGGCCTTCACCCCACTTTCCGCCACCAAAGCCAAATGTCTGCAACTGCCGAGGGAAGGCCGCCAGAGCAGCTCTTCTTTTGGGGCCAGTGGCAGGGGGCCTCAGGGGCCCGTCCTCACCAGAGAAGCACATTTAAGACCTTACTTACAAACCCTAGATTCGCGAGGTGGAAAGCGTCAGTCAAGGCCACAGAGTCCAACCCCCTGCTCCAGGGAGAGGAAGACAAATCACACGATCCCTGCCAGCTGACGATCCAAATGTCTCTTGAATGCCTCCAGGGTTGCAGTGCTCTCCACCTCCTGAAGTCATGGGTTCTACTGATTGTCCTACTGCTTTGAACAGATTTTTTTCAGAATAGTCAACTTTAATCTGGCTGCCTCCAGACCACGGTTGCGGGTTCTGCACTCGGGGATGATCCAGAACAGATCCTGCCCCTCCTCCTCTGTAGGACGGTCTCCCAAGCCTTTGAAGGCTGCCCTCCAATCTCCCCCTAAGTTTTTTCTCAAGGCTAAACCTGCCCGGTTCTAACCCTAACCCTAACCCTCCCACTGCAGCTGCGTTTCAAGTGGCCTCAAGCCTCAGACCCGGGAAGGGGGGAGGGCATAGCTTTGACTTCCAGCCTGGACACCAGACAACCTCTCAAGGGCAGGTTCCCATTTTTTTATTGCAAGGACACTGCAACGAAGTGTGCCCCCCCCCAAATGGGAAAGGAACCGCATCCCCTGGAAGACCCAAGGGACAAGTGCTGGGCACATCTGAGCCCTTCCACAAGGGTGGGAGAGAGGAAGAGAGCCCCCCCCCACTCCCCTGTCCTGCTGCCCCATGGACTTAAAGCGTGTGAAGACGAAGTGGCTGGTGGAAGGTTCAAGAGGGCCAGCCTTTCCAGTCAGTGGGTGGTGGTGAATGGGAAGGTGTGCCCACTCCCAGTGGGGGCCTTTTATTCAAGGAGTGCTGCTCACAGAGGGACACACACACACAGAGAGAGAGAAAGAGAGCGGTGGGGAAGCAGGACCCCAAGCCAAGTCCCCCAGTCTTCCTTCCCCAACTACCACCAACGCCCCCCCCCCCGGACCTTTCTTCCCAGGCAGAGGGAAAGCTCTGCTGCCCCCTTCTGGCAAGATGAGGGAGCTGCCTGTCCTTCTTCCCTTTTCCTCCCCACGGTGCCCCCCCCCAACAGCCCTTTCTCCGATTCAGGCTAGCTAGGCCATTTTGCTGGAAGACTGCCTCTCCCCCTCCCACAGACCCCTTATTCCATGCCCCTCCCACCATGCCCCCCCCCCAAAGTGGCTCAATCTATACCCTGCTTAGCCAGGCACATTGATCTCTCCCCCACCCCCCAATCCCTGTGCTCCCAGGAGTGTGCGTGTGTAGGTGTGTGGCAAGGGTGTATGTGTGTGTGTGTGGGGGCCTTCCTGGGGCTCCTTCATGCCATCTCCTGGGCCAAGCGGTAGTCATAGAGGCTCCCTCTCTCCGCGAAGGGGCCGCCGGCAGCTGGGTCAGCTCTTCCTTTGGGTGGGGGCTGGGCAGCCTCAGCAGGACCAAAGCCTCCCCCGCCAGGGGTCTGCAAGCGGAAGGTGTCCTGAGGGAGGCAAGAAGAAGGGGTGCACGGCTGAGACCAGGAAGGGGGAGACGGAGTGCATGCAAGAAAGAGGGTGCCCCCCCCCAGGATCCCCCTGGCAAGCAAGGTGTGTGTGTGGGGGGGGGACTTCGGGCACAGGGCACCCCAGCAGGACAGAGTGTCGTGCAGCCAGAGGCACAGATGGTTCCGGATCCTTACCCCAGGACGGACAGTCACGGACGTCTTTGCACCCAAATTGATGGTCCGGCCGTCCTGTCGAATCAGCAGGTTGAGTCCTGGGCTGCCGGGCTCCCCACCTTCCAGGGAAGGATGGCAGAGGGTGGCTGAGGGTGGAGGAGGCCAAGGAGGCCCCCTGGGAAGACCAGAGCCCAGGGCACCCCCACCCCACCCCACCCCTGCTGTGCCAGCCCCCTCAAACGCCTGCCTTTCCCTCTGCTTCCAGGGGCCCGTGACGCCCAACCACCCCCAAGGTCCTCTACCCTCCTCCCACCCGTGAACTCCTTCCTGGCAAGATTGCTCCCCCTGCCTGCCAGAAACAGATATCCTCTGCTGTCACCAGTTGGAGGGGGGGTCTCCCTGCCCACCCGCCCCCAGAGCAGGTGACACCTGCCCTTGGGAAAAGGGCTAGGGAGGGAGAGCCGGGCCCCCACCTTGCAGCCCATAAGGGCGGAAGGCCCGTCGCTCACTCAGCACCGACAGCACCATCTCAGCTCGGAACAGAAGCTCCCGCCAGACCCCGTCCCCGCCTCGGAACTGGCCAGCCCCCCCTGTCCCGGGGGCCAGCTGGAAGCGTTTCAAGACCACGGGATACCTGGTAGGAGGGAAGGAGGGGACACATGTGTGATCATGAACATCGCCATAGATGGGCACCAAAGATTCTTGCCCAGATAAATCTGGGGGTCACCAACCTCCCCCAAAGGAAGGCGTAGCATGGCTGGGGTTCGATGGTGGGGAAAGGCCAGACCCACCTATTCCCCCCCCCATGTGGCAGGCAGCGGGAGGGTGCGTGCAAGGCCTGTGCGCCTGCTCCACACCCACCCACCCGTTCCTGGAGCGGAGGAGCAGGCAGCAGGGGAAAACCTCTGCCACTTCCCCCCCCCCACCCACCCCCAAAGCGACATGTGCCCCATCATTCCCCTCTAGGGGAACCTCTCTTGCGAGCCGAAGGGCAAGGCCTGGGCGCACCCTCCCCACCACCCGCCCTCCCGGGGAGATCTCCCCCCCCCGCCAGCCCCAGCAGCACCCACCGCTTTTCCAGGATCTCGGGGTCCGTGATGCGGGTGTTGGTCATGTGGGTGTGCACCCCACTCCGGCCGTGCCAGCGGGGGCCGGCCCCCGCCCCACCGGACACTGTCTCATAATAGCCGATGCGTTCGTTCCCAAAGGTGAGGTTGTTCATGCAGCCCTGGAAGGCGGCAGAGGAGGCCCTAAGACGGCGGGACGGAGGGAGGGAGGGCAGGGGGGTGGCTCTCTCAGGCACAGCTGGGCCTCTAGCCCCCCCCCACCAACACCAACACCAACACCAAAACAGGGCACCTCTCTTTTCAAAGTAAGAAAAGGGGAGGCGGTTCTCTGTGCCCAGAGGAAGACGAGGAAAGTCTGGTTTCAACTGCCCAACCTCTCTCTCTCTCTCTCTCTCTCTCTCTCTCTCTCTCTGTGTGTGTGTGTGTGTGTGTGTGTGAATGTGTGTCTAAAAGACACCACAAGGGAAGATGTTGCCCGAGAGCAGCCAGGAATTCTCTGCCTGCCCCAGGCCTTCGGGTCCTTCAGCTTACCTCCTTCTGCCAGCTGTGGGGATGGGGTGTGCTTGTGAGGGGGGGGTCAGAGATGAGGAGTCTCACACCTTCCCTTTTACAGCCCTCCTCCCCCCCCCTCACACACACACACTGGTGGACCCGCAGCTCCTCACCTGAGATGCAGCGCAGGCCTCAAAGGCTCGGAAGATGACGTCAACCACCCTCTGCGAGGTCAGAACGTTGCCCCCCACCACAGCCGCGTCCGGAGAGGGGTCCAGGATGGAGCCCTTGGGGATTATGGTCCTCACGGGGGCCAGGCAGCCCTGCAGGGCAAGGGCGGGACACTGAGGGAGAACCCCAGGCAGCCCTTCGGCCGCTGCCCCCCCCCAACTCCTGGTCACTGGCCGGGACCTCTTGGCTGAGGGATCAGGATCAGGTTCCTCAGAGAATGGCCTCCAACCTCCTGTCGCCTTGGCTACACACACACACACACACACACACACACACACACACACACACACACACACACACACACTCTTCACCCTCTTCTGTGGCTGAGAGCAGGTGGAGGGAATTCCTCCCCCCCCCCCGTGGCTGGCGCTTCCCAGCCCCCTGCTAGCCCCCCCTCTTCCTCTTCCTCTTCCTCTTCCTCCTCCTCCTCACCTGGTTGAGGGGGATGTCTTCGCCCACCATGCAGCGCAAGCAGTAGATGAGGGCCGAGAGGGTGATGGCTCGAGGGGCGTTGCAGTTCCCATAGACCTCGTGGCCGGAGCCGGTGAAATCAAACACAGCCTGGCCCTGGGAGGGGGAGGGGGCAAGAGGGAGCCCCAAGTTTGGGAGGGAAAGGGAGGCGCATCCTGAGACACCCCCCCCCCCCCACACTCAGCCCTTGACGGCCAACGAGTCAACAAAGAACTTTCTTTGGTTCCCACCTGAGCCTCTGCCCCTGCTTCCTTCACCCTGGCACCTGCTGTGCTGGCAGAAGTCTCACCTGGAGAACTCCTACTGAGCCCTTCTGCCGACACCACCTCCCTCTCCGCCCCCCCCTCCCCCCCCCCGCAGTGCCCAGGTGTCCACCTCCCTCCCACTACTCATCTGGGGCTCACCTTCTGGGGATCCACCGTCACCTGCAGGCGGATGGGGGAGCCGTCATCCATGAAGTCCTCGGCCTCCACCACCAGGGGGCGTCCCGGCTCCCCCTGGCGACCAGCAAACTCCTTCAGCATCTGTTGCACGGCCACCTCTGCATTGGCCTGGGAGTGGGGGTGGGGCGGGGGTGGGGGAAGAACATGTGCTTAAAAATCTAGAAGAACTGAACTACACTCCCCCACCCCCGCTTTCCAACTGTCGCACAAGACTGCCTCCAGTTTTGATACTTGAGCACTTAAGGGCCTTTTCACACGACCCCTAAACTCCGGAACTCAAAATTGTTTCCCCACCAGCTCCGGAGTTTACAGAAAATTAAGTGCGACCACGCCCACCTAAGCGCGTCCCAGCGCACTTTTCAGGTACCTGCTCTCCGGGGGTGAAAATCCCTGATGCGGATGTAACCTAGTGAGTGCCGGGCTCTCCTCGCTTCTGTTTGTTTTTTTTTTTTGCCCCCCGCCCCTTTAAGAGACAGGAATCAGGACAACGACGGGGCTCGGGCGGCTTCGACCGGCAGACAAAGGTGAGCCTGCATTCTTTTCTCCCTTTTTTCTCCCTCCCCTGATGCAGACAGGAGCAAGGAAGTGCGGAGGGGTGGGAACGCAGGAAGACCAACGAACCCCCAAGATCTCTGGTCCGAATTTAAGTGGCCAGCGGATCTTAGGGGTCGTGTGAAAAGGCTCCTTATGCCAATGTACTGTCGAGTTTCCCAGGGTTCCAATATTAATACTTTCCCCAAAAGTGCTCCTATTTCAGTGAAAGCTATTCAACCTTTAGCTGTCATAACCATGTGTACGTGTTCTGTAACCCTTGCTTTGGCACACTCAAAGTGCTAGGAGAGGACACTCGGGTGAAGCCGTTCCCAAACTGTCGCTGCCACCTGCCCCATACTTCTAAGGCTTTTCTCCCTGGACCCACCTCTGCCTGCACCCTGGGAAAGCCCCCCCCCCTCCTCACCTGGATGTGTGCCATATACGCCTGCACCACTTCCAGCCCGTACTGAGTGATCAGCTCATTCACCAACTGGATCCCCTTCTGATTGGCAGCCACCTGAGCACGCAGGTCGGACAGGTTGTCCTGGAGGTTCCGTGTGCCGCTGCTGCCGGGGAGACAGCCGGGAGCCATCAAGGCCTCCGTCACGGCTGCAAAGGAAGGAGGGCCTTTGGTGGGAGCGCAGGAGATGAGCCACTCGGCAGGAAAGAGCTTTTGCGGCAGCCACACACACCCCTCCGTCCCCAGAGCCCCCACGGAAGGAAGAGGGAGGGCTGCCTGGCCACCGACCAAGCCACCACAGCTAGGCCAAGGCACCTTAGGAATCCCTCTGTCTGTCTGTCTCTCTCTTGCACACCCACACGCACATACACACCCACACGCATGTGCGCGCACACACACACAGCCTAGCTGGGCTGTACCGTCCTCTTGGAAGATGCCGTTCTTGACTAGCTTGAAGGAAACGAAGACGGCCCCTTCCTCCTGGAGGGAGTGGGAGTTGGGGGGCATGGAGCCCGGCGTGATCCCCCCAATATCTGCATGGTGCCCTCGGCTTGCCACAAAGAACACCGGCTTGGGCTCCCCAGGGGAGAAGACCTGCACCAGAGCAAAGAGGAGGGGGCTGAGAGAGGCCAGGGGAGCCCACCTGGGGAGGCGGGGAGGCGGGGACCAGGAGGGGGCAGGTGGACACACACACACACACACACCCCATGGATGGCATGGGCACCGCTTCAAGGGGCACAAGGAACAGCCCAGAAAGAGGCCAGCCTGCAGGCGGCAAGACCTTGCTCAGGATGGGGAGAGAACAGAGTCGAGAGCAGGGGTGTGGGGGGGTGGGGGGCAGGGAGAAGCAGCCAGAGAAGATGGGTGCAACTCCCCCCTCTCCCCCCCCGCCACCAAGAGGCAGAGGCACAGAACCAGGCAGGGGCTTCCAAGGTCTCCCCTTCCCCCCGTCTTCCCCCCCCTCCCACGCAGGCACTCTCCGCCTGGCCCCACGACTCACTGGGGTGATGACGGTCAGGTCAGGCAGGTGGCTGCCTCCGGCACACGGGTGGTTGCTGAGGAGGACGTCCCCCTTGTGGATGTCCGAGCCCAGGGCCTGGATCTGGAACGGCAGGCAGGCAGGGAGGGAGGGAGGGAGGGTGGGCCACGGGGGCATGACCGGGGAGGCACCGCAGGGACTGCTGGTCGCGGGATCCCTCGAGCGTTGAGGGTCCTGAGCTCTCCGGTTTGACAGGCGGGCAGGCCACGAGCTGCCCTCAGGGACACAGGGAGCCAGCGGCGAAGCAGAAGCCCCCCCCCCGGGGGGTGTCAAGCCCAGCTGGTTCACCCGCCCCAAGCACTCTGAGCAGGAAGGAGACAGAGCCCCCCCCCCCAGGAACCAAGGGGAGGCCACCTCCCAAGACCTGGACCAGCAGCAGGCTTGTCTAGGAAGGCAGGAAGGGAGGAGGGAGGGACCCCGGACACCCCCCTCCCAAGGTCTCACCTGGCCTGGCCGGCCCTTCCTCTGCCCTACCTGAAACTGCACCGTCTCCTGCATGGCTCCCAGGTGGACAGGGATGTGGGGGGCGTTGGAGACCAGGCCCCCCTCAGGCCCAAAGAGGGCGCAGGAGAAGTCCAGCCGCTCCTTGATGTTGGTGGAGATGGCCGTCCGTTGCAGGATGCGCCCCATCTGTTCTGTTGGCAAGGGGGCAGCATGAGGGCAGGAGGTATAAGGGGGGGTGGCTTTGAGGGGGGATGTCCCGTGGTGCTCAGCCCAGACTTCTCCCCTCCCGCTTCCTCACCTGCAATGCTCATGAAACGGTGGGAGAAGATGGAGAGCTGGATGGGGTCGACCTGGGTCCCCAGCTGAGGCTCCGTTCCCGAGCCCACCGCGATGCAGATGTCCCCCAGGCGGGTGATGGAGGCAGTGCAGCCGGGCTCCACCAGGATGGTGCTGGGGACCCACAAGGCACAACTCAGTTCCTTCCCCCTGCAGCCCCACCCCATCCCCATCCCAGGCTCCTGGGTGGATGGACGCTGCTCCCCTCCTGCACAATCGCTCTGCCACGCGGGGGGTGGGGGGTGCTGCTGCTGCTGCTGCTGCAAGGATGGAGTTGGCAGGAGAGACGGAAGAAGCAGGCAGGCTCCAGCAGGCCGAGACGCCCCCCTCCCTCCCTCCCTCACCTGTTCTTATCGATGATGATGCTGGGACCGGGGATGCAGTGGCCCCATAAGAGGTCCTCCATCAGGTAGACACCGGTGTCCTGGTACCCCCCCTCAAAGTAACAGCGGGACACCTACGGGGGCCAAAGAGTTTGCAGGTAACACTCTCACAGCGGGAAAGAAACTCCAGCCAGCCTGACCCCCGATTCACAAGAGATGTTTTCCCCACCCTCAGCTGTGATGGAGACGCATGTGCACGCCATAATGTCAAGAGCCAGCCCTAGGATATCCCAAGGCATGCCCAATGGCGCCCAAGCCTGACTTCACATGCATTGAAAGCACAAACATATGCTTGGGAAACAAGGTTTGAATAGCAGTTTATCAAGAGTAGTTGCAAAACATTCCACCAGCTCTCTAGCCCGGTCTGGAAGCAACACCGGTGTCATTGTATGGTAACCTTGCCCTCAACCGAATTCTTTTCCCCATGGATCGCAGCTGAAGGTCCTCATGTGGCCATGGGCAGGGATGGGCAGGGATGGCGTTCACAAGTCCTTCCTGTGCACTGCAGCCTCTGCAACTACTAGGCTGTAGTTTTATAGTTTTTTCATGGTGCAACATGGACTGTGTTTAACGAGCCTTTATCCCTCCAGGGTTTGTGAATTTTAGTCACAACAACAGTGTTGATCACCCTCCAGGCAGCTTGCCCGAGTCTGAGTTACAAGCCCTTACAGGACACGCAGGAACAACAGCAACAATTTTCTACTGGTGCCTCAGACACCTGTAGTCTGCAGACCATGGCGGCAGCGGGGGGGGGAATGTTTACAATTTGAATAAATAAATTGGCAGGAGACACACACGCAAAACAACAGGCCATGCTACACATCCTGGATACCAACAGCAACCCCTGAGCTCAGCAGCAACAGCAGCAGATGAGGAGAGCATGGATTTCCCTTCATAGATTCAAGCTGGTTTGGCTGGGTGAGCACTTAGAATTAGTTTTGTGTGTTCTTAATATGCTTATAATATGCTTAAGGACTAAAAACTTCAAATTTAAATACATTTTCCTTTATAAGAAGTTTGGTATTTTAAGATATGCATCTCCTGCTTTTTAAATTTGCCTTTTAAGGATGTATGCTCCTTTATTTTTGGATTCAAACACGATTTAAGTTCTTGTCTTTAACTTTTGCAGCTAAAAGCTTAAATCTGTTTTTCTGATTTAACTTCTGCCTACAGCTTAAGTTTTATTTTTGAACATACTGTTTGCAATTTTTTATAGTAGTTGGAATTTCAGACGGCCGTCTCCCCTGCAGCATTCCACCAATTGCAAGGACCGATTGTGGTTGGAGGATTCGTGTCGATACTGTACTGTTTGGATGCTCTCAGTATTTGAGGTATTCTGGCTGCTCTCTTGGGACGGATGACAGCTCAGACTCGGGCAAGGGCAGGGACCCAAAGGCACTCGCTCGGGCTTACACTCTACTCTTTTAACAACAACTTGGTCATACCACCCTGGGACACCTCTTACCTCGAAACCAAAAGAGAGGTGGGAGGGTCTCACCGTTTTCCGCTGGGGTGAACCTTTGCTGGCGGGCACAGGCTCCTCCTGGTCCATCCCAGAGCTGGCAATGCCCCTCACCCGCACATCATCCACCAGGATGGCCCGGTTGGGGATGGTGAAGCCAAACTCCTGCAGGTACCTGGCCGGAGAGAGCAGGGGCAGCCTCGTTACCTTCTGTCCTCCTGCCCGGGGGCAAAGGTGTGGCCTTGCGGGCATTGCCCACCCACCTGGCGGCAAAGGCAGCACCAAAGTCCCCACTGCGACAGGTCCCTGGAGTGGCTGGATAGTCCTTGGCGGAGCACATGAGGGCACAGTCGGTCCGCTCGTAGCGCAAATGCAGGAAGGACTCGGTGCTGATTCGGGACCTGTCCGGGAGGACCAAAGCGGCAGAGGGGAGGGATCGCAAGGCCATTCCTGGCCCACCCCTCCCAGAAGGCTGGAGCTCAGCCAGATATGGGGCTGAGGAGCGGATGGGGGGTGTCCTCCACCCCACAACCCCCTCCTGGCCCTGCTCCCGGGCCGGGGCTTCACACACACACCCCCAATGCCCCTGAGGCCTGAGCCTCCGCCACTACCTGGCAAAGCCCTGGGCTGCCAGGGCCTCCACGCAGGCCCGCTCCAGAGCCGCGAGCCGCTCGTCCAGCTGGGCGTAGGCCTCCGGGGTGTAGGCCAGGGCGCAGGGCTCTTGGGCTTCGTGGACCACATCTGCCAAGGCCAGGCCGTAGGCTGAGAGGATCCCGCTGTGCCTGGTGGAGGGAGAAGGGGGACCTGGGTCAAGGGGGCCAGCCCAAGGCACCAGACGACCTTGGAGGGCGGCCAGGAGGACCCAGTGCCCACCAGTGATGGCTACCCAGCCTGCGCCTCTGGCCGACTCGGATGGATCGACCGGCTCTCTGGCAACTGGCGGCGTGTGTTTTCCCTTTGGTCCGTGCCCGAGATCACTCACAGTCACCCGACTCCCAAGCGTGGCAACCCCGCCCTGTCCCTTCAGAGTCCCCCCCCAATCCCTCTCAGGCTGGAATAGGGAGGGGCCAGGCACACACAAGGACCTGTCCTCCATTCCACCCACCCACCCACCCACCCAAAAGGTGCCATGCAGACTCACCCTCCCGGCAGGAAGAGGAGGGCAGGCGCCCAAGGGGCACCTCTGAGCTCTCTCGGCTCAGCTGCATCTCCTCAGAGGGCCATCACAGTTGCTTCTTGAAGGTGCTACCCGGCCCTCCTCGGCCCCCAGTGTAACCTGCACTCTCCCCCCCCCCGCCGCTTCTCTTGCCCCTCCCGCAGGAGGCACGTACTTGTGGATGAAGACCTGGCTCATGCCCAGTGCCCGTGCGATGGCGCAGGCGTGCTGCCCTCCAGCTCCACCAAAGCAAGCCAGAATGTGCTGTGAAGTATCGTGGCCCCGGGCCTGCCACGCAAAGAGAGAGGGGAGTCCATCGCATGAAATGACTAAATAAATAAACAAATCGGCTTCTTGCCACCCAGGTGCTGCTGGGCCCCAGAAAAGTCACAACGCTTCCCATCATGCTCCCCCCCTCTCCAAAAGATGATGCTCCTGCTTCCATCCCAAGCAGCGCCTCTGCTCTGTGGGGGCCCCGGATCCAGCCCCCGCCCCCAAGTCCTCGAGGAGGTCCATTATGATAGCTGAGCAGGCTCTAATGACGCCCACCATTTGTTTACATATTAATTGCTCACTTTGAGCTGCTGTGCAGAAAGGCCTTAAAAAGGCTTTTAGGGAGAAAGGTGGGACAGAAATATATCAAATAAATAAATTAAACCCAGGCAGGCAGCTCACACACCACCACCCCCATCACCTCCCCAACCATTTCCCAGGCCCTGCTCCCCACCCCACCCCCCACCCCCCGCCGCCCCAGCCCAGGCTTCACAGCTGTCCTTTCCTGGGACTGATCCTTTCAGAACGCTGCCAGGACCCAAAGCAAAGGCTAGCTGCAAAAGGAGGACACCGCTGGCCACCCTCCCTCCTCCTTCTTTCCCCAAGGAGAAATCACACACACACACACACACACACACACACACACACACACACACACACACACACACACCTGCTGCCCCAGGCACCTGCCCCAATCCCACAGCTCTGGGGTCCCTCCATCCTGCCCCCTGAAGGGCTTGGCCCTCAGCTGCCCAGGCAACCTGTGTGCCCCCCCCCCGGGCCTCTCATCAGCTCACAGGGTCACCCTCAGAGGGAGGGGGCAAAGTCCCCCCCCCAGGCTGAGGAAAGGGGGGCCCTGAGACACACACACACACACACCTGCTGCCCTCATTACCTGTGTCAGGGCTCGGATGGGCCGGCACATGGCTTCGTTGGCCACCCGGATGAAGCCCATGGCTACCTCCTCGATGCTGAGCGGAGCCTGCCCAGAGTCCCCCAGGAAGGCCTTGACCTGGGCGGCCATGTCCTGGAAGGCTTCCAGCGTGGCTTCTCGCGAGAGGGGCAGGTCCTCCTTGGGCCCAAAGATGCGAGGGAAGTAGGCGGGCAGGAGCCGGCCCAGGGCCAGGTTGGCGTCAGTCACAGTGAGCGGCCCTCCTGAGGGCAAGAGGAGCAAGGAGAGAGGGGCACTCAGCCCCCCCCCGCAGCACCTCCCTAGCTTCCTCCCCCCCCAAAAAAAAGCCTGCTCAGCAAAAAAAACCCCGCTCGGCTGCCTCACCCTTTCGGTAGCAAGCAGGGCCGGGATGGGCCCCCGCCGACTCGGGGCCAACAACAAAGAGGCCGGTCCTGCAGGTGGGAAAGACAGAAGGGGGTGGGTTTGAAGGGTATAAGATCAAGCACATATAGCTATTTTAGTAACCCCCAGGCATTGACAAGCCTCATGTATTCAAAACAGCATATCCCAAGTGATACCCTGCACAATATAAGCCACACAAGTTATATATTTAGAAGTAGAAATATTAATAAGCACTCCAATTGTATCCACATATATTCTTGTCCTGCAAACAAACTTTGGTCAAGCCTTCCGGCATAAAGCAGGCCACTAAGAGAAAAGGACTTCCGTTATAAAATTGGCTGAGCCAGCAATAAGATTCAAGGATCTAATTATTTTTGTAGCTTTGATGCTTTACACATTTAATTACATGTAGCTAAGCCAGCCAAGAAAACCTTATCTTTGTTTTGAGAGCTCGCCGCCTAAAGCAGGTGGCATGCATCACTGTCAGCAACCAAGGACCTGGTACTCCTAAGCACTCCTAGCCCCGTGTAAGTCAGATCAAACACCACAGCAATTAGGAACCCAAGGAATACATTTAATTGGTGTCAGAAATATAAAATAAATGGCCAGAGATGTCAATTAATGTTTGATGCATGTAACAGGTGTGTATGACGTAAATTCGGACGGGCGGGGGAAAGAAGAGTAGTTGTAAGTGTATAAAGTATGCTGCATTTCCTTTGTTCGGTGGACTTCCCACTTGCTTTGCACCAAGAGGGATTTCCCTGGTTGTCAACCAAATAAATCTCTTTCCTGTCTTTGAGACCCAGACTGCTCATTGCATATTGTAGAGCCTATGCTTGCCGGCAGCGGCCCCCCTATTCCTATTCCTTTCATTTGGCGACCCAGATGGGACACGACCGCAACTATAGGCCTGCAATCGTCTGGCTCAGGTCACGGTAGGAAATCTGTGCCGATTGCAGAACATTCCAGTCCGGACGCCTCCCAGTTGTGAGGAGGAACGTTCTGTCGGCACTGAATATAATACCATTACCTGAGAGGAAACGGACGCCGGCCGAAGGGGGGAAGAACTGGGAAGACTGCGCATAAGAAATCTGGTAAGATAAGCAACCGGTTGCGGGGGTGGCACGGGTTCGAGTCCAGCAGCTCTGCGGAGTGGAGAGGATTGCGAATTCTAACGGCCAGCCCCCGGGGGGGGTCTGAAGACGAGAAGGGACGAATGCGTCCCTAGCATCCCAAGAACCGGGGGGACGAGACGGGTTGAGAGACCCAGAAATCCCCTAAGGGTGGAAAGGGTTTTTGTTGCCCAGTAGCCCTAGAGTTCGCCCCCTAAGTGTTTGAAACAGGAGGAGAAGAGCGCCGCTCTAGCATCCTGAGAAAGTTTAAAGATATATAAATGTGTGGGTATGTGGGATGGTGATTCCACTTTTGAATTTTGTGTAAAAGAAGCTTCATGTATGTTTATGTGTGTTTTTAAGGGTAAGAGGCTGCGCCCCAAATACCCTAAGTAACAGCAGAGAAATGGCCATTCTCTGTGTCTAAGCGGCGGCAAAGACTGGCAATCTTTGTCCCACCATCACCAACGGAGCAGCACCACCTCCGTTTGAATTTAGATAGTTAATAAGATTTTTCCCTAGGCAGTGGGCTCACTGTTTATGATATTGTTTATTGTCTGTTATTGATAGCCATTGTGAAAATTTTTGCTGAAGTGCCTCTCTGGATGCGCCTTTCATAATTCATGTAATGATCATGCTTTGCCACTGAAAATGCTTTTTACTCACAAACATTGAATGCAAGAGACAATGACTTGCCCTTCTATGCAATTTGCATTGAATGAGAGTAATTTTGGTGCCCATGGTTGTTCACGAGACTTTATACCAAAGAACAATGGCTTTATAAAGTAGCTATCTACATTATTTTCTTCACCAAAGACACTGATGAACTACAGGGCAGATTTTTGTGTGTGTAAACTGTCAGCCACGGAGACATTTCTGACTGGATTTCAACGGCTCATTCATGACTTTACCATGAGAATTTAACTGTTGATTATTGTTTATGGCTCAAAATGGGTTTTTCTAAGCACCATCTAGGTGTGATTTTATGGCTCTTTTAGCCTTTACACTATGTATGCGACCCTTATCTAGTATCATTGCTAATGTCTATCATCTGGGCTATCTTGTATGCAAAAACGACTAGGTAATTCTGTACAGCCTGCTATAATCTGGGTTTTATGCACACCTCACATTCAAAAGGGTTGATAGCCATATTGTTGGTCTTTATGAAACCAAGTGCCAATGCCTATGTATTCTTTATGCGAAATGATAAAATGGACAATCATATTTCAAGGCTAGCTACTCAGACAGTCTAAAGCCACTATGTCAGCCAAAGGAGTATGCTGGCAACAATTCATTCGACCAAGCACAGGAAAATTGCAGACCTACTATAGCATGCATTTCTCCCCATGTGTTTCCGAATTTGCATAAAACTTCAAGGCTTTTCAGCCTGATTGCCACATATTAAGGCATGATACGTCAGGCAATGAGCCTGAGGTTGCAAACCTTCCAAGTTTGTCACAATGCTCCCAAACTTTCTTGTGTCAGCCCCTTTAAACGTTGAGCATTTGATATCCCTGAGAGGCAAATAACATGCCCTAGGAGACCAGAGGGACTTTTTAAATCCCAGACATTGCAAAACTTTATCTGTTAACTTAACATCTGACTATAGAAAGTGCCCTAGTGAATTAAGGGGTATTTCTTTGTCATTCACCCATTCAGCACGCCCCCCCCCACCATGAGACGCCACAAATCATTTTGTGATAATTCATTTTTTTAACTGTGCCTATAAGCCCTTTGGGAAAAAGGGCTGGAAAAGTTTTCCTGGCAGCACTGCCTGCACTCTTCGTCAGGAACACTGAAAAATCACTCCCTGAGCCATGGTGAAAACCCCTCCCCAGGGGAATGGTAAGAAGGGAAGATCAAGCAATATTCACGCTTTTGTACATACACCTTTGATATGTTTATTTGTCCCTTGCAAGTCTATCACAGAAGCCAAGGGGAGCAACCTCTGGATAATTTACTGGCGTAAATTTCCAGAACACGTCAGGGGGTAGTGAAGGGTATAAGATCAAGCACATATAGCTATTTTAGTAACCCCCAGGCATTGACAAGCCTCATGTATTCAAAACAGCATATCCCAAGTGATACCCTGCACAATATAAGCCACACAAGTTATATATTTAGAAGTAGAAATATTAATAAACACTCCAATTGTATCCACATATATTCTTGTCCTGCAAACAAACTTTGGTCAAGCCTTCCGGCATAAAGCAGGCCACTAAGAGAAAAGGACTTCCGTTATAAAATTGGCTGAGCCAGCAATAAGATTCAAGGATCTAATTATTTTTGTAGCTTTGATGCTTTACACAGTTAATTACATGTAGCTAAGCCAACCAAGAAAAGCTTATCTTTGTTTTGAGAGCTCGCCGCCTAAAGCAGGTGGCATGCATCACTGTCAGCAACCAAGGACCTGGTACTCCTAAGCACTCCTAGCCCCGTGTAAGTCAGATCAAACACCACAGCAATTAGGAACCCAAGGAATACATTTAATTGGTGTCAGAAATATAAAATAAATGGCCAGAGATGTCAATTAATGTTTGATGCATGTAACAGGTGTGTATGACGTAAATTCGGACGGGCGGGGGAAAGAAGAGTAGTTGTAAGTGTATAAAGTATGCTGCATTTCCTTTGTTCGGTGGACTTCCCACTTGCTTTGCACCAAGAGGGATTTCCCTGGTTGTCAACCAAATAAATCTCTTTCCTGTCTTTGAGACCCAGACTGCTCATTGCATATTGTAGAGCCTATGCTTGCTGGCAGCGGACCCCCTATTCCTATTCCTTTCAGGTTGGCCAAGGGTCACGGGTGAGGGCGGGGGGCAAGGCTTTGGGGTAGGAGGAGGAGAAGGAGGAGAGATGCCAGCCGGGCAGGGAAGAGCAGGATGCTTCCTTCCCTCCGCGAATTGGAGATGGCAGCTGTGTGTGTGTGTGTGTGTGTGTGTGTGTGTGTGTGTGTGTGTGTGTGTGTGTGTGTGTGTGCATGCACCAGAGGGGGTGGAGGGAGGCTGAGGGAGCTCTGTAGGCAGCATGGCCACCACCCCACCCACCCCACACACAAAGGCACCGGAAGGGGAGAGGGAGGGACTGCTAGGCCCACCTGAAGAACAGCCGTGAGCCGCCCCCGGCAGCCACCGTGTTGATGTCCAGCTGGGGGGCCTGGATGCTGATCCCGGCGGTTGTGGCCTCAAAGACGTGCTCATACTCCCCGGCATAGCGGCTCACATCTGTGGACGTGCCTGCAGGAGACCCCACGTGTGTGTGTGTGGGGGGGTGTGAGGTAACCCAGAACCCCACAGGACACATCCCTCTTTACAAATGAGCCACGCTGAGGTCCCTGTGGCGTGAATGGCGCACACGCGGTCCAGTTGCCTGCACTCCCTGTGCATCTGGGAGGGGCTCCTGGGGGGCCACCCGTCCCTCCTCTGTCCCCCGCCCCGCCATCCACCACCACCCACTGCTGCCACTTACCTCCCATGTCAAAGCCGATGACCGGCTGCCTGTCCATCCGCTGGTAGGTGGTGACGGCGTAGCCCACGACCCCCCCGGCGGGGCCAGAGAGAATGGCCCGAGAGCCACCGAAGGCCTCCATGGGGGTCAGGCCGCCGTCCGAGCGCATGAAGAGGACAGGCACGTCCTGTGGGGACAAGCCACAGGGAGGGGGGGTGGGCCCGGGTGCCCAGACACACCCAGGAAGGCTCCCCCCTCCCACGCCCAAACCTTTTCCAAATGCACGGCCCACCCAAAATTGACCGCCAGACATGTCATGCTTTCTGTGCCCGGAGGCCTCCCTTCTTGGCCTGGCTCTGCTATTCTTTGCACAGCCAGTGCTGACTGCAAAAGCTGAGGGGCTGCAATGGGGCAAAGGGCCTCTGGGGCTGGCCTACGAGATGCCCCTGAGGTTCCTACCAAGGGTAACATCCTGAGCCCAAAATGTCTGTGAAGATTCTCAGTCACCCAGGCGAGGGTATCAGGAAGTCAAGTCATGGCAACCAGACCTCTGGAGAGATCGAAACGTTTCGCTCCTCATCCGAGAAGCTTCGTCAGTCTCCGGGCCAGCCGTTGCTCAGTCTGGCGAAGCTGTTTGGATGCGCAGTGACACATTTTGATCTCTCAAGAAAAGAACTCCAGTGGCCACGAATCACCTCCTGGATTCTGAGCCCACGGCTGTCCCTTGCACAAGGCCACGCTCTCAAATTCAGCGGTGACTCAAGCCACGTGGAAGCAGGTGGCCGGGCTGAAGGCCTTCACGGCAGGCACTAATGGCCAGAGCTGCACAGCGGTGTGAGAGCCTGGGGGGCGGCGGCGGGGGGACATCCAGCAAGGACCAGGATGAGGGCCTTCCCTGTGGTGGACCTCGGTCTCAGGCAGCTCCTCAAACATGCCGCGGGGGGGGGGGGGATCAGGGGGCAAGGAGTAAGTCTGCTCCCTCCTCCCCAGCGCTGCCTTTTCTCCTTGGGATTGCCCGTGTCAGCAGCTGGGACCCAGGCCTTCCTTCTGCCGGGCAGAGCCTTGGGCTCAAGACATGCCAGGTGATGCCACCTGGCAAGCAGACATGGCTTAGACACCCCCACCCCAGACCCACACAGGGGGGAGCTGCTTGAGGGGCTGGTCCCACTGGACACCCAGCCTCCCACACCCAACGCCTGAGCTGTGAGGGGGGGGCAAGTGGGAGGGCGCAGCTGCCCTCCTGGGCGCCAGGAGGGACTTTCCAGGCCGGCTCTCTTGGGCGGGAACAGAACCTGGGCTGGAGCCCCCCCCCCCACGGATGGATGGACGGACGGACAGACAGATCCAGGCACAGATGGGGCTTTCCTTCCCAGTGCTTTGGCACACACCTGCAGAAGGGGAGGGAACCAGCCCCATCCTACCCCCTTGCCCCTTCCAAGCACACAGCCAGGCCCCACAGCCACGTGCAGGTTCCACCTTGTGCCATGGGAGTGTTTCTGAGGTGCCACGTTCCTGGCCTGCGATTCCTCTCTAGAGTCAGCGGACTGAGGGCAGAAGGAATTCATTCGGCCACAGCGCAGCCCGACAGCAAACACACACACACACACACACACACACACACACACACAAAACCTCAGTTGCCTCAGACTGGCCCTGGCAGAAGCTGCGTGGGGCAAAAAAAGGCTCATACAAGCAAGGGCTATGTGCGCCTGCACGTGCATACACACACACACACACACACACACACACACACACACACACACACACACACACACACACACACACACACATACAAACAAACACACACGTCAGAGAGTCCAAATCTCCACCTGGGGCCTCTGTGTGTGTGTGTGTGTTTGTGTGTAAGACCAGGAGAAGAGAGCCTCACCTGGAGGTGGCCAGCAAAGCCCGCCCGGAAGCTGTCCAGGTAGCGGCGGATGCAAGGCGTGAGGTAGGCGTCCGCGCAGGCCGTGTACCCCCGCGGCACCACCCTCACCATGGCCATCACCTCGGACGACAGCGAGACCTGCTGGAAGCCGAGTTCGCGGGCCAGCGCCCCCACCTTCCGCTCGTGCTCCGGCCACCTGCCCGAGAGGGAAGGGGCGCGCTCAGTGAGGAGGCCGAGGAGGGGCCTGGGTGCCAGAGGGGCAGGGGCCGGGGGCACCATCCACAAACCCCCCTCCACAGAATGTCCACTGCCCATGGAGTGGCAAAGCACCTCTCTCTCTCTCTCTCTCTGTCTTTTTGTGCCCAAGGAGACACACCCCGTGCCCTTCTTCAGCCTGGCACACCCTGCCTGCTGAACCAAGCCCAGGGGCACTCCAGGGCAGGGTTACGAGGGGCTCCCCAAGCACCGGGGGGGGGGGGGCACTGTGTAACTGCAGATGGGAGACTGCGGGGAAGGTGCGGGAGGGCGGGAGAAGGAAAGGAAGCCAGGGAGAGTACCACCCAGAGCCCAGCCTCCAAGGGAGCTCCACCCTCTCGGGAATCACTGGGCATGAACCAGGCACAAGCCGCACGGATTCCTGGCTGTGGCTCCTTTAGAGAAGGTGAGGCATTTGCCATAGGCTGCGGGAAACCAAACGAGGCAGAGAGACAGCGGGATCCACCCTGCCCAGTGGGGGGTGGGGGGGGTGGGACACTTGAAGGCTGTGGGGACAGGCAGAGGATGACTTTAGGACAGCCCAGGCCCTCAAGCCCCACTGGGCCTTCCCACCTTTCGGAGGCTGTGGCACCATTTCCTCCTCTGTGGAGAGAACACCAACCTTCATCTCACCAACAAGGGGATCTCAAAGCCCCCCCCCCTCTTTCTCCCCGAGCTCACCGCTGGCGACAGCTCTGCCTGGAGGTCTTGAAAAGTCCCTGTTATCTTTGCACTGTTTGGGTTGGCAGGACAATGCCGGGCTTTTTGGAATTCTCCCTGCGGCTTCCCCAGCTGCTCCCCACGGGTGTCTCTCCCCCAAAAAAACACCTCCCAAAGAGCCAAGGCTGAGTTCGTCTCAAGAGCAAAACAAGGAAGCCACTCAGGGAATCCGAAGGTTAACAGGACTGGCAGTCAACCGTGGAGGTGTAGACCTCTGTCCATGCTTACCTCGATTCAGCAGTTAACTGCCCTCAGAGCGTGCAAGACTGCTGGCGTTTGTGCCTGCTACAAACAATGGCCCTTGTGAAAAGCCTTCTCCCTGTTAAACCCTAACCTCTTTGTTCACATCTAATCTCAACCTGGCTAGGATAAAATATCTCCCCTTAGGAGGCTGTTCTAGTCTATCCCAGCTGGCAGGCAAAAGAAAAGGAAGGGAAAGTAAAAAGGAAAGAAAGCAACACACTTATTTCAACCTGTGTTTTGACAGATGGAAACCAACAAGTCTTGTGCATGAAGAAGTGGATTTGGTGCCACCAAAGCTCACACTGAAAAAGATCCCCTTGTTTTTAAAGTGTCCGCCCTCTTTTCTTTTCTTTCTCCCTTTGCTTTTGCCAACCAGCTTGGAAAGCAAACGCGAGGCGTCTTCTTTTCACGGTGCATTTACGACGGAGGCATCACAGCGCACGGCTTGGCCCACCACTTCATTCCTGAGCCACAGAGTTGCATAACTGCTGGGGCCGGGGTGGGGGTGGGGGTGGGGGGCAGCATAGCCACGTGGCTCCCTTACAGCAAAAGCCACAGACAGCCCTGGGGTGCCGTGACAGCCTCGTGCTTTCCTGGCCCCTCTGCCAATGCCGTCGGGACGGCCAGCAACCAAGCAGCCGAGGCCAGGTGGCCGGCCTGGGCAGATACCCCTGCGCCTGCCTGGCCGAGGGGCCCTTCCTTGAGTGACACGCGGTCTGTAATACCGTCCAGCAGAGGGCGCTTTAGAGTCGCTCCCAAGGGAGTCAATAAGGAAGGCAGGAAGGTGCAGGTGCACTGGAGGGCAGGCCTGCAAGCCGGAGAGCAAAGATGCTGCCCTTCCTGTGGGGACATGATTCTCCTGCTTCTTCCTCCCCACCTCAAGGCCAGGCAAAGGCTACAGAGCCCTTCCTCTGTCACAGAGGGCACCGATTCCCCAGCCAAGGGCTCTAGGTCAGAAAGGGGTGCCTTGGCCACCCACGGGAGGGGGGCAATGCAGCCCATTCAGAACTGGGCCTTCCTTCTTTCCTTATTGACTCAAGAGTAATCCCAGGCAAGGAGATATTTGCTTCCCAGGGGAGGAAGAGGAGGAGGAGGAGGAGGAGGAGGACTCTAAGAGCCAGATCTGAAGGCGGGCAGGCACTGACGAGCACCTTTCCTAAGGAAGACGCCAATACACTTTCAAAGGGGGGGGGAGGAGAGGCTCAGAGGCACCAACTGCCCCCTCCCCAGGATGCCATCAGCTCCTCCACCACCAGGCCCCAAACTCACAGGTAGGAGTGGAGCAGCACCACGGCCAAGCTTGTGATGCCCTGCGCCAGCAGCCCCTGCAGCTCCCCCCGTAGGGCCCCCAGGTCCACCGGCTGCTCCACCACCAGGGACTCCCCTGTCACACCTGGGAGAAAAAGAGAGAGAGAGAGAGAGAGAGAAAAGGTGACCCTGCAAATGGACCAGGTTCCCTCCCCTCCGCCCGCCCGACAGGGAGCACTGCCATGGAACCAGGACCCCCATCATCCCCTCCTGGCTGGTCAGGCCAGGGAAAGCCCTGCAACACGGCCAACACCAAGTGGCACCGCCTGGCACACTCCCACCTGTGACCAACGGAGCCGAGCCAAAAAGCCGGCATCCCTCCTGGTGCAGGAGCAGGCGCTCGTCCACCTCCACAACCGCCTCGTACAACACCTCCGGCACCGACACCATCTGGTGGGAGAGGGAGGGGCCACGGGGTTAGGGTCAGGGAGCCGTGCCAGTGCCCTCGGGAGCACAGCACAGGCGCCTCTCGTGGGAGGTCTGCAACTCACGTCACACGCACGCACGCACACACAGGGACAGAGAAAGCATGGGTGGGAGGGTGGGGGACTGCCTTTACGCGTGACCCTGGCACAACCATCTTCCAGCCTGGCTCTGGGCAACAGGGAGAACGGCTCAAGAAAAGCCCCCCCCCCCCGGCCTGGAGAAGTCCTGCCCAGACATGGCCCCTGCGTTTGTCGCCAGGCTCCAAGGCTGGGAGAGTTGGCACAAGGCGCTGCTTCTTCAACCGAGACCCCCCCCAGCTCCAGGCCTTGGAGAGTTTCCTATAGTTGGGCAGCCCGGGCAGCTTTGGGAGGTGCTGTCTTGCAATGGGACACAAGTCCTTGGACTAAACAGAGCAGCAGGGCTGAGAGGAGCCAACCCACCTCAGGACGCTGCTCCCTCCCCAGCTGTCGTGCAAGAAAGGGGTGGAAGGAGGCCGACCCTCCCGCCAAGCGGCTGGAGGTTGATGCCCCACGTTGGTTCTGTGTCCGACAGTCCCAGGGTGCTGCCCTGGGGGGTGGGGGTGGGCGTCTGCCTGCCTTGGCCACAAAGGGCCTGGCTTTCCAGGCAGGGACAGCTGGGAGGGCCACGGGGCAGCCACGGATTGGAAAGCCAAAGGAGTGCCTGGAGGCGAGACAGCCGGCACAAACGCTCTTCGGAGAGCCTTTCAGGATCTGAAAGAAGCCACGGGGCCCTCCCCTCCCCCTGCCTGCCCACCCCCACCCCCGCCCCCGCCGTAGCCAGCAGTGGAAACTTCCAGAGAGCAAAATGCACGGTGAGGGAGGCGTGCAACTGGCACAGAAGCTGGGGGAGGCCAAGCAGGGGCCAGCCTTGAGGAGGGGGGGGGCAGCAGCACAAGGCAGGGTCCCTGGCCTCGGGGGTGGGGTGGGGACTCCTGCTTTTGCTGCAGGGTACCTGCCTAGCAGAGGCCTAGCAGGGTCTGCTCTCTCGGGTCTGTCCCCTTCCCTAATTGCCTTGCAATGCTTGTTGTCCGTCCGTCCGTCTGTCCCCCCCCCCCCCCCCCCGCCGCCGCCACCCCCAGGGGGAAAGCAGCGAGGCCAGACACCTCAGGGTGATCCGTGAGAGAAGGAATCTGCCACCCCAGGAGCCTCAGGGCACCACGAACCAAAGGGAGGGCAGAGGGGGCCGGCGGGCACGGAAAAGTGGAAGGAGAGGGAGGGGTGCCCTCAGCAGGTCTGAGCGTGAGCAGGGGACGTATCCTGCAGCCGAATGTGCTTGGCCGTAGGGTAGAACAGGCCAAGGGAGCCCCTGGAGCCTTAATCTTGCCCGGGTGCCATGGAAACACAATCACGGAATGCACCCGGTGTGGCAGCTGGCCCTCCCTTCTTCCCCTGCCCGTCCAGCCAATCCCGGGAGCTGCAAGCAGCCGCCTCCCTGCAGGCCACCACTACCGTGGGACGAGCCACGGGCTGGAGGACAGGCCACCTGCCTCCCACGGAGGGTGGGTGCAAGGCCACCCCCTCCTGCTCCAGGCCCCTGGCAAAGGCACTGACCAGGTCAAAGATGTGGGGCCGGGCCTGGTTCCCGATGTGCAGCAGGTCACGGAAGCCCCTGGTGATGAGCAGGGCCACGCGCTCCCCCTTCCTCTCCAGCAAGGCGTTGGTGGCCACCGTGGTGCCCATGCGCAGCCACTCAATGCGGGACGTGTCCAAGGGCTGGTCCTTGGGGAAGGGTAGGCCACATTCCTGGGGGAAAGGAAAGGGTCTGTCACCCCCCCCCAGGTGGCTCCCTGGAGCCCATTCCACTCTCCCCCCCTCCTCTTCCTCCTCCTCCTCCTCCACGTCCTCCACCACTGCTGCCTGCAGGCTACCTGGGCACGGCCAGGAGAGCCCTATTGAGGCATGGCTCTTCCGTGCCCTTCTGTGGAAGAGTGGCACCCCGCCCCAAAGGTGCCACTGGCCGCGGGGCTCACAGACATCCAGAACCACAGGCAGCAGCAGCAGCAGCAGCAGCAGCAGCAACCCAATCATTCTGACAGGAGAACCAGAGCCGGGCCCAAGGAACTTGGTTGGGGACTTGGCCTGGCACCCACGTCCCTGGTGAAAGCACCCAGAAATAGCCAGGATGTCCCTCTCCCCGCCCCCAACATCCTGGCACAACCTCCAGATGCAGGGGCAGGAAATGGCTTCAACACAGGGAGGAAGAGGCCCCAGTCCCAGGACTGGGCGGTGGGGGGGGGCATGGGGGAAAGGTGATGGTGGGGGTGGTTAAAAGCTGAGACATGCCCCCTTTCCTCCAGGCTGGCCCCTCGCTTGCAGCCTGATCCCCAACCTTCCAGGGAGGAATTCTGCCCCCCCCCCCAGCCCTGCCTTTCCTCTGAGCTGCCTTCCACGCTACCAGTTTCCCCACCACAACCAACCACCCCCTTGCCCGAAGTCCACCCCACACAGAGCAGTCCCTGCCCTGCCCTGCCCTAGGGTGGAGGCCAGCACAGCCTTGGGCCTGCCCACCAGCCCACCCAGTGGGGCTCCAGGCAAGGTCGACAAAAAAGACCCGCTCCCAGAGGGGGCACCGGAGGGAGCCCCCCCCCCACTCTGGGTTCAACCAACAGGGTCTTCCTGCTCAAGGCAGGGGAGGGGCCTCTGCCCTCCAGGAGTGGGTCACCCGGCGGGGACACGGGCTGCTGCTGCTGCTGCTGCTGCTGCTGCCCAACAGGTGCAGAGGGAAGCCTGGTGGGCTACTGCTGCCAGGGAGCAGGCAGCTGGCCAACTCTCAGGGCATTTCTGAGACCCTGGAAGGGGGGGGGGCATTTCTCTCCAGCCGGGAGAGACTGGGGGGGGGCGCCTGCTTCCTTCACTTGCGGGAGAAGGAGCCACCTCCTGCCCCACTTTGGTCAGAGAGGAGTCCACGCCGGGGCATAAAGGAGGGCTGTCTGGCCACTGGAAAAACCGTGAACCCCCTTCCCTCCAGCACCAGAGGAGGCGGGGGGGGGGGGAGAGTACGCTGGGAAGGGCTCCTTCTGCTCCTTGCTGGGCGCAGTGTGTGTGTGTGTGTGTGTGTGTGTGTGTGTGTGTGTGTGTGTGTGTGTGTGTGTGTGTGTGTGTGTGTGTGTGTGTGTGTGTGTGTGTGTGGGGGGGGGTTTGTCGGTCCTCTTCCTGCCCGACGGCGCGCACCTCTTCCAAGACGCGGCGGATGCCTTCGGTGGGGGCGTCGCGGTAGCTGGCCGGGTCCTCCGACAGCAGCTTCAGCACCCGGACCTTCCCGCCGGGGCAGCGGGCGAAGACGTCGGTGAAGGTGCCCCCGCGGTCGATGGCGAACTGGAACTTCCCGGGGGCGGCCGCCGTCGCCATGGCCGGACAGGGGTCGGGGGGTGGCTGGGGACGGACGGACGGGCGTCCCGGGCCGAGCAACGGGGCACGCGGTAGGAGGGAAGGAAGGAGGGGAGCCCCGAAGGCCGGCTTTCTCGCTGCGCTTCCGCCGCCCGAAGGAGCCCGGGGCGAGCCGTTGGGGATCCTCGCCGCCCCAGCACGCGCTGCCGCCCGAGCCCGCCCTCCGACGGCTCTGGGACCCGCTCAGCAGACCAGAGCCCTCCTCGGCTCTGCCCGACGGGAAAAGGAGGAGGGCTGGGACCTCACCGTCGTCGTCGTCCCGTCCCGTCCCCCCCACCCCACCCGGCCCGGCCGGTTCGACGGGTTCGGGAGGCAGAGGAGGGGGCGGGGGAGGGGGAGGGGGAGGAGGAGGGGGCGCGGCCGCCGGCTCGCCCTCGCCTTCCAACCTCCTCGCAGGGCGCGTGTGTGCCTCTGTGTGTGTGTGTGTGTGTGTGTGTGTGTGTGTGTGTGTGTGTGTGTGTGTGTGTGTGTGTGTGTCCCCAAGAGGCGGGCGCGCTCCCACGGGGGCTCTGGGGCTGGTGGTGCCTTTCACGCAGCCCGGGGACGGTCAGCCCCCCTCCTCCCCCCCCTCCGAGCACCGGGGCGGGGGTGGGGGCCGTGTAAGGGCGCTCCTTGGCGGGGAAGCGCCCGCCCTCCGGAGGCTCTCCTCCTTCTCCTGCGGGGGGGGGGGGCGGGGGCGGGGGGGGGGGGAGAAGGAGGCGGGGCGCAAGGCAGGCAAGGGCCGGCATGGCGGGGCTGGAGCTGCTCTCGGAGCAAGGCTACCGCGTGGACGGGCGCCGGGCCGGGGAGCTCCGGCAGCTGCGCGCCCGCTTGGGGGTCTTCGCGCAGGCCGACGGCTCCGCCTACCTGGAGCAAGGCAACACCAAGGCCCTGGCCGTCGTCTACGGGCCCCACGAGGTAACCGGGGCGGAATGGGGGGGGAGGGAGGGAGGGAGGGAGGGGGCGCCGCGCGCTTGCAAGGGGGGGGGCTGGCCCGGTTGGGCGGGGGGGGGGGTCGGCGGGGGTCCCGTCCCGGCCACCCAACCACCACCACCTCCCCCCTCCTCTCCCCCCCCCCGTCCGTCCGTCCGTCCGTGGCAGATGCGGGGCTCTCGGAGCAAGGCGCTGCACGACCAGGCGCTGGTCAACTGCCAGTTCAGCATGGCCACCTTCAGCACCGGCGAGCGCAAGCGGCGGCCCCACGGCGACCGCGCCTCCAGCGAGATGACCCTCCACCTCAAGCAGACCTTCGAGGCCGCCATCCTCACCCAGCTCTACCCGCGCTCCCAGATCGACATCTACGTCCAGGTGAGACACCCCCCACCCCCCACCCCGCCCCCCACCCCGCCCCAGGGCCCCCGCGAGGGCCAGACCGCAGCCGGGAAGTGGGGTGGGGGGGGGAGGGCGACCGGCCCCTGGCCGAGCAGCAGAGGGGAGCGCCCGCCCGCGCCCCCCCCCCCAACACCGCCCCCCTGAGCCCGGCGGCTGTGCTCCCCCCCCACCCCCCCCCCAGATCCTGCAGGCCGACGGCGGGAACTACTGCGCCTCCGTGAACGCGGCCACGCTGGCCGTCATCGACGCCGGCATCCCCATGCGGGACTACGTGTGCGCCTGCTCCGCCGGCTTCGTGGAAGACACGGCCCTGGCGGACCTGAACTACGTGGAGGAGGCGGCCGGCGGGCCCCAGCTGGCCCTGGCCCTCCTGCCCAAGTCGGACCAGATCGCCCTGCTGGAGATGAACGCCCGCCTCCACGAGGACCACCTGGAGTGCATCCTGGAGGTGGCCAGCAAGGCCTGCAAGGACATCTACCTGCTGCTGGACCAGGTGGTCAGGGAGCACCTGCAGGAGGTCACCGCTTTGCTGGGCAAGTGAGCAGCAGCTGGCCACCTGCAGGCTGGAAAAAGAGGCTCCCTGGCATAGCCTGAGGGTGGGTGGGTGGGTGGGTGGGTGGGGGGAGAGAGAGAATGGGCCTCCTCCTCCTCCTCCTCCTCCTCTCCCCACTCACAATGGGGCCAAGGGCCTTGGCACCTGCTTGCTGATCTGTATCTGGCATTTGGCAGGAGGAGGCCAGGAAGATGTGCACGCAGCCACCATTCACATATGGGGCAGAATGTTGCTGGTGTTTCTTTGTACAGAATATTTTTCTTAAAGAATAAACACTTTTTGAGAGAAACTTTGCCGTGGTGGTAATTTGCCTCTCAGAAGCTGGCTAGACCGAAGAGGGAGGAAGAGGAGCGCTGGTCCATGTGGCTGTGCTGCACTTGGCCCCTCTGGGTTCTGCAAATAGAGCTACACCAGGGGCCCACCAGCTTCCATTCCTCTGCCTATCCCTTCCTTCAAGTCCTAATGCAAAGGAGCTGGCATTTCCATAGAGTGCTGTAATCGGCCTCCGTCCGAGTCGCCGTGACCTAGCTATGCCTCGCCCCCATGATCTCCAGTCCCAAGACTGGGGGGGGGGGAGACTCTCTCTGCCATCATTAACCACAGAAAGGCATTCTCCCCCCCCCCTCCAACACCTCACCAATGGGATTCTGTCAGTGCTTGTGCCACTTCTGGTATGCCCCTAGGGGGCTACGGAATTTAAAATGTCGACCAGGGCTTTGTAGAATGCAAGTGGTTGTAATTTGTGCTGAAGTGAAAAGGCCAGTTTGTGGATGGCCTTCTGCGACCATTTAAACAGCGCTCGGCTGAAAGGTGGGCAAATTGCGAGGCGTTTTTGGTGTTTCGAGGGAGCCCTGCTAGCCTTTCTAATGTCAAGGTAGCTGGTTTGGTCGGTGACCCTTGCCAATTCCAAGGGTGCACCTTGGGGGGTTCTGCTCTCTGGCTTGACGTCTGTAACGGATTTGAGAAGTAGAGAAGCCTTTCTGTAGGCCAAACGTAAATAGTGCTCCTATGAAAGTGCGATTTAGCTCCAGTAGAAATGCTTATCTCAGTGCAGATGTAAACATCCAAGACACCTTCCGGCCAGAAGCAAGTGGATCCTGATTGGTCCAAGAAGCAACATGTGACTGTTTCCCCAGGCTGTGAGCAGGCTGTGCCAGAGAGAAGAGGGGATTTTGGGGGGTGGGGGTGGGGGGGAGTTTAGAAACTTAAGAGAGGGATTTTGCCTCTTGTATGGCAGCAAGATGGGAGCAGTGCTTGGAGAGAGATGGAGTTTTAGAAAAACTTAAAAAAGAGAAGGAGGCCATTTTGCCTTCGAACTGTGTAAATTTCACAGACAGATATTTCCTGCCAAAAAATGAATGCTTTTATAGCCTTGATAGGAGGCAAGGCCAGGGTGGGGAGGGATAGAGGAGTGAGGACAGCTCCGGAGGTGCCTGGTGACCCCCCCCCCTGAGATGTCCTGAGCCCCAAGAGCCCCTGAGCCCTGGCTGCCCCCCGGGGGCGGGCGGCGGGGGGGGGGAGGCTTCCTGGCCAGCATGGTGAAGCCATGGGTGGGCCAGAGTTTGGCCCAGGCGGGGCTCCTTCTGCATAACTGACATGAAAAACCGTCAACTGCCCGGAGACCACTCGGGAGTGGCATTGGGGGGGGGGCGGTGTATCAGCTTTTGCCTCCCGCTTCCGAAGGGCCCGGCCTCGGGGGGGGGGAGGAGGAGGAGGAGGAGGAAGAGTAGGCCCCTCCTGGGGCACCAAACCCCCCCCCCTCCCAAGAGGGTGCCGGGGGGGGGCTCCCCCTTTGCCGCTGGCACTGGGCCCTGCCCCCCCCACGTACTCCCCCCCCCTCCTCCTCCTCCTCTTGGGGGCACTAACAAGGGGGGGGGGGGTGGCGGGAGGGTTTGGGGGGACGGACCTGCGGGGGTTCCCAGGGAGGAGGGGGGGGAGGAGGCGGCCCTGGGGGTGGGGGTGGGTAGGGGGGGGGACCCAGACCACCCCCGCCCGCGGGAAGCGCGGCCACCGAGTCCCGCAGGTGCTAGAGCGGCCTCCCCGCTCCGGGAGGGAGGTACCGGAAGTGGCCGGCGGCTTCTTCCTCCTCCTCCTCCTCCTCCTCTTCCTTTGCCGCTCTGGCCGGTCCCTCTCGGTGCCCCCGGAGGCCGCCTCCCTCCCTCCCTTCCGTCGGTCTTTGGGTCCCGCGGGGTCGGCCATGGGCCTCCTCTCCGACCCCCACCGCCGCCGGGCCCTCTCCGGCCTCGTCCAGCGACTCAACGCCCCGCTCTGGTGAGGGGAGGGGAGGGGGGCAGGGGTGAGTGGGGTGGGGGGGTGGGTGAGTGGGGGGGGGGGGGGGTGTCTCCTTCCTCCTCCCCCCCCCTCTGCAGCCCTCCTCCTCCTCACCGTCTCTCTCTCTCTCTCTCTCTCTCTCTCCCCTCCCCCATCCCCGTCGCCCCCCCATCCCCATCGCCGCCCCCCCCCCCTGTTCCGCCCTTTTGTGCGGGGGGGGGTCAGCGTGGCGTCGCTGGCGGCGGGGCTGCTGTGGTTTGGGGCGCTGTCCTTCCCGCCCTTCTTCGCGCTGCGCCTCTACATGTCGGAGAACGCCATGGGCTCCACCATGGTGGCCGAGCACTTCGCCCACGGGGAGCAGCGCGCCCTCGCCTTCGCCCGAGAGTTCGCCGCCCACAAGAGGAAGGCCCGGTGAGAGGGGGAGAGGGGGGGGGAGAGGGAGAGAAAGGGGGGGAGAAGGGGGGAGAGGGGAGGGGGGGGTGGGAGTGGGGGGGTGGGGGGGGCGAGGGAAAAGGAGCCTCTGGCGCTCCAGCAGCAGCAGCAGCAGCAGCCCCCCCCCTCCCCCTCCGCCTCACCGGCCGCCTTTCCACCCCCACTCCCCACCCCCACCCCCACTGCCCTCCCCCTCCCCCTCCCCCTCCCCCACCGCCCAGGGGGATGCCGGTGGCCTGGCTGGAGAAGACCATGCGGACCCTGGGCCTGGAGGTCTACCAGCAGGACTTCTCCCGCACCCTGCCCTTCCCGGACGAGGCCCGAGAGAGATACGTAGGTGCCCCCCTCTCCCCCCCCCTCCCTGGGGTGGGGGGTGGGGGGTGGGGGTCAGGCTGGGGCGGGAGGGAAGAGTGGCCCGGAGATCCCTCAGCCAGGACCCCTTTCCCTCCCTCCCCCCCCCCCCTGCAACAGATGGTGAGGGGCACCAACGTCTATGGCATCCTGCGAGCACCCCGGGCAGCCAGCACCGAGTCCTTGGTGCTCAGCGTCCCCTGCAGCGGAGGGCAGCAGAACAACCAGGCCGTGGGGCTGATGCTGGCCTTGGCCTCCTATTTCCGAGGTGAGGCAGGATTTCCCCCCAGCCGCCCACCTGTCACTCTGAAGGAGATGCTCCTGTCGCTTTTCTACTTGGAGGACGCCCAAGGGGGGGGCGGCTCTAGGTGAAATCCAGGCCCAAAGAACCCACCCAGGAGCAATTGCATCAGGGCCCCTTTCTCCCTGTCTTCCCAAGGTCTCTCCCCCAACCCCCCAAAAATGTTCTCCAGGCAAAGGATGCCTCCAACTCCTCACTCCCTCCGGGTGCCAGTAGTGGGCCTGTCAAGGTCCCTTGGTGGTGGCCCTGTGTGGTGCTGAGCTTCTCTCTCTGTCCCAGGTCAGATCTACTGGGCCAAGGACATCATCTTTTTGGTCAATGAGCACGACTTGATTGGCATGGAGGCCTGGCTGGAGGCGTATCATGATGTCAACGTGACAGGTGAGTCCAGGGCAGGGCAGGGCACACCTCGTGGAGGGAGCCTCCGTCTCTCTCCTTGCCTTTGGGGAGCCACTCTTGCAAGGACGGAAGAAGAGCAGCTCCAGGACTTTCACTTGGATGGTCTTCAACTGAGGTGTTTCTCTTGGCCAAGAAGCTTTCCTGGCTGTCTCATAGGTGCTGCTGTTTTGTGTCTTGACTCTGAGGTGAATCTTGGTTTAGTCTCACAAAGCGTTTTGGCTCTTCCTGCCACTCTTATTCTCTCTCTCTCTCTCTCTCTCTCTCTCTCTCTCTCTCACACACACACACACACACACACACACACACACACACAGAGAGAGAGAGAGAGAGAGAGAGAGAGAGAGAGAGAGAGAGAGAGAGAGCACTTGTGCTGCAAGCAAACAACTATCTCCCAGAGATGCCAGAGGCCTGGGTTCATCTTGCTCACGTGGCCTGTCTCCCCTTTCCAGAGGTGCACTCGTCTGGGATGCTGGGCCGGGCAGGGGCCATCCAGGCGGCTATCTCTCTGGAGCTAAGCAGTGATGTCATCACCAGCTTCGATGTGGCCGTGGAGGGGCTAAACGGGCAGCTGCCAAACCTGGACCTGGTCAACCTTTTCTACTCCTTCTGCCAGAAGAATGGCCTGCTGTGCACCATTCAGGGAAAGGTGGGTGGAAGGAAAATACTGGAAATTTGCAAGCAATGGGCAGTGTGTGTGTGTGTTAGAACAGAGGAGGAGGAAAAAGCCCCTCTCCTGGCCAGGCTTCCAGAAGTCAAGGGCAGCTGCAGCGTCTGCATAACAGCCCCCCCCCCCGAGACCATGCCATTTGCGCTGTCTTCCTTACGCCCTGCTCCGCTTCAGCTCTCCTGTGGATTGCTGTCCCATCAAACTACCTTTTCATGCCGTGCCCTGTTCTTTCTCGCTGCTTTTCCAGGAGGTTGCCTTCTGCATTTAGCGGTGGAAGAGGTGGGGGTTAGACTTGCCTGCAGGGACATGCCGGCCTAACAAGAGGCATCCTCTCCAGGGTCACAGCCCCTGCCCCGGCCAGCCCCTCTTCTCAGAGTGAGTGGGGCTCTCTGTGGCTCTGCTCTCTGGGGTCCCGGCCCGGCTGCCTGAGTTTGAATCCAGAGACCCCTCCATACCAAGCTTCTCTGCCCAGGGGCCACAGCCCCTCCCCGATCCGCATCCTGACAGATATTGGGCCCTCTCTGGGCTCCTTCCAGTTGCAGCGTTCTGAATGGGACTCCCTGCCAGCTTACCTCCACGCCCTGCAGACGCTGCTGCTGATGATGCTGAAGCAAGGCTCTGGCCGGCCGCAGGGGGACCATGGGCTCTTCCTCCGCTATCACATTGAGGCCATCACCGTGCGTGGCATCAACAGCTTCCGCCAGTACAAGTTTGACATGGGGATGATGGGCATGTGAGTTGGGGGCTGGCCCTCGGGCCGGTGGGTGGAGGTTGGAGGAGGAGGAGGAGGAGGAGGCAGATGGATGGATGGATGGATGGGTGGGTGGGTGCATGGATGGATGGATGGCAGCTCCCAGTGCAGGGGGGCATGTTCTGCTGGAGGCTGGGTCTCCCTCTCAGCAGATGGTCAGCCTGGATGTCCTAGGACCTGAGAAAGGCTCCAGTGACCCGTGTGGCACCAGGGTCCCTGGAGGACAGGTGGCGATTGCTCTTCTTCTTCTTCTGCCTCCCCCAGAACCCTGGAGGGGATGTTCCGGAAGCTGAACAACCTGCTGGAGAGGCTGCACCAGTCCTACTTCTTCTACCTGCTGCCCTCCCTTTCCCACTTCGTCTCCATTGGGGTCTACATGCCCGCCTTGGGCTTCCTCATCCTCATCCTGGTCCTCAAGATATCCTCCTCACCGGAACTGGAGAGGGAACAGGCCCAAGGGCCTTTCGGGGGGGGGGGGGGGGGCACGGCCTGGCTTTGGCCTCAGCCACCAGAGGGCTGTGCGTGCCCGTCCAGGGAGCCAGTGCCTTCCTGTGTGCAGCCCAGTGGTGCCTGCCAGGTGGGGCGGAGTGGGACACATCTCTGATGGACCACGGCTGCCTCTTCCAGATACCGCCTCTTGCAGACCATCTCAGAGAGCTGGCCGGCCACTTTCTCAAGAGCCAACTCTGGGCCGGAGGGATCCTTAGGCTTGGTGGGAGTGAAAGGGGATAGTCAGGGCCTTCTGTGAACAGCTGCTGGCAGGCCTCCGGAGAATACAGAGCCCTTTGCTGCTCTGTGGCCTGATCAAGGCTGAGGAAGGCGGGCCTGGGTCCCTTGCGCTGCACAGGATCCTTGGAGGCCAAATTCACCTGCGAGGGCCTTGGGGGGGGGGAGAGGAAAAGCAGCAACTACCCATATAAGACACACATACCCCCATGTATAAGACAACCCTCCCTTTACCAACCCCAACACACAGTTTCGAACTGAGCAGTTTTCTCCTCGGTTTGCTTCCATGTGTAAGGCAGCCCTCAATTTTTAGTCTTAACAGTTTTAGGCAAAAACATAGTCCTATACATGGAAAAAAAATCCTACCACCTCCTTTTCCCTGCCCATAAGAATTTCAGGGAGGAGGCAAAATCGAAAACAATGTAAGATGTGACCCATCTGAGATGTCTGGTGGAAGGGGGGAAAAACCCAACACAAACAAAAAAACAAAAACAAAAATCACACCACTAACTGGGGAAGCCCTCTGCAAATAGTTAAGTCTTCAGGGCCTTCTAAAAAGAAAGTAGGGAGGGAGCCTGCCTTATTTCGGCTGGCAGGTGGTTCCACATTTCAGGGACCACCACCGAGAAGGCACAGCGTAGTCTTGTCTTTTTGGCCGGACGGCCACAGGGTGGTCACCTACAGTGTGAGGGACTGGGAGGATTGTGTAGAATGGGATGGGTTTCTCACAAGGGGCGGGAGTGGGGTGGAATAAGTTCCACCAGATACGGATGCCCCAGGCCATGTAGGATTTATATGCTAACATCAGCACCTTGGATCTCACACGGAACCCCACTGGGAGCCAGTGCAGCCTGGCCAGGGACAGGGTGATATGCTGGGACTTTTTCACATCCGTAATCAACCTGGCCTCTGTAGCCTCTGCATCAAGTCCAAGGGCAGCCCCACATAGAGCTCCTTACTGTAATCTAATTTGGAGACTACCAACGCATAGATCAGAGCCTTCAGAAGGCTCCCCATCCCAGTGTGAGAGGTTTGGAGTGGTGTAGTCACTGACGTGTGAGGGTGTTCTATGCTCCGCCCTTCTCTTCCTCCCCCCCCCGCCCGCCCCAATTGTGGTCCACCTCGGGGCAGCAAGTCCTCTCCCCTGGGCACAGGGAGGTATGAGGCCTCCCATCTCCTGGCCCGCTAGCTTCTCAAGAGCACCAGGATCGGTCTTCCTCTCTGGCTGCTGGGAGGAAGGGCGAGGACTGCTTGTCCCATGCGTTTCCCTTGACTCCCTGCCCTCCCCCCACGCCCTGGACCTATGGATGAAGCTCAGCAGGTTTGACGCAGACCTGGACGGTCAGTGCTGTGATGGGCAGCAAGGGCCTCCTCCAGCTGCTGTGGAGGTAAGGCGGCCCCGAGCCAATCAGAGGATACCTGAGGCTGGGAAATTCATGCAGGGGTGGAGGGGGGCACTTGCTATGTTTCTCAAGATCCCAGCACCCTGGTTTCCCTGACGTTTGGGTCTCCCTTTCAGGTACTGACAGCCTCATTTTCTACTTGTCTTCAGCCAGCTCTACAATTCTGATTATTTTTTAAAATCTTATTACACCCAATCATGGGCACTGCTGCCAACAGAGCAGTTGCTCCCGGAAAGTCCTGGTGGCGGGAAGTCCTCTAACGCAGTGGTTTTCAACCTGTGGGTCCCCAGATGTTCATGGACTGCAACTCCCAGAAACCCCTTCCAGCACAGCGAGTGGTGAAGGATTCTGGGAGTTGCAGTCCAGGAACATCTGGGGACCCACAGGTTGAGAACCACTGCTCTAACGGGTAAATGGGGCACAGCTAGAAGAGATGAAAGATAGATGGAGGGAAGGGTGGTCTTCAAGTCAAGGGGGTTGAGTGGCCTCCGCCCTTTGTCTGGCCAGGTGTCCTTGGCAGGCTTGAGCCAAGTGTCTTCTGAGACAGAGAGAGAGAGAGGGCTGAGCGGGGGGGGGGGCTCTGGCTACTGGTTGGGTCTAGCAGATGCCGCCAGTTGCCTGAGCCCTTTCTTTTGAGGTGTGAAGATGAAGGTGCCTTCTGAGCAAGAAGTCCCCGTGTACTTGCAGGATTAGATTCCCCCCTCTGCGTTTGAGCTGGCTGCGGTGTAGACAAGTACTGCCCAAGCCCCACCCTTGTGATCCTGGCAGTTGCTGCCCTGGGCCCTGGGAGCTTCGTGCCAGCCTTGGCTGCTCTCCAGCACAGGTCTCCCCAACCCACATACGCACCCCTGTGCGCGCGCAGCCCTGGTGGTCTTGGGCAGGTGTTTCTCCTTGGCTCCTGTGTCTTCTCTTTGGTCTAGGAGCCTAGGCCCAGCCTGCTGACCCTTGTGCCCCCGCTGCTCATCTGCCACGCCACGGGGCTTGCCCTCTATTTTGTGCCCATCCTGGGGCAGCACGTGGCCACCCAGCACTTCCCGGTCTCTGAGTCGGAGGCAGTGGTGCTCACAGTCATTGCTATCTACGTGGCAGGGCTGGCGTTGCCCCACAACACGCACAGGTGAGGGAGGAGGGCTTTCTGGTTCCATTGGGGCCAGGTGGTCGGAGGCCACGCCGCATGTCCCATAGAGCGAGCGAGAGAGAAGGGGTGTTCTCTCCACCCATGGGCCCTGGGCGGGCATGTGGCTTGGCCACCCTCCGATTGTGCTCATCCCCTGCAGGGTCTTGACGGGCTCGGGGAGTGACCGCGGCTGGATGATGCTGAAGCTCCTGGCTCTGCTCTACCTCGCGATGCAGCTGGGCTGCATGGCGCTCATCAACTTCTCCCTGGCCTTCCTGCTGGCGGTCACTCTGGTGCCAGTGGCGGCTGTTGTCCAGCCCACCGGGCCCAAGTAGGTATTTGGGGGGGGGCTCTGCTCTCTCGGTCCCCCTCTCTCCCTTTGGTTATGGGTTGGGCCGTGTCTCCCAGATGTAAGGGGAGTCTGGGGCACCAGCGCCCTGGGCCAGGATCCCCTCCTCAGGTGGACCGACGTCAGCCACTGGCTGCATTTTTGTAATGCCCAATAACACCAGTTCTTGGGAGACGATCAATCTGCACCTTCCGAAAGAGATCCCCAAGCCTCTGGGGGTGGCTTCGCTCCTGCATTTGGCTCCTCTTCGCTGGCTGGCTGCTTCAAAGAGCTGGGGCTTGAGAGAGAGAGAGAGAGCGCCCTGTTTTTCCCGCCTCCAGGGCTGGCTCCCTGCAGTCCCTGCAGTCCCTGACTCAAGAGGAGGCCATGGTGGTGCTATTATCCTCGTTAGTATTGGCTTGACGAGTAGGCACTGTGGAGAGCAGCTTGGGCGTCCTGGTGCAAATCGCACCGGGGTCTCTCTTTTCTCAAGGGTGGCCATGCAGGGTTCATGCTGTGTGGTGTCCCATAGATGCTGGTTACCCCTCCCCCTCGGCCAGCTTTTCACAGACATCAGTCAGCCAGCATTCCATAACCACAGAACCTGCTTCACCTTTGCAGAGCTTTTTGTTCTTTCTGACTTTTCCGAATATCTTCACAGCTGTTTTGGTTGCCTCGGGATCTGCCCCTGATCAAGAGCACTAGCTGTTACACGAAGCACTTTCTTTTGCCACCTGGGCAGGTCCTGGTCCTGGACCTCTCACCTGTTGCAAAGGTGGGAGGCAGTTTTGTTCTTTTTGATGCAGAAGCAACAGCCATCCTACCAGAAATGGAAGGAATTGTCCTTTGCAGAGAAGATTTTGCAAAAGTATCTGTTCCTCCAGCTCCGTTTTTGAGATCGGCAGCAGGGGATAGCATCTCCTCCTTTATTTAAGGCCGTGTTGTGGAAACCACTGAGGAGGGCTTTCTTAAGGGAGGTTGCCCGCCAGCTTCCCAATTTCTTAAAACCGTTGTCCCCGGCCAGGAGGAGGCGGCGGTGGCGGTCTGGCTTCAGGGGTGCCCCTGCGACCACCTGCCTTTTCAGACAGAGAAGGAAGGGGCTTGCCCTCCCTCCTTTTGAGAGCTGCCCTCCTTGGCCTTCCTTCCCTCCTGCAGGTACCTCTACACTGTCCTGCTGGTGCTGGTCACGCCGGCTGCCACGCTGCTCTTCTGCATCTTCCTCTACCAGGAGCTCATCGAGTACCCCATCACGATCCTGGAGGGCTGGCAGCGCTTCCTGCAGGCCATTGCAGAAGGGCTGCTGGATCACCATCTCTATGGCTCCATCGTCTTCCCCTTCGTTGCCTTCTTTGTCTACCCTTGCTGGCTGCTGCTCTGGAATGTGCTCTTCTGGAAGTAGCTGTGCCCCCCTTTCCTGGCAGCCACACCACCATTCGTATGTGCTCTGCTACAGCGGACGGTCACCCCAGGGAGGTCTGAAGAGGGGGGCTGCCCGGTTGGGAAAAGCCGGAAAGGCCAGCATTCGGACCATGGAGAGGCTTCCCCATATGGAGTGGGGTTGCTCATGCCACCCTCAGTAGGTTTAGGAGAGAGGAGGCAGCGTCTCATGCCTTGCGAGACGAAGGGGGGGGATTTGGAAGTGGCTGGGGTGTGCGTGGGTGTGTCCAACAGGTTCTCCAGCTGAGCCTGAGGGATTGTACTCCCATTCCTGCCCCCAAAGGCTGAGTTTGGATCGGAGGAACACTGGGAGTGGGGTTGGTAGCATGTCAAGGATGGGCCCAAGGCCTCGCGTGCTCAGAAGGAAGCTTGAATGTTAAAGACCACCCTTGATGGAACACTGGGCAGGAGTGGATTGGAAAGTGCCCCGCACCCCCCCACACACACACACACACAAGGGAGAGGGTGGGCAATGCCTGTTGCACAGAGCAGGGTTGTGGGTGATCTTGGATAAATAAAAGGACACATGGCTTTGTTATGAACTGGTGGCCTTTCTTTTCCTTGTTGAGTCCATAGGCAGATGGCAGGGCCACCCTTGTGGGCTGTTGTGCTCCAGACCAGGTGTTGTGGGTGGGGTGGGGTGGAGTAGCCAAGGAGGAAGGCCTGGGGGTGGGAGTGGCCGTCCTCGAGCGCCCCTTGAAGGTGGAGAGGAAGGGGAAAAGCCCCTCTGTCGCTCGAATGGAAGAAGGCTAAGGGAGGCAGGAAGGAGGAGTGCCCATGGAAGAACTGGGTGGCCGGGGTCTGTGAGCCCTGGTCAGCCTTTCCTGGGCTCTGTTCCCGCTGGCCAGCCTGCATGGCTGGAGCCACAGCCTCCCTCCCTCCCTCTCCCCAAATGGTCCTGAGGGCAGCCCCTGGCCAGAGGACACTCGCCTGCCTGCCTGCCTGCCTGTCCCATCTGCCCAGGTTGGGTGGGGTGGGGCGAGGATGGAGCTCCAGGCAGCTGCACCTGCTCTGCCAGCAGGGAACCACCCATTGATTGACTGATTGGATTTCTATTAACCCACCCACCCCTCAAAATCTGGCAAGAGGCCACTTTGGGTGGTTTGCAACGTTACCCAATTAACTTTCACCTTAAAAAAAACAAAATAACCCCAGAAATAAGGGGTGATATATTTATCTTCAAAAATACAGCTCAAAAAGCAACATAGTAGTTCACCTGGAAGTTGAGTCATGGCAACGGGACTTCTTGAGAGACTGAAATGTTTCGCTGCTCACCCAAGCAGCTTCCTCCGTCGGAAGAGCAGCGAAAGGTTCCGATCTCTCTCAAGATGGAACAAGAGGCCCAGTAGTTGCCATGGCTCCACCGCCAGGGAAAACTCACCTGGAGGGCAAAAACCAAAGAGAAACCAACCCAAGGGCACAGGAGGACACGTGGCCCCTTAAAAGACGAGCTCTCCTATGTCAGCGTAACGTTCCGTGGGCGACACGTGCACTCCTTCCGCAGAAACCGACCTGGCCAACGCCCTGAGACGGGTTGGGCGGGGGGGGGGGGTGCCAGGCGCGACCGGTCGGGGGGGGAGGGGGGGGCTGGAGGGCGCCGGTGGGGGATTGGAGCCTGGGGGGAGAGAGCCGGTCGTGGGCTTCTCTTTGGGCGGAGAAAAAGACCTTCTTGTCCCCAACCGCCCAGGGCTTTGCCGGTCCCCGTCCCCAACCCTGGAAGCGGGAGCCCCCCCCCCCCCCCCCCCCCCCCCGCTCTGGAGGAGGAGGAGGAGGCCGGAGAAGGCTTGCGGGGGGGGGTTTGTTGTGGGAGGAGGGGGGCCGGAGGAGGAGAAGAGACCCCACCCCGACCGCCTGGGCACGGACAGCCTCGCCGCCAGCCTCCAGGGCCGCCCCAGGGCGAGAGCACTGCAGCAGTCCGGCCGGGAGGAGGAGGAGCCCAGCTGCCCACGGGGAATCCCGGAAGTGCCCGGCGGAGCATCGCGGGGCTCCCCTCTTCCCTCGGCGTAGCTCTGGGCGCCCCGGCCACGCCCACCGCAGGGAAGGGAGGCCGGCTTCCTCGGGCAGGCCCCGCCCCCCTGTTCTCCCTCTCCCCCCCCTTCCCCTCCTTTGCGCGCGCGGGGCCTTGTGGGGATGGAGGGGGCGGGGCCTCTTTCCCCCCCTCCCCCTCCAAGATGGCGGCGGTGGTGGTGGCGGTGCGGAGCGTCGCGCGTTCCCGGGGGGCCTTCCTGCTCCCGGCCTCCCCCGGGGGGCCCCGCCCGCGGGTAAGAGCCGCCGCCGACTGCCGGTGGGGGGAGGAGGAGGAGGAGGAACGACTGGGGGAGGGGGAGGCCCAAGAGGAGGAGGAGGAGGAGGAGCCGCCCTTCCCCTCCCGGCCGCCCCAAGGTCACCCCCGCCGGTCACCTCCTCCCGGGAGGGCGGGCGGGCGGGGGGGCTCGTCCTCCCCCCCCCCTTCCTCCCCTTCCCCTCCGCCGTGGCGCGGAGTTCCGCAGGCTCCCTCCCTTCTGCCCCCCCCCCACCGCGCCAGGGGGTCTCCTTCCTCCTTTCCCAATTCCGGGCGCACCGTTGCTGACGCGCCCCCCCCCGGTTTCTTCTCTCTCTCTCTCTCTCTCTCTCTCTCTCTCTCTCTCCCCCCACACACACACACCCACACACTCCCCCCCTTTAGGCCCCCCTGTCGTGGCAGTCGTCGGGCCCCTCCCGGGGGAAGAAGGCGAAGGCGGCGCTGGCGGCCCTGGGGGCGCTGGCGGCGGGCGGGGCCGGCCTGGCCGTGGCCCTCCACGCCTCGGTGGCCGCCTACGACGTGGACCTGGAGCCCCCCCACTGGCCCTGGGACCACGGAGGGCTCTTCACCGCCATGGACCACAGCAGGTACCAGCACCCACCCCCCGCGGGCGGGGATGGAGGCGGCAGCCCTGCTTCCGCCCCGGGATTCCCCCCCCCCCGCCCCCTGGCCTATTCCACCCCCCCCCAACCCCTGTGAGGCCTCCGGGCGCCTGGGAGATCCCGTGCCCACCCGCCCTCCCTGCTCCCCTGGAGTAGGGACACCCCCCCCCCCCAATTAGGCTGCCAAGGGCAGAAGGCGGCCATTCCCCACCACCATCGCTGGCTGGCGATTTCTGCAGCGGCTGCCCTCCTGGTTGCTTGGCCCCGGTACCTGAGGGGTTAGCAAGGGGCTTGTGCCCGGGAGGATGGGGGGGGTTGTCCCACTCTTAAATGAGCCTGCTCCCCTCCCTCTCTCTCTCTGCAGCGTCCGGCGTGGCTACCAGGTGTACAGGCAGGTGTGTTCCGCTTGCCACAGTATGCGGTTCTTGGCCTTCCGCAATCTCGTCGGGGTCACTCACACCGAAGAGGAAGCCAAGGCCTTGGCCGCAGAGGTAGGCTGGGCAGGCAGTGGGGAGTGGGAGGTGGGTGGATGGGTGGGGGAGATGAAGGCAGCCTGGCTGGGGGAGCCTGGGAGCCTGAGGGCTGCCCTGGGGAGAGTCACCGGTGCTGGCTCTAAGACCCCCACTTGCTTTGTCCCGCTGTGTTAGTTTGAGGTCCAGGATGGGCCCGACAAGGACGGCAACATGTTCATGCGGCCATGCATCCTCACCGATTGCTTCCCCAGCCCCTACCCCAACTCGGAGGCAGCCAAGGCGGCCAACAACGGGGCCCTGCCTCCAGATTTGTCCGTCATCATCAAAGCCAGGTAACGCAGGCAGGGCTGGAGGCCCACCCCCACCCTGGGGCCGCCTTGCCTGGTCCCAGGGCCTGGGCTGGTGTGCTTCTGTCTGGGGTGGAAGAGAAGGCGCCCACTGCCACCCCCCCCCCCACACCCCCAGTGTGAGTGCTGGGTGGAGGACCCTCAGCCGCCTGGGGCTCTCAGGGGCCTCACTCTCCTCCCTTCTCTCCCGCGTGCTCCAGGGAAAGGGGTGAGGACTACGTCTTCTCCCTGCTCACAAGCTACTGCGACCCCCCTGCTGGCGTGACCATGGATGAGGGCCTCTATTACAACCCCTACTTCCCCGGGGAAGCCATTGCCATGGCGCCCCCCATCTACGACGAAATCATAGAGTACGAGGATGGTAAGTGGGCAGGGCGGGACCTGGAGTGGAGGAGGATGTGGGCTCCCTACAGAGCCCACCCCCCATGAGATTCTCTCCCTTCCACAGGCACCCCTGCCACCATGTCCCAGATTGCCAAAGATGTCTGCACCTTCTTGCGCTGGGCATCTGAGCCAGAGCACGATGACCGCAAGCGGATGGGCCTGAAGGTCAGCCTTCCTCCCCTGGCAGAGGGCATGGGCTGGGCTGCGGGAGAGACCCTGCCCAGGCCAAAAGCAGCACCTTGGGGGGCCTGCAGGGGCTGCCTCTTAGATAAGCAGAGGGGGGGGGCTGGGCTCCTCCGCCAGGACTCGGAGGGGGTGGGGAGGAGGTGCCCTGGCCTGTTCCCCTGGGGGCAGGCAGCCCCTTCTGTGGCCTTGGGAACAGGACGCAAGGGGTGCCTCGCAATGGCTCTGACCACCTGCCCTCCCTCCCTCTCCCCCCCTCTTTGCAGGCCATGCTGATTGGCAGCATGTTGCTTCCTCTTTTCTACTACTTGAACCGACACAAGTGGGCTGTTCTGAAGAGCCGGAAGATTGTCTACCGGCCTCCCACCAAGTGACCCCGTGAAGGGTCTGCGGACCTCCTCCTGATGCTGGAGCAGCACCGCCTTGTCCTCTGCCCGAGGGATGTACGCACTGCTCTTCGCCCCCGTGCATTTGCTGTTATTTAACGTGTCTCCATCCATTTGGTAACCCGCAAGGCCTTAGGAAGAGGACCCTGGGCTCCAGGGGTGGCAGGCACCCAATAAACGAGCTTCTTCAACTAGAAACCAGTTGCTGTCCCATGCATGCCCCCTGCAAGGTGGCCTTGATCTCTTCTTCCAGGGCCCTTCAAAAATGAGTATCTTGCGCAGTCCCAGTATAATATGTTCTTTTATTATTATTATTATTACTATTAGCAAAGGGGTTCATTTCCACTGTACTGTGACACATATCCAAAGTCTCTCATGCTTCTCTCTTGTTTTTCCCCCTATCTAATGCTCTTACCTAACACTACTCAAAGCGTCACACCCCACACTGGCTGCTGTTGCGTCAGGCAGGCAGTTAAACACCTTGTCCAGAAGCAGCTTGAGGGATCCTGGTGGCTGTCGGTGGCAGCAGATGGAGGATAGCAAGACCTGCTTAGTACCACTGGGCTCGGGGAACCCAAAGGCACAGAGGAGCCACACCATTGGGGATGGGGGGGGGGGGGGAGAACTGCACCTCCAACCCTCAGCCCCTCCCCAGGGCAAACAGAGACGCATTCCTCAGGGAGATGTTGGCAGCCCTCCAAGGCAGGCACAGCAGGGCCCTCAGACAGGAGGGAGAGTAGCTGCTTTCTCCCGGGGGTGGGGGTGGGGGGTTCTGGGTGAGAGGAGGGACTTCGCCCTCTCTTCCTGCCTCCTTCGGCTCCAAAGGGTGGCCATTCAGTCTGGGCCACAGAGGCAGCAGTCCAGCGCAAGGTCCCTCCCTGTGCCTCAAGGGTATGCCATGACATGGATGAGCTTCTGCACATGCTCAGTGGCAGTTCTGGCAGTCAGGGTGGCACCTCTCCCCATCCACGTTGCACCTGCAGCCTCCGCTGGTGTCTCCAGGACCCTGTGAGCAAAAGATGGCCAGAGAGATCAGGGCAGCTGGGAGGGGCCCCGGGGGTGGCTGTGGCAGAAGGGGACACCTTTCCCTAGAAGCCCCGGAAAAGAATGTGGCTTGTGAAGGGTGGGTGAAACTACACACTGCCCACCTCCCTCTTCAGAGCCAGGAATTTAGTGCCTCCACACACACACACACACACCCGCCCCCAAAGAAATCTCACATCCTGGGAGAGATGCCACCTGGTCACGAGGGTGGGGTGGGGGGTCATGGGAAGTGTTTCCAAATGTCGCCTTTTTCTTGTGTGCAGCATCGGGGTTGAGGGGAGGGGTCTCTGGCCACACTGGGCTTCCCGTGCCCATGTGCCCTCCCTGCTGAGCTCAGGTTTGTGTTGAGCTTTCTTGTCCTGGGTGCCAGGCATCGATGCAAGGGACTCCGTGTGGCATTTTAAGGGTGGCTGCTGACTCCGTACTCTTGTGCAGAGGAGCCTGCAAAAGCAGCCAGCAGGGAGTGCGGGAGTGTTGGGGCTTCCACACCTCCCTTGTGAGCTCAGCTGTTGATGGCAGGCCAGAAGAAAGACCTCGTCTGGGCCTTCAGAGGTGGGCTGGCCACCCTCCTCCTTGACGTCTAGACGCCTTGGTTGGGTGAGGCAGGTGGGATCTTGGGCTCGGCAGCAACGGAAGGCCAGCAGCTTCCAACCCCTGGATTAGAGGGCCCTGCTGGAAGGTGGGACTTCGGCAGACGCCTCTGCTGCAACCGCTTGAGTCAGCATGAGCGTGGATTGTGGGTTCCAGCCCACTTCTTCAAGCACAGCTGCACATGGTGTGTGTGTGTGTGGGGGGGGGGGGGAACCTGTGGTCTCCCTCAGGTGTGTTGCCCCCGAGTGGCCGATTTGATTTTTGCTCGTCTCCGAGGGCACAAAGCGGCAGGCGCTCCTTCCGCCCTTGCCCCTTGGCACAGTGGACCTTAAGGCGGGCAGGTGCCCACCCAGTCCAAGGGGGTGCCCCCGCCCCCTCTGCACTTCATCATGACCCCCTCTCCCCCAATTTAAAGAATCACCCGGTTTGCTTGTTGAGCCGTCAGTGCAGCTTTGCAGGGGAAGACGGGGCAAAGACAGGCCACAAAGAAGCCGCACGGCTGCCGAGGAGCAACACAGCCGAGAGGAAACCCCCCCCCCCAAAAAAAACAGAGATCTCTATGGGAAGGCTCAAAGGAAGAGCCGCTGTGGGGGTGGCAGCGGCGGCAGCACCGCCTCTGAAGGCTCACCCAGGCCCCCAGAGGAGGAGGGAGGCAGTCCAACCCGGACTCTTCCCCAAAGGAAGCCGCTGACCAAGTAGCCACTCCTGAGCACCAGGCCCAGGAAGAGGAGCTGCCAGCATGGGTCCAGCCCCCCCCTTCCCATCTGTTCACTGGCACCTCCCTGCTTACGTGGTGACATCAGAGCCCCTTTTTGGCCCCGGGGAGGAGGCGTCTTGACTTGCTTACCCCGGGCCCCCAGCGTGGCCCCTTGGTCACCCAGCAGATCTCCGTCTGGCAGACGGGGCACCGGAGCCAGTCGCAGCCCCCCTTCTTCTGCACCACGATGTGGCACACAGGGCAATGCATGGCCTCTCCCAGGCACACCAGGGTCTGGCAGGGAGTAGGGGAAGAGGAGGAGGTGAAGGAGGAAGAGAGAGAGAGAGAGAGAGAGAGAAGGGCTTCAGGCCAAGGGAGCTCCAGAATGGCACGGGCAGGGCAGGCCTAGGCATAGGTGGGTGCCTACGCCTAGTTCCGCTGCCTCTCCTTCCCCTCCCCAGGGGAGACCCCTGCTGTGGCCAAGCCCCCACCCCTACCTTCCCCAGCGCTTCTCCAGGCTTGCTTCTCGCCTGTCAGCTCCGCAGGAGCCACGCCAGGTGAGCCTCTGGCCTTATAGGGGGCAGGTCAAGCCAAGGAGGAGGGAGCTGGGCAGGAAAGGAGCAGCATGGAGGGAACGGGTCAGAGAGGGGGCAGCAGAGCAGAAGAGCGTGCGCGTCCCTCCCCACACTCCCCCGCCCCCGTGGGGTGCTCCACCCGCCTGCTCACCTTCAGCAGATTGCTGGTCTCCCGGGCAGCAGCATCCAGGTGGGCTTCAAACTGCAGTTTGTCTTGGTACTGCTTGCAGTTCATGCCCTCGTGGATGGCCTGTGGGGAGGGGGGGGTCAGATCCTCAGGCACACAGGGCCCCCTTCTTCTGCCTGGTTGGTGGGTCGCTCCTTCTGTTCACTCCAGACAGAGCAGGCAGAGGGCCTGTCCCCGTCCCCCGTCCCCCGTCCCCCCTCCCACCACCTGGGGTCCGAAGGAAGACGTGCAGGGGCTCTTCCCCCCCCCCCCCCAGCCCAGCTGCTGACCTTGCAGACCAAGCAGTTGAGGGCCTGGCAGCTGGGGCAGCGGAACTCGTTCACGTCGTCCTCGTAGATACACCAGCCCAGGCAGTCGGCCGTCCGACAGTGGTAACTGTTGTGGGCCCGGCTCTCGGCCACCGCCAGCCGCCGCTCCAGGAAGCGTTCGTACTCCTCCCGCGACACCAGCTGCAGGGGCGGAGGAGCCCTCTCAGAGCCTCAGTGGGGACAGACTGGGCTGTGGGGAGGGGGGGAGAAGCCCACTCCCCTTGGCTTCCCCCTTGGCTTCATTCTGTACAAGCCCCAAGCCGGCATTGGCTCTGGCACCAATGGAAGCGGCCCCCTCAGAAGCACTGCAGTTTGGGGTTCCCCCTCTCCCCACCTCCGAGGGGTGCCCTGGCACATGGCCCCTTGAGGCGGCGCAGCCAAAGGGCCTGCAAACCCCACGGCTGGGCCAGCGCTGCAGACTCACCGCCTGGATCTCCCTGTCCTGGAGGTGGCTGGAACAGGCGTAGGAGTCGTCCCGGAAAGGGCAGGCCACCAGGGGCTCCTCCGTGCAGTGGATCAGCTGGCGCAGGCAGTCCCTGGGTTGGAGAAGGGTGGCAGGGGTCAGGCCAGATCACAAAGGCAGACCGCCCACCCACGAACCTGCCTCCCTCCCCCCCCCCCCGTGGGGCACTCACCTGCAGAAGCTGTGCAGGCACTCGCGCAACAGCACCCCCTCCCCCGGCTTCACCTCGAGGTAGCAAATGCGGCACTCCATCTCCTCCTGGTTTGGCACCAGCGCCTCTTCGTCCAACTGGCACAAGTGCTGGAAGTTCTGGAGCCGCCTCTGCTCCAAGGCCTGGGGAGACACCGGGGGGGGGAGGGGAGGAATAGCAGCGAAAATGACAGGGGCTCTCCTGCACACACGAACGGCACTCCCGGCCCCTCTCTCCCTCCTGGAGCATCTGCCAGAAAAGCCGGAGGGCACAAGCCCACCTTGGACACTCAAACACTGAGGGAGGGAAAGGGGGGGGGAATGGGAGCCCCAGGAAGCACACGCGTGCACACACACCCTGGCATCTAGGGCCATGGAACCAACTCTGTCATGTTCCGGAGGGTCCTTGGCGCCCCTGCCACTCACACCCACCATTGGTGTCATGAGCCCAAGGGAGTTTGCCAGTTGTCTTCTCGGGTGAGGGGAGCCACTGCAATTATTTCTACTTTCAATTCTTTTTACATTTATTAGATTACTGGACATATGGTTTGCATTGCTGTAATCCTCTTGGCCCACGGAAAGGCAACCGTTTGGGACCTCCATATATATGGCAGAAGGCCTCCTTCCACCAAGATGTGCCCGTCTGACACGACCTCCCCAGGGAGGGCAGCAGACGGCAGCGACCTCCCAAGGAGTGGGGTGGGGGTGGGGGTAAGGAAAACCCAGCCGCCTCTGCCGTTGCTCCTCCTGCCTCTGGAATAATCTCTCTCCCCCAAATCCCCCTGCCCCTTTCACGGGGGGACTTTCAACTTGCACCCAGGGGGCCTAAAGACAGACACACCCCCCCCCCCGAGCTCATATCACATCTGGTTTTTTCAGTGTTCATATTATCAGTTGCACCACCTTGCCTTGAAATCATCCTTAACCATTTCAGCGAATGTTATGTTGTCTTGTGAATGCATACCGATGTTGATTTTCGATAGCTGTTTTGTTCATTGCTTATGCTTACTCTTTTTAAATTGTTATCATGCTGGTGTGTTGAAAACGGGACAAAGTGGCCTTGGCAACCAGAAGGGCAGTACAGAAGTCAAAGGAAGAAGCACATTTTCATCTGGACTGGAATTGCCGGCAACCTCGAGTTCTCTGTTGTTTTTGTACCCTATTTAGCCACCATGAGGCCCACATGAAGCACCAAAGAAGCGTTTTTTTTCAAGGGAAGTGTGACGGTGTGTGTGTGTGTGTGTGTGTCTATGTGTGTGAAAGAGGAGGCGCCACCCCACCCACCAACTCCAATATTCTGGGATGGGCATCTTCAGCCCCTGGAGAGTGACTGCCCCCCCCTTCCCTGGCCGGGTGGGAGAACCTTCCCCGTCATTCTGAGCTGCTGAGGCCGGGGCTCCTGTGTCCCACTCCCGGAAGCAGACTGCCGTGTGGACGGAGATGCAGGACCCCGACTTCTTAAGAGGCCCCGCTGGCACTCGTTCTGCCCTTGCCCAGCACCAACAGGGCTTGCCCAGCTGTTCTCTCGCACACCCTCGGAGCCAGCCTGGTCTGGCATTTTGCCTGCTGTGCCATGGGCTCTGTTTCTGAGTTATTATCATACAAAACCAATCTACACATTGTTCCTTCACAGTCCGACACACAGGTTTTAACAAGTAAACAAGTGGATTGAAGTGGAATCGCCCAGTTTGGAATTTAAACTTTTTATCTAGGAAGACGGAGGTGAGATAAGGATGCAATCTCGAGTTATCTGGAAGCTGCCCGAGAGGTATTCTGGGGTCTCGCAGGTGGCTCCCGTTGCTGGTAACGTGCGTGGAAGGCAGGTTCAGATCCACCTTGAATTCTGCCATAAACCAAAATCCAAATGTACAAGTAAAGTGTGACCCTTGGTGGATGGATTCCAGCCGGGAATCTACATACTACCCCTGACCTCGGCACCCTGTGGTGGGCCTCCGCAGGGACTGTTTGTGGGCAGCTGAGAGGAACCGAAGGATGTGCCATTTGCTTGGGAGTAAGTGGGGAGGCAAAAGGGTTCCAGCCAGGATCTGTGCAACCCTAACAAGACCCCCCCCCCGAAGGAAGGCTCACACCTGGTGGAGAGGGAGGCTCAGGCTGTGGTGGGGGGAGGGGGGCGGCGGCCCCAGAGAAGCCCCTGCCATTTTCTGCCAACACACCCCTGCTGGTGGCTTCCTAGAGAGCATTTCTCGCCCAGTCCAGGCATGTGACGGTCCTTTCGCTCGGGGCCATTTCCCCACCTCTTTCCCTTTGACATGGCACCCCTCCCTTTGCCTGCAGGGCTCAACTGCATCCGATGGGAGCCAGCCTGCCCCAAGGGCAGCAGAGCCACGGAAGCCCCCCCCCCCACCGTCCAGGCCTTCCCACTTCCCAAGCAAGACCCATGGAGGAGAAGGGCTCCTCTCCCGCGGCTGCCCTTGAGGGGAGGCCCTCCGTGACTGGGTCCGGGGCAGCAGCCCTTCCGGGTGTTTGGCCCATGGATGGAAGCAAGCTTCTCTACGATGGGGTTCACAAGGTTCACTCAGCCTTCCATCCTTTTCAGGTGGGTAAAGGGAGTACCCAGCTTGCTGGGGGTGGGGGTGGGGTGGGCAATGTGTAGCCTGCAATACATACAGTAAATGGTAAATTGCCCAGAGAGTGCTTTAAGCGCTATGGGGCAGTCTATAAGCAGAACACTTTGCTTTGAGGGGAAACTGGACTTGGGCCTGGATGGCAGCCTCGTCCGGCTCCCAGGCATGGAATCATCATCATCATCATCATCATCATCAGCAGCAGCAGCAGCAGCAGTGATGTTCCTCCCTCAGCCACCCACCAGCTCTCTGCCCAAGGACAACTGCTCGGGTTCAATGCGAGTGCCTTTCTGCCCCGACTAAAGGCTGAAGGTTCAGTTCCGGCATTCAGCACCAATTCTCTCCCTCGGAATATCAGATTCTCTCTCAGTGCTGCTCTTTAAGTAAGTGGGCCCCCCTCCCCACCCCATGGGATCTTGCTCCAGCTGGAAATGGCCCAGGGGAGGGAGGTGGCTGGACGGGTGGGCGTTGGCTGGCAAGGGCAATGGAGTAGGTTCACCCCTACAGCGCCCCACTGTCCTTTGAGAATAATGCCCAGCCAGCTGGACGGCCCAACCTGCTGCCTGGAGGAGGGTGTGCCCAACCAGCCACCCCTCAACCAGAGAGGCTCGCGTGCTCAAGGGCCATTTGGGCTCCAGGCTTCCACAGCCCCAGAGGCGCCTGGGTCCCCTTGTGCTTCACCTCCGCCCCCCTCCCTGGGTGGCACCCTGAGCGGGCTGCCTTTCCCAGCCTCCCCGAGGCATGCGAAGCCTCTCGCCCTGGCCTGGGGCTGAGCCAGTGCCAGGGGAGGCACCGCCTCAGCCAGTGAACTGCAACGCAGAGGTCCACCAGTGGGCAAGGAACAGATCCAGCGCCCCCCTGCCTGCCCCTTGCCAGGCATCGTCAAAAAGCTCGCCAATGCCAGCTCCCCCTCCCCCACACACACATACACACACCAGCAAGTGTCTCTCCCCCCCCCCCAGTCCTCAAGAGCAGGTCCAAAGAGCTCAGTCCTGCTGGGCAGACTGAGGGATCCTTTTCAAAGCCTGCTTGCAGCTGGGCGGAAGGAAGGGGGAGCTCCCAGGCGGAAGGCGGGGCAGAGCAGGAGGGAAGTTTGCTCTGTGCAGCACCTTGGTCCTTCCTTCCTTCCTTCCTTCCCCAGAGGCAGCCACTGCAGGCCCACCCCAGGACTCTGACACCCCCCTCCCCACCCCACCCCAGGTAGCAGCTACTGAGAATTCAGGTGGTGGAGAGGACAGAGCACCGGGTAAAGAAGACTCTGGGTTCAAATCCCTGCTCAGCCACAGCAGCTTCCTGGCGAATGGCAGGGATGAACCACTTCCCGGAACATCTCGCCTCATTCAAAGGCATGACAGGATTCACTGGCAATGGCGCAAGTGGCAGCAGGCAACGCACCGTTTTACATGTGTTAAGTCTCAAACGTGCCCCAATGCTGTGGCTCCAGTTCTGTTTCAAAGGCAATCCCCAGGGGAACGGTGGCCAAGTCAGCAGCCCAGCGGTGGGCAGTCCGATTTCTCAAGAGAATCTCGTTCGGCCGGCTGCAGCCGTTCCTCGGAGGGGAAAGGGCCTTCTGAAGAGCACAGAGGCCTCGCCCTGAGAGGAGAATTTCACAACCAGGCCAGAGGGCCACGTTTTGTGCAAGGAGAAAGGCCAACGCACCTTTCTCCCGGAACAAACGCCACCTCTCTGCTACGGAAGGACACCAGACCATGGGCTGCCACCTGGCCCAAAGGAACCATTTAATAAAACCAAGGAGTTCCTCGGCAAATCACGGCAGAACTTCAAATATACAAACATTGCACGCAGGCATTAACCGGTCTCCAAATGGTCACCCAAAATTCCATGGCTCTAAAATCACAGTACAATTCTGCACAGGGAAAAAAGGAGGAGGATTGCACCCCCGCCCCCAGGCTGTGTTGTTCCCTGAGAGCTGGAGCCGTCAAGGGAGAAGGACCTTCACCCCAAGGGGCCACTGCCCAGCTGCAGCCAACTGGGACAGTCAGGAGCTGGGACCAACTCAGAAGGGGGCTGACCTTCAGCAGGCACAAAACAGTCCCAGCCTAGGACATGGCCTGCTCCCAAGGAGCAATGGGCGAGGGGAGGGCACAGGAACAGGTGGAGGCACCAGCCTTTCTCTCAGCAAGCGCCATAAAAACTGAGGGGAGGGGGGAGGAACCCCGCCAGTGAAGAGGGGCCTCTGGCACCAGCATGGCGCCTGTGGTGAGCTCCAAGGCACAGCGAGTCCTCAGCTGCTCCAAGGAAGCCACCCCTGGCTCTCTGAAGCCGTTCTGGCAGGGGATCCTCTCTCCAGGAAGCCCCAAAAGGCATAAGTCAAGGGTGACTGGAAGTACCATCCATCGGGATCCCACCTCCTCCCCCGGAGCAAAGCTGGCAGGGCACAGCAAGCAGATGGGACACAAGGGGAGCCAAGGAGAGGGCGAGGGGCTCCAGGAATGCCTCTGCAAAAGGCACTGCCGGCATTTGGGGGGTGGAGGGGGGGGCCAGGAAGAGAAAGGGGCTCCAGAACAGGTTCAGAGTCTGCCCCTGCCAACACAAGACACCAATCCAGTGCCAGCCCTGGGGAGCTGAGGGCACTGCTCCAGCCCTGCTTGCATGACAGGAATGGACCTGCTTGACAAAATATTTGGGAGGCCCTGCTGGCTGGACTGGGCAATGAAGAAGGGGAGGCCAAGGTGCCTGGGGCAGCCAACCGGGGGTCTACCTGAAAGTCTGGGCCTTGCCCAGCCCCTCCAGCTGTGGCGCCAGGCCACCGCCTTCAGCCCTTCACGCTGCACACATGCCTTCTAGCCCTTCCCAGCTGGCTCCGCAGGTGAAGGAGGAGGAGGGGAGATAGCCCTCGCCCACCCCAGCACACCTGCTGCTGGCACCTTGCCTTTCCCCCAAGAGGGCAGGCTGCCCCAATCAATGCACGGAGGGTCCGTGGCAGGGCAGCGCACGGAGGGGCAGCTAGGAGGACTCCGAGGAGAGGCGGATGAAGTCCTCCAGGGAGCCAAGGCTCTGGGAACAGGGCACGGCTGGGCCGTCTTCTCTCCTTCCCTTTTCCTGTCATAAGAAAAGAAAGAAAGAAGAGAAGAGAGTCACCAGGTGCCAGGCTTTCCCCAGGGAGCCCCTGCATTCACCCCATCTCCTTGGCATCCCCTGCCTTCGCACTGCAGCCGCCCGGGGAGCAAGCCAGGCCACCAAGGCCACCAGCTTCCTGGAGGCTTCCTGGGCTACAGAGAGGTTTACTGAGCCCAGAGCAGGTCAAATGTAAAAGCTCCCTCCAGGATACTGTGGGGGAGCATCGGATCAAATGGGAAGAATAAACACCAGGTGAACCTTGTCAAGCCACCCCTAGGTGGCTCTCCCACACTGTCACCATTGCTGGCCGTGTGGGCGCTCCTGAGTTTTCCAGGGTGCCCCTGAAAGAGGATTTGCACCTGAAGTGCGCTGGGCTCCTCACCGGGGGGGGGGGTGTCCTTCTCCCCATTGAGCGGCCCTCCTGTCCCTGGATCTGGTGCCTTCTCCCGCTCTGCCTGCTGCTCCACAGTCTTTCTGTGGCTGCTCATGGGGAGACCAGGCCAACCCAGCTCCAAGACCAAGTCCCTTCCAGATCCCCTCCTGGGGCAGGGGGGGGGAGTGCAAGGCATTCTGGCCATAGCTGGGGGAGGAGGGGGGACAGCCACCACGGGAGCAAGAACAATCCACCTCTGCACAAGACAGCCCTCACCTGACATGACCCACACCGCTCGGCAAAAAGGGGGTGCGGGAGGGGGAGGAGCCACCAGCAAAAACTACTACAGGCTGTTCTGTCCATCTCTATTCTCCCCATCTCGCCCACAACAAATAGCAGGACTATCAAATTAAAAACAGCACCATGAAGGCCCCAACAGAGGAAGGGCAAGGAGGACACGGATCAACAGGCGAGACAGAGGAGGGGCTGCTGGTCCGTCAAAAGGCCAATCAGGGAAGGGAGATCCAGCCTTGCCCTGACAGGCTCACTGCTCGGGGGACTCGCCCTTGAGCCTGGAGTGGCTTCGCTCAGCTTAAACTGGCAGGGCAGCTGTGCCTGTTCTTCACGGTAACATGCTCTACCTGGAGCTGGCCCTGGAGACCATTTAGAAATTTCAGCTGGTGCAAAATGCGGCCATCAGACTTTGGATGAAGGCTGGTTAGAGGGCGCATGACCATACCCTGCTATAACAGCTGCAAGTGCCGCCCATCCATCCACTGCCAGACCCAGTTCTAAGTGCTGGATAGGACCCCTGACACATCTTGGGTTTGGGTTTTCTAGAGTATCTTTGCTCTCTCTCTTCCCAGCTGCAAAGGTTGTCAGAGGAGGTCCTTCTCTGGGCCCTTTCAATGGGTCTGCTTGGCAGAGACACATGAAAGGGCCTCCTCTGTGGCCGCTCCCAGGTTATCCAGTCACCTCTGGATTCTGGTCATATGTTCCTCTTAGGTGGTTTTTCCCATTTTATTCTTTTAGATGCCACATCTTAAATAATCATTATATGTTCAATTGTTGTTGTTTTTTAATATAAACTCATTCTCCATTTAGTCTCACCCGTTTTAAGTCACTGCGAGTTGTCTTGGGTCCCCCTTGCTGGGAGAAAACAACAAATAATCGATAAAATAAGTCCGAAGCAGCAAAAGGACCTTGGGCGTGGGATGGGGCCTTCCCTGCTGGGGAGATTCTCCACCAGCCTCTTTCCTAGGGAGGAGCTGCCTCCTGCAGGCCAGGATGGCACTGCTGGGAACCATGCAGCATCCCTAGGCCAGAGCAATCCTGGCGGGGGCAGGGATAGGGGGGCTCTTGGGCAGGCTGCCTACCTTCTGGTACTGCAGGATCCCCTCCTTTTCCTGCTGCAGGCGCCACTGCTCCGTCTCGTCGGGTCTGTAGCTCCCGGGAACCACATAGTTGGCAGGCCGGTCGGTACTGCACATCTCACAGCCAGGGCGGGTGGGCTTGTTGATAAACGTGCAGACAGGACATGCCCAGCCAGCCTGCAAAGGAAGGCGGGGAGAGGAGGCTGCAAGGCTGGTCCCAAAAGCACCCCCCCCACACACACACACTGCGCCACACCGGGAGAGAGGAGCCCCAGCACAGGATGCACTGCAGCCCTTTCCCCCAAACAGGCATCTGAGCAGAGAGGGAGGAGGAAAACAGGAGCACCAAAGGAAGGGGAAGCTCAGAGAAGGGCCTGGGGAGGGGGCTCCCGTCAGCTCAGAGAACAGGGAGAACAAGCCCTTACCTGGGCAGGGGAAGGAGGGGCAGCCATGGTGGTGGCGGTGGCGGAAGCAGGAGGAGGAGGAGGAGGAGGAGGAGCAGCGCGCGTATGGCCGGAAAGGAGATTGTTGATCTTCAGAGAGCCCAGGAATTGGCTGATCTCCCCGATGTCCATCTTCCGGTGGCCGTCTTTCGCACCTGCGGCCAAAAGAAGAAAGGCAGGGCACGTCGCTCCCTTTCCGAGAGCAGGTGGGGACAGCGAGAGCAAATGGGGCACTCGCGCACCCCCACCCCCCCCGTCAGCCCACTCCCCAAGGTACTGCTCTCTCACCTTTCTTTGGTGGAGGGTTGGGCAAAGTGCTATGTTTGTGCCTGGCCTCGGCACCGTTGGCGAGGGACGAGGGGGTCGGCTGGAGGACCACCCAGTCTTTATCCTCCCTGTAACGCTGCTCCGAGAGGTTGGCGCCTTTTGCTGTCAGCAGGTAGAGAAAGGCCACATCTCCATCCTTCCGGATCCCGTAGGAGCCAAGCGTCCGATCGTCCACGCAGAGGCACTGCCCGATGATCCAGCGCTGGACGCTGGGGTGGAACTCATAGTCCTGAAAGACCTGGTGGGAATGTGGTCCAAAGAGGCAAAAGTGGTTCTGAGTGTGGGCGCTGACTCCCCATCCAGCTGCCCGCCATGGAGCCATCATTCGCCGTCCCACCCCCTCCGGCCACTGCCCATCTGCCCTGCCCCTCCCCACCCAGTCAAGCGGCCAGGAGGTGCCCCACAAGGCAGGCAGGCAAGCAACTAACTGGTCTGCGTCTGCCCAAGGAAGGAGGTGCCCCAATACCTGCTGCCTGAGAGCGGCGATGGTGGTGAATGTGTGGACACGGGTGGTGAAGCGGGCAGAGTGGAGGGCATCTTCCACGTGCACCTTCAAGCTGCCAAGGAAGGGAGCCGACCATGAAGCTGCTGGGCAGCCACCAAGGAGGGAGGGGACTGCCCGGAGCCGCCCCCACCCCAGGTCAAAGGCCAAACCAGGACAGCCATGACCTATGGCCTCCTCCCGCACCTGATCTCACTCGTCGGGTAGCAGGACTCCTTCAGCAGGACACGCAAAGGAGTGCGCTGTTGGGCAAGCGCTGTGGCCCACCGCACCGCCTCTTCCTCATCCCCCAGCTCAATAGCAGCAGAAAGACGGAGGGCCAACTCTTCTGGAGGAAGAACAACAACAAGAACCTGATTCACTTGGTTGCAGTCCGTGGTTGGTTTGTCTTTTAAGCTACGTTGGCTGTCAGGACCAAGGCCCTTCTGGAGGACAAGGGTCCAGAGCCCAAGCAGCCCAGAGGTGTAGCTGATGGCTTTTACGACTGATAACAGGAAACCACTGGATCTCTTGGTCACCAACCTTTCCTTGCAAGCTCCAAGGAGGAGGAAGCCTCAAGTTCCTGCATGGGCCCTGCATTCATTGTAGCCAAAGGAGAGTGAGGAGACCGTCCAGGGAGAACCCTGGCACCCTTAGGAGCTGAGAGAGCAGAGAGAGAGAGAGAGAGAGGAGAACCATGGAAGGATCCGATTAGAATTCTTGCAAGTCTGCTCCATGGCAAAAGACTCTCAGTACAAGTTACAACAAGAAACAAAGTCCAAACCCCTAGAAGGCTTCAAGTCTAAAGCCATTTCAAACTGTGCTCATCCAACTGGATTCCACAGACTCTCCAGGCCAACTCTTCAGTCTGCAAAGGCTTTGGTGAGGAGCCATGTTCTTGTGTGACGTCAACCTTGGTACCAAGTAGGCCTGGCAAGGGAGGGCATTCCAAGACTAAGGACAAGACACCCACCCACCCACCCACCCACCCATGGAGAAGGGCCTCTGCACAGGCATGAGGGACACAGGAGGAGAAGCCTCCAATGCAGGGGGGGGGGTGTCTCCTTGGCCAAGGACTATAGCCGGTCAATTCAGGGTGCCACTAGTCCTACCAGCACAAGAAAGAGAGAAAGGCCTCCAATCAGGAAGGTAGGAAGTCACCTGGCAGTAACTCAGATCCTGAGTCCCTCCAGCCTGCGCTGTTAACGGCAACTCATCACGGTGGCTTTGCAGGGTTTTAGGACAGACACATTCCCAGCCTCACCTGAGATGCTGAGGATGGAGCCTGGGATCTTCAGCATCCGAGGCAGGGCTTTACCAGTGTGTCACTTTGCCCCTCAAAGCCACCAATGTATATGCAAGAGGAAACACTAAATCTTTCTGGTCATGCTAGCACCCGGCAACCCCACACCTCAGTGCCTACCAAAACCTGAGCAAAACATAAGTAATGAACTGCAATGAGAGACACGCACAATGACAAAAAGGCAAAGAAAGAAATGGAGGCTGGGAGATACTCTTCATCCTGAACAAGGATGAGCTCCTTTAGGTGGCAGGAAGGCACGGAGAGGCTCCACCAGCTCTTGACAGACATGCCCCTGCACCGGCAAGAACACACATCATCACGCCAGATACCAAGCTCTGCAACTCTACTTCAGGTCTGAGCAAAAGAGGAGCAGTCATCTGAGGACAGAAGCAGGGTGCCTGGTCCCCGAGGATGACACTTGAGGTACAAGATGTTCCGCAGTCTGCATCCTTTTCCTTGAGGCAAGGCACCCCACTTCTCCCACCACATGCTAATGGACTCTTCTGGACCACCACCACCACCCAAATTCCTG